>CM035091.1:77772500-77811874 GCA_020205505.1 Panax japonicus
TGCTGTTGCATGAATTGCATAAAGCCTCTGAACAATCCATCATTCATCATTTGGTCATGAGGATTGTCGCCTTCCTGATGCACATTCTCCTGATTATTGATATGTGGAGACTCAACGGTCTCTTGTGCTCCATTGTTATTCTCAACATTTTCGGAAGTCATTTTCAAATACTGCCACAAAACAAAGATTAATTGACATGTAACATAATATCTCTAAACTTTGACCAACTAATTTAAATACAAAATAAATTTAAGTAGGTCATACTAGCGAAGGAATTCCCCGTCTCTCCCCTCCTAGTTCTAGTCTCACATCTTAGCCAGGGATCATATCCCTAAGCTCTGATACCAACTGTGACGCCCCCAAAATTAGGTATACATCACCCATCTTGAGTCGTCAGATACATGGTACAGAATTCAAATACAACTTACTAATACCACTGTCGTGTATAATACGACAAAATACAACTGTGAGTTTGAATACAATAATTGTCTACTAGAGATCGTACAAACTCAAAAGGAGTCCTCAATACAATTATTGTCACACTATTTAACAGAATAATGAGGACTACTAATACTATTCTTTGGTCCATCACTCCGTTCCCTGACTCGTCCCAGCTATATTCTCATTTCCTGAAGAGAACAGTGAAAGAAAGGGTGAGCTCAACTAGTCCAGTAAGAAATATTATGACTAAGATAATGCAGAATAAATTATCATTAGCCTTCAACAGTGTTAAACTGATAAAATATAATAACATCAAGTTTAACAGCAGTGGATCAAGCAATCCATTAAAAGAGTCAAGTAGAGAATAGAATCTACTATCTTTTATGATTTAAAAAGTTTTTAATCACTTTTATCGCTGAGACTCAGCTTAATAAATAATCCACATCATCCCTGCACTACGGCCAAGGATACTCATTAGGGTCACGACCACAAATTCCATGCACTACGGGCCAAGGATATTTGTGTATTCATCAATGGTCATGATCATGCCAACAACTGTCCATCAATGCACTACGGCAAATGAGACTTTTACCACATCATTTGTAACATTACGGTCATGATTACACCGAATAATCCCTGGTCATAATCATACCAAGTCCATCCATGCTCTACAGGCCACAGATGACTTTCAAAATATAAATAAGAGGATGATGACAATGATATAAGAATTCAATAAAACAAGTTCAAGAATTATTTTATCCAGGAATTATTAACGTCCAAATTGTCAACACGATACTGTTTTGTGGTGTAAAATTCAAGAATGATCAAAAGAATATTTCCATGAAAGGATACTGGATGAAGCGCAAATATCAAGGATATTCCACTAATTTCATGGAGTATAGAAATCAAAGTTTTATCCAACTGAGTATAATAAAGAATGGAATAACAAAAGAAATCACCATGCATGCGATAGACCGCACAGACAGGTTATTCCAACAGAATAATAATAATAATGGAACCAGGTCAGGTGAAATTCACACCGACAGGATGTTCTATCAGAATAATAAAGACAGAACCAGGTCCGGTGTAAAACACACAGACAGGATGTTCCAACGGAATAATAATAAAGACGGAACCAGGTCCGGTGTAAAACACACAGACAGGATGTTCCAACGGAATAATAATATAGACGGAACCAGGTCCGGTGTAAAACACACAGACAGGATGTTCCAACAGAATAATAGAAGAATGTCACCAAGTATAGGGTAGACCGCGTATACAGGTTATTCCAACAGAATAATAAGAAATGGAATAACAACAGTTCTCTTCATGAATAAGAAAGAATAACACCCCTTACCGTAACAGAAACTGGATATGGGAAAAGAAAAGTTAAGTAGCAGAAAGCTTTTCTTCTATCTCTCTATAGTTTCTCTCTCTAGAGTTCAGTGAATTCGTAAGAAAATAATGAAGGAATGAGCTTCTATTTATAGGAAAATGGAATGCATAGTAACTAATCCATGAACGGTCCAGATTGATTTACTTTAATCTGACGGTCCATATTTAAAGAAAAATCTTTTAAATAAAATATAATATATTCTATTTATATAAAAGATTTTTACTATGCAAACACTATGCAAAACACTATGCAACACTATGCATAATAAAATATAATATATTCTATTTATAAAATAACTTTAATAAAGTATTCTGTTTTATATAAAAAGATGTTTCCGTTTTATTACGTTAATAATACGAATAAAACAAAACGTCATTATCACTATAATAATTCATATTATTAATCGACAATAATTGAATCAAACTGAGCGACTTCTCACATAAATATCAATAATCAATACCGTGTGCTACTATGCAACAACGCGTATTACTGTACTTTTACTACCCAGTAGTTCAACAGTATCAACGGTAAAACTTCCGCCGTTATTTTTAATAAAATATTTTTGTCGTTTTCTCAATCCGACAATAATTCTGTTGTGGGGTCCACCAATAATTTTGCCGTCGTACGAATATTCCCCGACAAAAAGATTATTCCCCGACCAAACGAATATTTTATAACAACTTGCGTACTTTGCAAAATTTATAAATATTACCCACAACTATAACATTATATCAAATTTCTTCCATAATATTCAAAAATAATAATTATAAAAATTCATCTTTATTTATAAAAACTGGGGTCTTACAACTTGTGCTAAATTCAGATCCAACTTATGCTAGTTAACAAGTATTGGGAAGTTTGTCACATAATATTCATGTTGGACACTTTCCCTTGGGCCTAAAAGGCTTTCGTAATCTGGGGTCATAGTTCTTGTTTTAGGTTTCCGAAGTGGATGTGACTTCTCTAAGAATTCTAGGGCTACAACATTAATATTATTGTATGACTTTTAAACTCAATCTTGACCTACTTTGTTGCATTTATTGTTATATTTTTCACACATCTGGTGCTCTAAAATTTTTATCAAATTTCAGACAGCAGTTTTTGTGTAATAATGAAGAGCAAATCATATTTGTATTATCTGGTACTTGTATACACTAAATGTTGTCCCAGAGCTATCTGATACAGTAAGTCAGTAACGTCATGTAGCTGCTTGTTGTGGCTTTATCAAGGTGCCCAAGACATACAGTGATTTATTCAATTTGGTAGAGGGATAAAATACAGCATGTGATACTTGATGCACTACTCGACTCTCTTCGGAATTTTTTCAAGCTAGATCTAGAAATTCATAAAGAAATAAGATATTTACAAACTTCTTTTTTTCAAATATTCCATGAAGAGTATAAAATGGTATACAGATTTATTTTTATATCGCAGTGAAGGCTGGTACTGGTGGCGATAAAGTTGGATTATGGGTTGGTGATCTTGTAGGTACATGCTTCTTTAGTCTTTCCAAGTACATGATATGTCCATGAAACTGGCCATCAGTTTACTCTCTTAAACTTGTATATGTAATCTCCCATGTCTTCATGTTGTAAAGTTTTTTGGATAATTAAATCTACTAATACCAAAATTTTAAACTCAAGTCAAATTAAGTAGCAGAATAGATTTACAAAATATTCTGAGTAGGTAACGTAGTAGTAAAATATTCGGTTTTATGATTCCTGATTGTAGAAGGTGTGATTACATTGTACAATTTTTTGACAAAAGGAAATAGGAAAATCATTTGAAAGGAAATAATAATATAAATCTTACTGACTGATTAGTTGTACAAAATTGTGACAAAACAGGTGGTTGCAGGTGGAGGTGCAGTTGAGACTGCCCTATCTGTTTATTTAGAATACCGGACACTTCATTTAAACAAAGTATCAAACTATTTTAGCTTTATTAGAGATATGGGATTATGTGTCAAGGTTTTGCATTAATGAGGTTAGAACATGATATTAATCAGTGCATTTTAGTTATTGTACTGATATTATGATTTCATGAGGTCAGAACATGACCTATTTGCTTCATTTTTCTGACTTGCTATTATTTTTAAATATGTACAGGAAGACTGCTTCTACGTCCTGCTTTACAATACTGGGTATCAAATTTTCGTGCTACGTTTATAGAAGACAAGGGACGAAATTATGAAGTGTACTCTCTCTATATATGTAGATAACGGTGGTAGCTTTAGATGAATAAATTTTAAATATAATGAATAATTATATAGTGGATGATTTTATTAAGTTAATAATATTTTAGTTTTTTTGTATTTTTGCCATTATTTGTTGTGGGTACATTGAGCCAGTCAGGTACACAAAAAGAATGTCAAATTTTGATATGGTAACAATATAATTCGTTACCAAAGCATTGAGCAAGTTTTAATATAGTAACAATTTTTTATACATTTAGCAACAAATTTTCGTTGCTAATGGCATTAAAAATATAATATTTGACAACGAAAAATTAACCTAATAACAACGGAGAGGATATTGTTGCTAATACTAAAATAAAAGGCAACATTTTTTATCGTTGCAAATTATATCAACTTTCGTTGCACATATAAAGAAACAACAACATATAATGTCGTTGCTAATCGACGAATTTCGTTGCTATTGAAAAATAACCAACAACAAACATTTTTGTTGCTGATTTAGCATAATGTCGTTGCCAAATAATATAATCAGCAACGAAAATCATTGCTAAAAAGTTTACATTCCGCAACGAAAGCAAGTTTAGGCGACAATTTTTATAATTTACTGCAACGAAAAATTTCGTTGCAAAATGGTGTTAATTGTAACGAAAATGCATGGTCGTTGCAAAAAAAAAAGTTCATTTCGTTGCCAATTAGCAGGCTTTTGCAACGAAATGGGGTTTTTAGCTACAAAATTTTTATTATTCTGCAACAATACATTTTGTTGCTAAAGGATTGATGTCTCTGTACGAAAGTCAAATTTCGTTGCAAAATGTATTACTTTTGGCAATGAAAAAAATACGTTTGTTGCGGAACAATTAGCAAAGCTCATTGCGCAACGAAAGACGCAACAACAGTAAAGTCGTTGCCAAAACCCTTTAGCAATGAAATTTGGCACCTTTAGCAACGAAAATCGATTGTTGCTGAAGCCCCATTTTTTTGTAGTAGATGACGCCAAATGCTGCCTTAGACAAGTCAAAGCCGAATAGTTCGAGGGATAGCGATTGTCATGACTTCCCAACAAGTGAGGAACCCAAATAAAGTTATCCCGGGAGATGAGCAATGGAGAAATCATGATGACCGGAGAGATAGAATCTGAAATGAAAGCAAGGTATTCTCAACTCTTCGAAATACCAGGTACGTAAATTTCGACGACGAAATTTCGTAAGGAGGGGAGATTGTAAAACCCCGAATTTTATGAAATAAAAGTATTCAATTTTTCTTATAATTACTATTTAGTAAATGGTTAAATTGATAAAAGGTTAAAGTTGAGGGTGATATATGAATTTTTTTTTAAAATACGCAAGTGGTTATAAAATATTCATTGTTGTCGGGGAATATTCGTACGACGACGCAGTCATTTGTGGGCCCCATAACAGAATAACTGTCGGATGAAGAAAACGACAAATTTGAGTTTTTATAAATAACGACGTAATGGTTACCGTTAACACTGTTGGAATACCCGGTGGTTAAAATACAGTAATACGCGTTATTACACAGTAGCACACGGTTTTGCACAGTATTTTTGAATTATTGATTCTTACGTGAGAAGGCACTACTCAATAATTGTTACAGTAATTACTATTCAATATTTTATTTTATTGATTCAATAATTGCTGCGTTGATATTTTATATTATTGTTGTTTCAATAATTGTCACTGCACAATATCTCTATTATCAGATCAATAATTCATATTATTTAAATAATATTATTAGATAGCATTATTGGCAATATCTAGAAAGTTCTGTCAAGGAGAGGTTTGTTCACCTAATTGCACACCAATAAGGAGAAATCCTTATCGGAAAGCCCCTTCTTTCCTGAAAACGGCCTGGTTGTCATAATTGTGATTCTATAATATTATTTTAATTAATTATTGATTTATATGATAAGGAAATATTTATTTTATGTGGATATAAATGATGGATATATTTATTTTTATGTGAATAAAAATGAAGGAATTAATGCTGATGTGTTTTATCAGTATTTTGTCGGTGTGGAGGTATTAAAAATCATCCGTTTGTGGATTTTGGATATTTTTGGTTTGGAATTTGGAAAAACTCAAAGCTACAAAGTTGTAGAGAATTCGATTTCAGGCAGAATGGACATAAAATTTGTATTTTTTTGATAATCGGGCTATTTTCTATGAATTGTTGAAGTTTCAGAAAATAAAATAATTTTTATTTAATTTGGGTGGGACCCATTTTGGTTGGTGGTACAAAAATGTGCTGGAAATCAATTGAGGTGTACTGAATTAGTTTTCAAGAATAATGGGCTTCGTAGCAGCATGCGTAGAATAATTAATATTATTATTTTATTAATTTAGTCTCTTTTGGCGTTCTAGCATTTTCCTATAAATAGGTGCTTAAGTTAGAATTGAAAATCACACCAGAAACATAAGTTTTCTATCTCTGTATTATCAAGCATATTTTTATGAGTATTTAGATATCTTGAGTGTTACTCTACGGCGCAAGTTCGTTCAGCGTTATATCCGATATTCAAGTCAGAAGTACTACTCTTTTGAGGTAAGGAATTTTAAGGGTTGTTATATTTTTCATGTTTCGTAACTTTTCAGACCTTCAAAAATTCTGAAAAAATTTGAAATGATAATTTCATGAGTTATGAATTTTACGGGAAAAGACTATTTTAAAAGAAAACCCTTATAACTCCTTGTGGTTAACTCCAAAATTAGTGAAATTTTTATTAGGAGTACATGTATATAACAGAAGTATACTTTGTAAATTTTGGAATTTTTGAATAAAATTACAATTTATGATAAATGTCTAAATATTCGGCTGTTTTGGCCATATAAAAAAATAGTAAATGAATTTTAAAAATTCCGGGAAAAATATATGTTCAATATGGGACTATATTCTACTAAATCCCAGAAAAGAAATATTTTTGGGATTGATTTGGTATTTTTCATGAAAATAGACTAGTTATGAGTAAATAAATTAAATATGTTATATGAAGTAAGAAAATTGAAAAATAGGATTTTATGGCTTGAGAATCCTAAATGAAGTATATGCAGATTTTTGATGAGAGTTTTGGTTATTGGTGATGAAATCTTATGAGTTTGGCATTCTAGGATGATTAAATGCATTATTTAGTAAAGTGTAAATAATTAAAATAAATTGTTTATAAGTTTAAGAAATTTTATTCTTTCAATATCATTATACCAAAATATTGGTATGGATTTTATTGTGGAATTTCAACCTTTTTCATGTCGGGGTTACTATTCACGAGTTACTATTCACGACAAAATTAATTTTTTTTTCTGACCAAATTATCGTTGATTTATGAATCTTACTCTTGAGATTAAATCTATATGTTGATTATATTGTTTTTATTATCATATATAACATTTTTATAACCTTAATGATGATATTTCTGTTTGACTTGAGTGTAAAGATGGGTAGATTATTGGTATGATTGTGACTATGGGTTCTCTTTGGCCAGTAGTGCAAAGTTGAATTGTTGACTGGCATGATCATGACCATTGAATTTATAATTGAATATCTTTAGCTTAAGTGCAAAGGTGAATTGATCAACATGGTTATAATTATTGTTTATATAAATTTTGAAATGATTATATATTTCTTTGAGATATTAATATATTTGGCCTGTAGTGCAAATATGAACTGATGATGAATATATTTGGCCTGTAGTGCAAATATGAACTGTTGATGAATATATTTGGTCTGTAGTGCAAATATGAACTGTTGATGAATATCTTTGGCCCGTAGTACAAAGATGACATATTGTTGAATATCTTTGGCCAGTAGTGCAAAGATGAACTGTTGACGAATATCTTTGGCCATAGTGCAAAGACGAAGTTATTAGTATGATTATGAACAGGAAATGTGATTTGGTGTAACCATGATCTTTGATGTTTCAGGTAAAGATAGGTTATGAAAATTATCTTCATCCTGGATGAGAAGAGGAATTTAGAACTATAATTATTATTATGAGTTATTCATATGATTGTAGACCAGAATTGTTGATTGATGTTACAGGGATAAAATATTGTTGGTGGATTTTTAACATGCAGAAGATAATAGAATTTATAGTCTATTTTACTCTTCTAATGGATTGCTCGTTCCGCTGCAACTATGGTTGAAATTTTTTATCATCTACCATATGTTCTAAATCTCTGATTTATTATTGATGAAGGCTATTGATAATTTAATTATCTTTAGTCACGATATTCTTTACTGAGCTAGTTGTGCTCACCCTTTTGCTTCACAATTCCTTTCAGGTAATAAGAGTGTAGCTGCGTCGAACGGGGGTAACGGGGGAATAGAACGGTGGTCATCATTTAGTAGTTGTATTTGGTGAATCAAATAGGGTGAGGCGAACCCAACGTTGGAAGGGTGTTTTTTTTACTATCACACAAGATGTGTAAAGACATACAACCTCGTGTCATCATAAGACAGGATTGTGCACATTCACTTACTGAGTATATCTACGAGCACTACCTATATGATCTTGGAGTTTATTTGAAGTATAATTCTCAATTAGAGATAATAGAGATAATTATGTCAAGAGAAGACTCACCATTGGAAAGAATATGATAGTAATCTTCTCGTTTTTCTTTGGGGTCTGTTGGGTCAACCAAAGATAATTCTGTGGGCATATGTTATCTATCATACCCTAGACGCATAGCCTCCCATGTACGAAGGTTTCCTTGAGCACTTCCCAAAGATTTTAATTTCTGAAACAGTTTTTGACTATACCTTTTTGTAAGGTGCCATTGTGACGTGTTATCCAAGGTTGGGATGAGAGTCACAGTTGGTATATATTGGTATCAAAACTCACAGCATATGTGTTGTTGTATTTTGCACGACAATTGTTGTAATAAAGTTGTAGTTGTTTTCTGTACCATGTATTTGGCGACTCAGAATAGGTTGGATGGACTGGACCTGTTTTGGGGTTGTCACAGTTGGGAGAATGCATATTATGATTTGATATTTTAATGTATATGTTCATGATTATTTGTAAGGTCCTTAAATGAATATATGTACAAGGACTTAGTGATAGATCAAAATTGTTAGGTTGATGTAATCTTTCAACATGTACCATTCTGATAAAGAATGTATAGATAGAAAGATCAAAACTTTTAGGTTGATCTTAAGATGTAATAGATTAGTCTTGAAGAAATTGTAGTGCATAAATCTGATCAACATTGCAGGAGTCAAGGCAAAAAACGTAGAGCCTGAAGATCGTAGTGTGCCTGCCTTGAAGGGGACTCTTCAGAAATTGTAGAGTGGTCCCAACGTTTGCCGAACCAACTCTACGATCGCAGTATGCTAAAGGAAACATGAAGTTTACAAGTCAACGATCGTAGTGTGCTCTCGGGAACGTAGAGTCAATAACATGAGCAAGTGAAGATCGTAGTGTGCAAGGGTTTAAGGGAAATCATAATGTTCTCGACTGATAGCATCGTAGTGTGTAAAGATGTCAAAGACGCTACGATCTAAATCGTAGAACACCACGATCTAAATCGTAGAGCATTATCTGTCTCATGTCAGAAAACGTCGAGCCTCGTGATCTGTGTTTTCAACAAGTGAGGAGTGGATCCCAAATGCTGCAGTGCTCATCAGTCCCAAATTATATGAAATATCCTTAGTATGCAACAAAGAAGCGTATTGAAGAAGCTAAGGATAGTACAATGGGTAAGAGGGACAAAACACCTTTTCAAGTGGTAGATGAGAAAGCAGCATGCAGTGTTAGTGGGTCAGAATGGATCCAACGGATAGTTTTCAACATCACATATATACAGATCAGACATATGAGAGAGAATTAAACAAGCGTCAAACAACCAACATGAACATCTCTCTCAAGCTCAACTCTACGATCTGAGATATTTCAAAGCTTGCTCAGCTACTCAGTTCTTTAGAACAAGTGTTTACACAGCGACTGAGTAGCAACCATCAAGAACACAACATTATCAACCAACTGAAGAAGAGTACCAAGTCTGCTGGATTTGAAGAGTTCGTAGTGAACTGTAAGAAAGTCAAGTCTGCTGGACTTGAAGAGTTCAAGAGTGAACTAAGAAGTTCCTAGACTGTTGGTTTAGAAGGAATCTGTGAGATTCAGAAGTTTTAACAGATATCCTTAATGGATATCCTACCCGTTGAATAGAAGAGTGGACTAGGGACTTTAAGTGCTCTGAACCACTTAAAATGACTGTGTTATTTACATTCACATCATAACTACTATAACTGTTATAACTGCCATAACTGCCTCACCCTCATTACTCCAGTGCTTGGTAAAGAAGATTAAAACTAATATTAATTCCGCTAAGTTTTAATCACTATCAAAGAACTAGTTTAAAAAGAAAAGATTTTTAAATATCTATTCAACCCCCCCCTCTAGATAACTATTGTGCCAACTAGGAACTAACAGATTTATTTAAATTATCTCTTGCATATTTAGATTTATAGATATACGAATATAAATTATTATACATAATTATATATATATATATATATATATATATATATATATATATATATATATATATATTTCATCTATTAATCAAATAAAAAGGCATTACTTAGACACCGAGACTACGGAGATATTTCTCTTAAGTGAGAGAATTGGACGTACAAGATCTCAAATTCCTAAGTGGCTTTTATTGATATTATTTATATAAATATCGTAAAATAGATCAACACTTGATAGTTCAAAACAACCCCGAGATATTCCTCTAATAGAGTGAATCATCCGAACCGGATTTGAAAATCTAAGTGATCTATAGAAAATATTTATATAAATATCAATTGTGAAACTTTAAATTTTGTCAGTACTTAGACACCGAGACTATAGAGATATTCCTCTTATGTGAGGAAATTGGTCGTACACGATCTCAAAGTACTAAGGCCTTATTTATAATCATTCACATAATAGATAAAATATTATTATATATTATTTGAGTTAAATAAATATATTTGTTATATCAAGTATCGTTTAACTGATTAAAACATAATACTTGATAATTATTGTCTAACTAATTTATTCATTTTATTGTTGATCACAAGTATTTCAACATAAATTCATTGATTAAATACTTGTTAGATAACATCTGAAATTAAAGTTATAATTTGTTTACTCCATAGAAACACATTCTTTATTATAAAGAATAAATAATTCTTTATAAAATTGCATTAAACTTTATATCTGCTTATATAGAAGTACTTTTGAACTAAACTAAACTTGATCTATTTGCTTAATCAACTAGCACATTTATACAATTATAAAAGTTACATAAACTTTTATAAGTGAGTTGACATTAAAATCTGCTGACATAAAAGCACATTTCACATATAAAAGTTATTAAACTTTTATATAATTACTTAATCTCTAATTTTATCTACTTATTTAAAAAGCACATCATTGTAAAATCTTTTATAAAAAGGGAAAATGTAGAGTTAATTTATTTTATGTACTTGTGAGAAAAACGAGTAATTCTTCGGCCAATATCAGAGTCTTAGATAGGTCAGCTGAGAGTTGAGTCTCTAGTGAACTTGTGAGGTGAAGAAGAGACTATTGTTTCAAGACCAGATCATAAAATAGAACTGAACTCAAAAGAAAAATATTACTAAACTTGAGGAGGGAGTTGGGAGCTTGCTGTCCACGATAGATTAGTTGAGAATGGTTAGAAATTTGTCTATAAAATTTTGTAAAGGTTTCTCCGCTTGCTGGAGGAGTTAATACTACAGGAAGTAATAGGATCTCAAGTCTTGGAGAGGAGCTTGAGACTGGACGTAGCAACATATCTGGGATATATGTTGCAAACCAGACGAATTTCTGTGCATTGTGTGATTAAATTTTTTATTGTTTTGTATATTAATTTTTAACATTGTAAATTAATTATCGAAAAATTTAAAAAGACCTAAAATAATTTTTCACTACTAAAAAAATGGTCATTTATGATGGCCTAAATCCATCACAAAAAGTAGGAAAATCATCACGAAAGGTTTATGTGATGGCTTTAAGCATCACAATGGCCGTCTTGTATACGCCCATCATGAAAGGTTTTACGTGATGGTTTTGGCAATCACGTAAACGCTTAGTGCTTTTGTAATGATTAATACAATCACATTAACATATAATCTATTGTAATTGTCAAAGTCATCACAAAAAAATAAGACTTTAGGGATCAAATGTAAGAACGTGAATTAATTGTATCAAATGATAGTTGTAGGATTCGAACCCTCTCCCATTTGCAAACTAAATAACGAGTATTACCACTACACCAAAGTCTAGATCATGATTATAATTTTAAAACAAAATATAAAAGGAAACATATGTGAGTTGACTTACTAAACAAAATTACTTCCAAACAAGATTTGGTGATTACAATGGCAGTCACAAAAACTTTATAATGATGATAAAATTAGTCATCACTAAGAGCCATCATATATTTTATTGTTTTGTGACGGCTTGAAAATTCCATCACAAAATACCTTCTTTTTGTAATGGCAAATAAAAGTCGTCACAAAAATCTATCTTTTTAATGATTGTCACGACCGTCATAAAATATTATTTTGATTATTTCTTATATTAAAATATTAGTGATAGCTTAAATGCAATCACGAAAAGGGTATATCTATAAGTGATGACTTAGTGCGTCACAAAAAGAAAATTTATTTTGCGTGAAAAAATTGGTGTGATTGACATGTCCATCAAAATTATAATACAATGATGGCAAAATTAATCATCACTAAGAGCCATCATATATACTATTATTTTGTGATTGTTTAAAAAGTCCATCACAAATTACTATCTTTTGTGATTGTTTTTAAGAACAATCACAAAATTCCGTCACGTATTCTTGTTTTTCTAGTAGTGTTTTAATATATAATAATTTATTCAACCCCATCTAAATTATTATTGAATTTTCAACTAATAATATGTACTTTGCCATCCAGTTATTGAATTGACGAATTGAAGATTGTTAGATAATTTAGATTTTAATGTGGAGTCGTGACGATAGGATTCCTTTTAATTTTTTAATATGCAATAGTTTTGAAATTTTTGAATCATCTGGGCCGTCCAAAATCTGGGATAAATTTCACCGTACACGTAGTGCCGGAGGCACGGGACACATCTAGTTATATTATATTCCCTAAAAAGTATGGGACATTCAAAAAAAGAAAAAAAGAAAACAGTATTGAGTTGAATCGAATTTGATTAAGAAATTAAAAATTAATCTCAAATCCGAGTCTAATATAAATCAAGCAAATAAAATATGTGTTGAATTTTATCATTGATCAATAAGGTGGTACGAGTTAATCTACCAAGCAAATAAAAAATGAATTGAATCTCAGCAATAAGGTGTTTAGTTCAGTTTGACTCGATTTACACTTTTTCTTTGAAGTCGCACTTTTAGGGAGTGCAATATAATCGCATAACTCAACTATATCATCACTAATACAATATCAAGAACTAATGAAAACTTACAACGAGGAGCTTGCAAACAAGTCTCACATAAAACATTAAACATACTTCACATAAAAAACAAATAAACTCGTATAAGTGAGAATTGAACAAATGTCATAAGATCTCGGTTTTAACCACTAGACTAAGACCTACTCAGCCTTGATTTAAATACTCCCTACCCCAATGCCCAAGTTAGAGCTTTTACTTTGAGCTCCTTAATTTTTATTTTAGGTGCAAAATTAAATTTAATTTCATGTTAAGTTGATTAATAATGAATTTGTAGAAATATATATGAACATGCAAGTTACTTAAAAAGAAAAGTGAAACTCCAATTTTTAAGCCCTCATAATACAAAGAAACAAAGAAAGGGACTTTTTACATGTGCAAGCAATACGATAAAGCAATAATAAAGAGGCACCATGCATCCTGCCTGAATCAAAAGAGACACCACCATTCTCCAGGAGGAAATACAGGTACATATATTTATTATTATATTAATATTATGACCCAAAAGTAGATTCACATCCACACAGCCCTATAGTTAAAGTGATGGAACAAATCATCTCTATACTTAAACCATGCACTTATGGGGACTGCTTGTAGGGCACTGTCCTCCCTCAACCAGTAGTATTCACTAATCACACGTGCCCATGTTTTTCCCTAGCTTGCTGCCCTAATATGAGCCTTTCATATTAAACTAGCTAGCTATATATTAATTTCTCTGGGAATTATTAATTAATGAGCTGTGTACTTTGAACTACATGAGATATTTAATACACTAATATTACTCCCTTACCTCCACAAAATTTATAAATTTTAAGAACATATTTAGGCAGTTGATAATGACAGAACAAAAATTATGTTCACAGAGTTCGTTAAATGTGTATTACATAATTGGAGTATGGCGACAGGTTTTTTGGGCTATGGCGACGGTTCACCCGTCGCCGTAATCAAGAATAGCTATGGCGACGGGTGCAACAATCGCTATAGCCCAAAAAACGATCGTCATATCTAACTGTGTACTACACAGCTGTGTACATATATTTTTCCCTTTTTAAAAAAGAGTAAATTATGTGTTGGGACCATTTACCATGTTACCTTTGTTATACAACAAAGAGTATAATTATTGAGGCACCGTTTTGGAATGTAAGTACAATAATGAGCTCTTATAATCAACAGATCAACTGCTCACTTATAATTATAATATCTTTATTTACATTAACAATGATTAATTACAAGACTTAAACCTCAGTCTTAGTTTGAATTCTTAATGCCAGTTTATGATTTTTCGAACTCAAAATTAATAAGATGAAAATTATTAAACTTATAGTTTTCAATATGTAAATAAATTTAGCATATTTAAACTTAGTTTGGATTAAAAAAATGGAGTTGAATTGAATTAAAGAAGAGAAAGTGACCAAAATTTATGTAATTAAACAAATGTGGGTCCATTTGGTAACTATTTCTGTTTCATGTTTTTTGAAATCAGAAGTAGAAAATAGTGTTTGGTAGCTGTTTTTATTTTGAAAAAGTAGAATCAAAATTAAAATTAAGTTTGACAAAAAAAATAAATGAAAACATAAAAAATTACTTATTCAATTTTAGCCTAATAAGGTCCAATTTTTAATAACGAAATTTAAGTAAAAATAAAAAAACATATAAAAGCAAAATTAAGAAGCAGAAACGGTTACGAAACGAACCCAGTGTCCATGTCCATCTCTTAAATTTTTTGTTAAATCGTCTTATCACTTACTTTCTTATCAATGAAAATTATGCACATGACAAATAGATTTATTTCCAACCAAGTGTTTTTTCTTCTTTTGGACACTGAAAAAACAAGATTTCCACCCTAGTTCAACCCATGCATATTTGACCTTTTTTTAAATATATTTCTTGCTTTATGGGAACACATTTGCTGCAGTCCTCTTGGCTTATTGTGGTCCATAAAAATGCAAAGTCAAATGTGGTGACTCATTATTTGATTTCCAATCCCAAAAATAAAATAATAAAATATAATGTGACCACCAGTGGCGAAGCCAGAAAATATTATCAGTGAGGGTGAAATTATTACCGAGTTATAAATAATTTGGATGGGGGTTCGGGGGCAGCGCCCCCGAGCCAATTTTTTTAATACTTTATAATTTCGAATATATATATATATATATATATATATATATATATATATATATATATATATATATATATATATATACTATATTACAATAAAAATATAATGAGTAATAATATATGGTATATATACACTATATTGACTCATAATAGACTTTTTTAATCACAATTGTTCATAAGTAAGTAATTCATTATTTATTTTTAAAAGTAATATAAATTAGATTATTATTTAGTTTAAAATATTATAGAGAGAGATACATATATTGAGAGGATATGAGTCATATGTGATTAAAATTTGATTAACAATTTCAGTGTAAAAAGAGTGGGTGCAAATTTTAGTGGGTGCAAATTGCTTTGAAACGGAAAAGTGTAATACCCAATTTCAGTAGGTGCAAATTGACTCTTCTGACCCTAAAAAAATCTATTTATCATATATCAAAAAAAAAATCCAGTGGGTGCAATTGACCCCACTGGCTAACAAGTGGCTTCGCCCTTGGTGGCCACTCAAAAAGCTATAAATAAAAAAAGGGTTAAATACATTTTTCCCACTCTACTCGACCTCGGTTTACAAATGAATCATTGAACTGAATTTTTTTTATTCGACTCACTGAATTACAATTTTTTTACAAACCGTTACAAATTCTGTTTTAGTGTTTGACTTTGGACGAAAAAAGTACACGAGGTGCCACGTGAGAGAGAGAAATCATACATGTCATATATTTTTGTTTGTGGCATGCCTAGATGGAAAAACAATCATTCTTCTAAAATCCATTAATATTTTTTTAAATTCGGTCTAGTTTAAAATAATGCATTCAAAATAAAAATCCTACATGTCAAATTCTGTTTAGTTTTTAAAATTCTGTGTAGTTTTTGAAGAATTTAAAATTTATTTTAAAAATAGAAGTAGAATTAATCTTAATGATTTTATCTTAATGTAAAAATCATTAAAAATCATTAATTTTATTTCTTAATGTAAAAGTCATTAAGATTAATCCTACTTCTATTTTTTAAAATTTTATTTTAATCAATTAATATTTGTACAATTTTAAATAAATTATATAAATTACATATAATTATATAATTTTCTTTTAATTTAAATAATTCATTAAATTAATTAATTTAATTAACCTCTCTTCAGATAAAACTAAAATTAGTAATATAACATATAAATGTCTGACATGTTATTGTATTAAGATATATTATATATATTATTAAAATAAGAAAATTTTGGGTAAATTTTGAATTTGAGTAATGTCTTTAGCATTATTCATAATTATTTTATAATAAGAACAAATTAAAATTTTAAATTTATAAAAATAAATTCAAACTTCAAAAATATAACTAAAATTTTGAAAATTAATTATTATTTTTATTTTTGAAAACTAATATTATTTATATTATGAAATCATTAAATAAATATTAAATATATTAACAAATATTTAAATTAATTAAAAATATATTAACAAATAATTAAAGTAATTAAATAAAATATATTAATTAAAGTAATTAATAATAAAATATATTAATGTGTAATTTTTACAAATATATTTATATAGAATTAATAAATTCACATTTTTTAATTTTTTTTTCAATTATCAAAACTCTAATTTCACGTTGATAATAAGGAAAATCATACACAAGCTATAACAAGTACATCTTACAACAAATTATACAGCCATTAAACCAAGTTCAATGAAGAAAAGATGGTGGCTAGCTCATCAAGTCGATCCTGCTGCTCCAGACACATGCGCCATGTTTTCAACAAGATGAAATTCCTTTCATATTCCCTCTAGTCGGGTTAAATGTTTTCTAGGTCACTGTACTATAGGTCGACTTACAAATGGGTCATTGAACTTTTTTTTCTTACAGTCAGCTCACTGAACTTTAGTTTACTAATAAAAAGTTACAAAAACCGTTAAGTCAACCTTGAGACTTAACGGAAATGATGATGTGGCAGCTGACTTGTCTAAAAAAAAAACTTATGTGGCAGTTAGTATGCGACGTGACAGTAAAGATGTGGATTTTGAGAAATTTTTTTATGAAAAAATGGAAAAATATTTTAAAGTATAATATAAATTATAAAAATTAGCCAAACAAACAAGAAAATAAATAAATAAATAAAAATAATTATTTTTAATAAAAATTAAAAAATGTAGTTTTTTTTATTTTTTATTGAAAAAAATTAAAATGCAATTTTTAAATAAAAATAATTGGTTTTTTTATTATTATTATGATCTCTGGCGGAGATCGGGGAATAGTACTAGGAGGGGAGAGACGAGTAATCCTTCGCTAGTATGTCATACCTAAGCTTATTTGTTGGTCAGTCGAACTATATGGTTAATATGTGATATGTTAATTTGTTTAATTAACCCTTATTTTATGGCTGTATTTAAGAATGGCAGCTGAGAATATTAACGGTGGAGTTAATGAGACTGTGGAAACACGTTTAATCACCACCCAGGGGAACGTGCAACAGGAAGGCAATATTCCTCCTATAAACAACACCACTGAGCAGACGATGAACGACGGGATGTTTAGGAGCTTTTTGCAGTTCATGCAAAACCAGACGAGGGAGACTCGTGTACAGAATACGGGTGGAAATGATAGCAACACGCGTCTTGTCACGGCCAAGCAGTTCAAAGAGTTGGGACCACCAAAATTTAAGGGAAAGCCAGATCTGATCATAGCGGAAACATGGGTCAAGCAAATTACCAAGATATTCGATGTCTTGGGATGCACGGAGGAACAGAAGGTTCCTTTCGCCACCTTTATGTTCCGTGGCGAGGTAGATTACTGGTGGGAGTTTGTGAAACGTACCCAGCCTGCCGCACTCCGCATATCTTGGGAAACGTTTTAGAAACTTTTCAAAAAAAAAAAAACTTTCCTGAAAGTATTCGCCATATGAAAGAGGTAGAGTTTATTAGACTAGAACATAACAACATGACGGTGTCCCAATACGAGGCGAAGTTCGCAGAGTTATCCAAGTTTGCACCTCATTTGGTAGAGAATGAGGAACAAATGACGAGGATGTTTCTGAGAGGTTTAAAACCCGAGATTCGGAAATATCTTATCTCTCATAAATTTTCTTTATATTCAGATGTTTTTAACAGGGCTCAATTATTAGAGCGAGATAGCGAGTACGTTCAACCAATAGACCGCAACCAATATCATACCGGTGACAGCAGTCATCAGAACAGCGATAACCAGCGGAGAAAGAAAAATACGGACAAGAGCGACAACCACTCTGGTGGTACTCGTGGCCATGAAAATAGAAGAAGCCAGTCGGGGGGAGATTTTAAAAAGAGGAGATTCAACAATGACACTGTGAAGACGTCAACAACTGGTTTTAAGGGAGGAGAATGACCACCGGTCATATGCTATAAATATGGAAAAGAGGGACACGTCAGCCCAAACTGTCCACAACAGTTCAAGGTATGCTATAATTGTGGAAAGGAAGGACATATCGCTCGAGATTTTACGGTAGTGAAACCAAGCCCAGTGGGGATGGTGACTCAAAAGGCTGTCCCAGAAAAGTTAAAGTCAACGGTTCCTGGAAGAGCGTTTTTTGTGACTGGTCAGAATGCGAAGAACCCGAACGAAGTTAGCACGGGTTAGTTAATTATAAATTCATGCGAAATTTATACATTACTAGATACCGGTGCTACCCATTCATTTATCTCTCCTGCTTATACTCAACGTTTAAACTTAACTCTGGAGAAAATTAGACTTTGACTTATCTGTTGAAACTCCGTTATGAGAAACTTTCGTTACATCCACTGTTTATAAATCTTGCTTGATTCAAGTTGGCACTATCACATTACCTGTTGATCTTATATCTTTAAAATTTCTTGCATTTGATGTGACCTTAGAGATTGATTGGTCAACCACTCATCATGCTAAAATTGATTGCTTTTGTAAGGATGTTAGTTTTCATATTCCTAAGCAACCTGTTATTTGAATTTAAGCAACCAAACCATTGAAGTCAAACTCTTTTATATCAAGCCGTAAAGTCATTTGTTTATTGAAAAATGATGTCAATCTTTCTTAGCCATGTTATGGACTTGAACAAAAATACGTCAGATTTGAATGATATTTCTGTTGTTAGTAAATTTCCTGATGTATTTCCTGAAAAATTTCTTGGCTTACTCCCAAAGTGTGATATTGAATTTTGTATCGACTTTGAACCTGGTATAAAACCTATTTCTAAAATCTCATGGCTCCTATTGAACTTCAGGAGTTAAAAATTCAACTATAGAATTTGGTACTTGAGCCTTTATCTGGTGACTTCCTTTGTGGAATGCACCGAAGCCAGACTCTCCGTAGGGGACGCCATATTCGTGCGGTAGTAAACTGATAGGTGTCATTGTAACGTGCTATCGAAGATTGGGATATGAGTCACAGTTGAGAGCAACCTAAGTCAGTAATCGAAATACGTAGCTTTCTATGCTTAGCTGGTTATTATCGAAGATTTTGTGGAAAGATTTTCTCAAATCGTTACTCTATTAACGCAGCTGACTCGTAGAGATACAAAATTAGAATGGAGCAAGGAATGTGGGAAGAGCTTCGAAGAACTCAATAGGAGACTCATTTCGGCACATGTTCTGACCATACCATTCTGGAAAAGCGAACGTGGTAGATGACGTGTTGAGTAAAAGATCGTATACGAGTACGAATGCGATATTGTCAAAGACCCATTTCATATAAATTACAAATGATAGATATAGAGTTAAAGACTCTAGGGACTCATGTGATGATATACAAGTAGAATCGACTTTAATCGATAAAGTTAAAAACGTTCAAGCTATACACCGGAGCTGATGAATATGAAGAAGAAGGTACAAGAAGTTGTTATTCTAAAAGCGAGAATTGGCGAGGTGAGAAAAGCTCAAACCTTCGATTTATTAGTCCATTTGAAATCCTCGATCGAGTAGGAACTGTGGCCTATAGACTCGTTTTACCACCAAGTATGACGCGTGTTCATAACGTTTTTCACGTATCGATGTTACGTAAATATGTGGACAACCCGAACCATGTTATTGAGTTAGAACCGGACGAGATAGCCGAAGACTTAACGTATGAAGAGGTACATGTCAAGATTTTGGATAGGAAGGAGCATGTCCTACGCACGAAGCTCATACCACAAGTTAAAGTTTTGTGGAGAAACCATGCTATTGAGGAAATGACCTGGGAGTTGGAAACAGAAATGAAAGCGAGGTATCCTCATCTTTTCGAAACACCAGGTATGTACGTTAATTTCGAGGATGAAATTTCATAAGGAGGAGAGGTTGTAAGGCCCCAACTTTTTATAAATATAGATTTAATTCCTCTATTTATTATTTTGAAATAGTAAGGGTTGAATTGATTAAAGTGGTTAGTTATGAGTATAATGCGCGAATATTTTAAAATAAAAAGGTGGTTATAAAATATTCATTGTTGTCGGGGAATATTCATTTGGTCGTGGAATATTCTTACTATCGGGGAATATTCGTACGACGGCGCAGCCTTGTGTGGTCCCATAACGGAAAGCAATTGGATGAAGAAAATGACAAGTATAAGTTGATATAAATAACGGCGTAGTTGTTACCGTTAATACTGTTGGAATACCCGGTGGTTAAAATACAGTAATACGCGTTGTTGCACAGTAGCACATGGTGTTGCACCAATTATTAATTCTTACGTAAGAAGGCACTACTCAATAATTGTTACAGTAATTACTGTTCAGTATTTTATTTTATTGATTCAATAATTGTTGTGTTGATATTTTATATTACTGTTGTTTCAATAATTGTCACTACATAGTATTTTTCATTATCGAAGCAATAATTCATATTATCTGAATAATATTATTAGATGATATTATTGGCAAATTCTAGAAAGTTCTGTCTAAGGAGAGGTTTGGTCACCTAATTGCGCGCCAGTAAGGAGAAATCTTTCTTGGAAAGCCCCCTCTTTTTTGGGAACGGCCTGGTTACCAGTACTGTGATTCTGTAATATTATTTGTGAATAATTAATTATTGATTTATATGATGAGGAAAATATTGATTTTATGTGGATATAGATGGAGAAAATTTTTAAAGTGACAATTGTTAAAAATTGATATTTTATCTTTTCTGATAAAATAATATTTTATTATATTATATAATAATGGTGATAGTTTTACAATGAATGTGGGATATATGAGTATATGAGGAGGAAGAGTATTTTTGTTGTATTAAATGATTAACACATATTTTGTGTGTCGGTGGACTCCATTTCTTGACTGAAATTTGATTATAGCTTGTAAAATCGTCCGTTTATGGATTTCGGTCAATTTCTGTTTGGAATTTAGAAAAACTTTCTTCTTCAAAGTTGTAAAGAATTGAATTTCCTATAAAAAGTCTCGCGAGATTCAAAATTTCTGATAAAGAGCTATTTATTATGAATTATTGAAGTTCCGAAGTTCTGAAATAATTAAATTTTGGAAGTTTTAAATATTTTTGTTTAGAAAATGTTTTTGTCATTATGGTGGACTATTTTGGTGGCTGAAATCAGATTCAAAGGTGTGCATATGAATAAGTTTTGAAAATATTAATATTATATTAAATTTTCTACTTTGGTGTTCTAAGCATTTTCCTATTAATAGGGTGCTTAAGTTAGAATTGAAAATCACACCAGAAACTACAGATTTCTCTCTCTTTCTCTCTCGATATATTGAGCGTATTCTTGTGAGTATTTCAGTACTTTGAGTATTGCTATACGGTGCAAGTTCTTTCAGCACTATATCCAGTATTCCAGTCAGAAGTACTATTTTTGCGAGGTAAGGGATGTTATTTTCTTCTCAAATGATATTATTTCTTCAATATCATTATGTTGAAATATTGGTTGGAACTTTTTATCAAATTTGGAATTTTTCATGTCGGAGTTACTTTTCATGGGTTACAATTCACGAGTTACTATTCACGAGTTACTATTCATGAGTTACTATTCATGAGTACTATTCACGAAGCATGATGATTTTTTTTGTAAAATTTCTATCTTTTGGTATCGGAGTTACTATTTACGTATACGGCATGATTCACATATACGACACTATTAACGAATACGGCACTATTCACCAAAAAATGAAATTTCTTCTTTTCGTCTAAAATATCTATTCTGGACACTAGCTTTGATTGTATCCATGTTTTGATCATTCTTGAATTTTACCCCACTCTGGTTATTTATGAAGTATTTTTGAATGGAAATTATTTAAAGTACGAATCCTTAATATTTGTTCTTTTGCTTCACTGGATTCGTTTTCTTTAAAATATTTTTCATCATCCTCAGTCATAAATGATGATATTACTGAATATCTTTGGCCTGTAGTGCAAAGATGAATGATTTCTTGATGAATATCTTTGCCCCGTAGTGCAAAGATGAACATGACCGACTGATGAATATCTTTGGCCTGTAGTGCAAAGATGAATATTTGATTCTAGATATATATTGATTGATGTTACAGGGATAAAATATAAACGATGAACTTTTAAATTCATATATAGAAGATAGTAGTTTGCATTCTCTAGATAACTCTTCTAATGAATTATTATTTCCGCTGCTAAGATTGATTTAAAACTGGTTGTCTATTGTATTCTATTAGATTTTTTCCTATTGAGGACTAACGATAATTTGTTCTATATTATCTCTGTCATAATGTTCTTTACTGAGCTAGTTGAGCTCACCCTTTTTCTTGTTGTTCCATTTTTTTTCTCAGAAGGCGAGAATGTAGCGATTACTAGTCGGGGTGTGGAATGATGGTTCTAGAAGTGGTTCTAGTAGTCCTCACTATTCTGTAGAATAGTGTATTAATAATTGTACTGAAGACTTATTTGAGTGTGGATATTGTCTAGATGACAATATTTGTATTTAAACTCACACTTTTTATGTTGTATTAATAAAGTTGTAGTTGTTTCTGTACCATGTATTTTGACGACTCAGAATGGGTGTTGTATACCTATTTTGGGGACGTCACAAACTGCATTTATTAAAACTATTTTTTTTAAAAACTGCATTTTTATTATTAAAAAAACTACATTTTTAATGTGTTTTAATTTATTTTTTAATAATAAAAAACCATTTATTTTTATTTAAAAAATGCGCTTTAATTTTTTTTAATAAAAATAAAAAAACTGTGTTTTTTTATTTTTATCAAAAATAATTATTTTTATTTATTTATTTATTTATTTTCTTCTTTTTTGGCTAATTTTTATAATTTATATTATACTTTAAAATATTTTTTTTCATTTTTTCATAAAAAATTTCCTCCAAATCCATATCTTCACTGCCACGTCGCATACTAACTGCCACATAAAGTTTTTTTTAAACAAGTCAGCTGTCACATCATCATTTCCGTTAAGTCAACATTGACTTAACGGTTTTTGTAACTTGTTGTTAGTAAACTAAAGTTGAGTGAGTTGACTGTAAGGAAAAAAAAATCAGTGACCAATTTGTAAGTCGATCTATAGTATAGTGACCTAGAAAGCATTTAACCCCCCTCTAGTCTCTCATAGCAAAGCAACGTTCTTCAAACCGAGGAGAAAAACAATCAAGATCTGATCTGGATGCTGGTGGAGAAATCGGAAGCACGTAAAAATCGGACGTGAAAATCAATAGTTTAGATCTAGATTTGAAAAAAAGGCCTCTCCCTCAACCGTTTTTCAAATCATTCTTCAAAGTAATCGCGTTCATCAATGGTGTTCAAGAAATCGCGCTCATCAATGTACGGATCTGGGTTGTGGTAAAGAATATGAAGTTGATTTGTATTTCGCCAACAATTTGATTTCGAATTATTTTGAATTTTGGATCTGGATTGTGGTGAAGAAGAATATGATGGAGTAGTTTCAGATTTTTGATTTTAAATTATTTTTTATTTGAATTTGTGGTGAAGAAGATGATGAATTAAATTTGCATTTGGATTTGTGATGAATAAGATGATGAATTCAGATTTGGATTTGTATAGGAGAAGATGATGAATTATATTAGATAATTTTGTATATTTAAAGTTAATTTCAAATATTTAAAAATTAAAAAAATTAGTATGTATTCATTAATTTTATATAAATATATTTGTAAAAATTATAAATTAATATATTTTTTTATTAATTAATATATTTTTTTATTAATTTAATTATTTGTTATTTAAAAAAAGAGAGAATTCAAGTTTGAAAATCAAAAAAGTTTAAACTAAAGTTATTTTGTTATTATTATTAAAAAAAAATCCACGGTGGCTTATATTACACGTAAGCATTGCCATGTAGACTTTCCGTTAACTTTTAACAATTTTAGACAGAAATTTCAATTTTTATAAAAAAAATATAATTCAATGAGTTGATCATAAAAAAATTCAGTTTAATGATGCATTTGTAAACCGAGGTCGAGTAGAGTGGAAAAAAGTGTATTTAACCCATAAAAAAATCACAACTTTTTCAAATTCACAAATCTCCTCTCATCCTATTGCATCCAACAATAGGACACACTCAACATGACTTAGGATTCTATTGAAAATGATTTCTTTTATGCGGATATAAAAATAGGGGGTAAAAATATAAATAAATAAAATTTAAATATATTCGAGTCCTATTTTTATGTGAGGTAGAGTTTTTGATACCCAAACCTACTTCATAGGAGTCAAATTCTCCATTCACTATCATGCAACCATGTAAAACTATATGGGTTTTTTTTTATCAAATTAGACTATATGGTTTTATCTTAAGGTTTTCTTTTCACCATATATGCCTCGTTCATATCATATCATCCCTGTAAGACACCAACTTATTATAAATAAAATCGAATTTCCTCTAATTATATTTGTGAATAATAAGGTATTAATTTGATATAATTCTCTGGTTATGGGTGAAATGTGCAAATTTTACAAAATATGCAAGTGGTTATAAAATAATCATTATTGTCGGGGAATATTTGTTTGGTCGTGGAATATTTTTGTTGTTGGGGAATATTCGTACGACGACACAGTCATTTGTGGGCCCCATAATAGAATAACTGTCGGATGAAGAAAACGACAAGTTTGAGTTTTTATAAATAACGGCGTAGTTGTTACCGTTCACACTGTTGGAATACCCAGTGGTTAAAATACAGTAATATGCATGGATGCACAGTATTGATGAATTATTGATCCTTACGTAAGAAGGCACTATTCAATAATTGTTACAGTAGTTACTGTTCAATATTTTATTGATTCAATAATTGTTGCGTTGATATTTTATATTATTGTTGTTTCAATAATTGTCACTACACGATATTTCCCATTATCAGATCAATAATTCATATTATTTGAATAATATTATTAGATAGCATTATTGGCAATATCTAGAAAGTTCTGTCAAGGAGAGGTTTGGTCACCTAATTGCGCGCCAATAAGGAGAAATTCTAATTCGAAAGCCCCCTCTTTCCTGAAAACGGTCTGGTTGTCATAAATGTGATTCTGTAATATTATTTGTGAATAATTAATTATTGATTCATATGATAAGGAAATATTTATTTTATGTGGATATAAATATTGGATATATTTATTGTGGTTAAAAATGAAGGAGTTAATGTTGAGGTGTTTTATCAGTATTTTTGTCGGAATGAAGGTATTAAAAATTAAACCAGTATTTTTGAGATATATTGTGTGAGTTATAATTTTTAATCCGACCGTTGGATCGTTGTAATTTTTGGACATGTTATACATATATAAGTTGAGTATATGTCCACAAATTTTGAACCGTTAAAAATGAACGTATGATTTATTATGAATTTTAAGAGGTGACTGATTCAGAAATTAGATTTATAAATAATTTTGGTGGAAAATTCTAGAATTGAGTGGGCCCCACTTGTGGTTGGTTAAGAAATGTGCTGAATTTATTTCAAATGTGGTGGGTGGGAATAGTAGCAGGTAAAGCCATCAGGTTGCAGGTCAAGTCTGCTAACATTTTTCTATAAATAGAGGGCTAAGTTAGAATTGAAAATCACACCAGAAACAAGTTTTCTCTCTTTCTCTCTCTAGATTATTGAGTGTATTTTGTGAGTATTTAGAAGTACTGATATTTTGAGTAAGGGATGTTATTTTCTTCATATATGATATTATTTTTTCAATATCATTATGCCGAAGTATTGATATGAATTTTTATCAAATTTGGAACTTTTTGTGTCGGGGTTACTATTCACATATACGACACTATTCACCGAAAAATAAAATTTTCCCTTTTGTCCAAGATGTCGATTATGGTTATTATCTTTGATTGTATCCATGTTTTGATCTTTATTCTTGAATTCTACTTCAAAATTGGTATTTATGAAGTATTATTGATCTTAGATAAACTGTTATACGAATCCCTACTATTTGTCCTTTCGTTTCACTGGATTCGTTTTCTTTAAAATATTTTTCATCATCCTCAGTCCTAAATGATGATATTACTAAATATCTTCGGCCTGTAGTGCAAAGATAAATGATTAACTGATGAATATCTTTGGCCCGTAGTGCAAAGATGAACATGTGTTGAGATGAACATGACCAACTGGTGATACAAATGAATATCTTTGGCCTGTAGTGCAAAGATGAATATTTGATTAAAGATGTATATTGATTGTTGTTACAGGAATAAAATATTGATGATGGACTTTTAAATCTTAGAAGATAGTAGAACTCATTCTCTACTTGACTCTTCTAATGGATTGTTTTTTTCGCTGCAGTTGTAGATCTAAAACTTGTTGGCTATTATATTTATCAGATTTTTCCCTGTTGAAGACTGACGATAAATTGTTGTATATTATCTTAGTCATAATATTCTTTACAGGGCTAGTTGAGCTCGCCCTTTTCCTTTTTGTTGAACTAGTCGGGGTACAGAGCGATGGTTCTAGAAAGATGTTTGAGCAGTCCTCACTATTTCTGTAAAATAGTGTTTGAATAATTGTAATGAGGACTTATTTGAGCGTGGATATTGTCTAGAAGACAATATTTGTATTTAGTATGTGTTGTCGTATTTTGCACGACAATTGTATTATTGAAGTTGTAGTTTGCTTTTTGTACCATGTATTTGGCGACTCAGAATGGGTGTTGTATACCTATTTTGGGGGCGTCACAGTTGGTATCAAAGCTTAAGGATATGGTCTCTGGCGGAGATCGGGGAATAGAACTAGGAGGGGAGAGATGAGTAAATCATTTGCTAGTTTGTCCTATCTAAGCTTATTTGTTGGTCAGTCATAATATAGGGATATTATGTTATATGTTAATTTGTTTAATTAACCCTTGTTTTATGGCAATATTTAAGAATTGCTGCTGAGAACGTTAACAATGGAGCGTATGAGACTGTGGAACAACCTTTAGTTACAAACCAGGAGAACGTGCAACAAGAAGGCAATAATCCTCCTGTAAACAACACTACCGAACAAATGATGAATGATGGGATGTTCAGAAGTTTTTTGCATTATATTCAAAACCAGACGAGGGAAACTCATGCACAGAATACATGTGGAAATGCTAGTAATGCGCGGCTTGTCACAGCCAAGCAGTTCAAAGAGTTGGGATCACCAGAATTTAAGGGAAAGCCTGATCCAATCATGGCGGAAACGTGGGTCAAACAAAGTACCAAGATATTTGATGTCTTGGGATGCACGGAGGAACAGAAGGTTCCATTCGCCACCTTTATATTCTGCGGTGAGGCAGACTACTGGTGGGAGTATGTGAAGCGTACCTAGCCAGTCGCACTCAACATATCTTGGGAAATGTTTCAGAAACTATTCAATGACAAGTATTTTCCTAAAAGTATTCGTCATATGAAGGAGGTGGAGTTTATCAGACTGGAACAAAACAACATGACGGTGTCCCAGTACGAGGTGAAGTTTGGAGAGTTATCCAGGTTTGCACCTCATTTGGTCAAAAATGAGGAACGAATGACGAGGATGTTTCTGAGAGGTCTAAAGCCCGAGATTCGGCAATATCTTATATCTCATAAATTTTCTTTATATTCAGATGTTGTAAATAGGGCTCAATTATTAGAGCGAGATAATGAGTATGTTCAACCGAGGGATCACAACCAGGGTCATACCGGTGACAGCAGTCATCAGAGTGATGATAACCAACGAGGAGGGATAAATACGAACAAAGGCGGTAACCACTCGGGTGGTCATCATGGCCATGATAATAGGAGAGGTGAGTCAAGTGAAAATTTCAGAAAGAGGAGATTCAACAATGATGGGAAGACATCAACAGCAGCACCAGCACCAACAACAAATTCTAGGGGAGGAGAAAGACCGCTAGTTAGATGTTACAAATACGGGAAAGAGGGACATATCAGTCCAAACTGTCCACAACAATCCAAGGTATGTTACAACTGTGGAAAGGAAGGCCACATAGCTCGAGATTGTTCTGTAGGAAAACCAAGTTCAACGGGGATGGAGACTCAAAGGGCTGTCCCGGATAAGTCGAAATCAGCGGTTCCTGGAAGAGAGTTTGTCGTGACTGGCCAAAACGCGAGGAACCCGAACGAGGTGATTACGGGTAAGCTACTCTTGAACTCTTGCAAAGTTTATACCTTATTAGATACCGGTTCTACCAATTCTTTTATCTCTCCTGCTTGTGCTCAATGTTTAAACTTGACTCCGGAGAAATTGGACTATGACTTATCTGTTGAAACTCCATTGGGTGAAACCTTCGTTATATCTACAGTTTATAAATCTTGCATGATCCAAGTTGGCAATATAATATTACCTGTTGATCTTATATCTTTAAAGATACTTGCTTTTGATGTGATTTTAGGAATTGATTGGTTAACCACTCATCATGCCAAAATTGATTATTTTCGTAAGGTTGTTAGTTTTCATATTCCTAACCAACCTGTCATACGAATTCAAACAACTAAACCACTAAAATTAGTCACTATCATATCAAGCCATAAAGCTATTTGTTTATTGAAAAATGGATGTTAATCTTTATTAGCCCATGTTATGGATTTGAACAAAGACAAGTCAGATTTGAATAATATTTCTGTTGTTAGAGAATTTTCTGATGTATTTCCTGAAGAATTTCCCGGTCTACCCCCAGAACGTGATGTTGAATTCTTTATTGACCTTGAGCCGGGTATAAAACCTATTTCTAAAACCTCATATCGAATGGCTCCTATTGAACTTCAGGAGTTAAAAGTTCAACTACAGGAATTGTTAGACATAGATTTTATTCGTCCTAGTACATCTCCTTGAGGTGCTCCTGTTTTATTCGTAAAGAAGAAAGACGGGAGTATGGGACTTTGTATTTACTACCGAGAATTAAACCATGTCTCCATCAAGAATAGGTATCCGCTACCTCGCATTGATGACCTGTTCGACCAGTTGGAAGGGGCACAATTCTTTTTAAAGATCGATCTTCGTTTTGGATATCATTAGCTGAAGATTAAAACTGAGGATATTCCAAAGACTGCCTTCAGAACTCGGTACAGGCATTATGAATTCTTAGTCATGTCTTTTGGATTGACTAATGCTCCTGCTGCTTTCATGGATATGATGTGACAACCCCAAAATAGGTCCATTCCATCCAACCCATTCTGAGTCGCCAAATACATGGTACAGAAAACAACTACAACTTTATTACAACAATTTTCGTGCAAAATACAACAACACATATGTTGTGAGTTTGTATACAAATATATATCAACTGTGACTCATGTCCCAACCGTGGACAGCACCTCATACTGACACCTTACATAAAGGTATAGTCGAAAACTGTTTTAGAAATTAGAATCTTTGGGAAGTGCTCAAGGAAACCTTCGTACATGGGAGGCCATGCGTCTAGGTTATTATAGATATCATATGGCCACAGAATTATCCTTGGTTGACCCAATAGACCCCAAAGAAAAACAAGAAGATTACTATCATATTCTTCCCAATGGCAAGTCTTCTCCTGACATATCATTATCTCCACTGTCTCTAATTGAGAGTTATATTTCAAATAGACTCCAAGATCATATAGATAGTGCTGGTAGATATACTCAGCAAGTGGATGAGCACATCCATGTCTTATGATGACACGAGGTGGTATGTCATTAGACATCTTGTATGACAGTGGCAAAACACCCTTCCAAGTTAAATTCACCTCACCCTCAACATCTATAGACCACCGTTCTATTCCCTTGTTATTCCCCCGCTCGACCCAGCTACACTCGTATTACTTGAAAGGAATTGTGAAGCAAAAGGGTGAGCACAACTAGCTCAGTAAAGAATATCATGTCTAAAGATAAATAAATTATCAATAGCCTTCAACAGTAATAAATCAGAGATTTAGAACATATGGTATATGATAAAAAAAATTCAACCATAGTTGCAGCGGAACGAGCAATCCATTAGAAGAGTCAAATAAACTATAAAGTCTATTATCTTCTCCATGTTAAAAGTCCATCAACAATGTTTTATCCCTATAACATCAATCAACAATTCCTGTCCACAATCACATGTATAACTCATATCGTAATTGTTGTTCTAAATTCCTTTTCTCATCCAGGACAAAGATAATTTTTATCACCTGAAACATCAAAGATCATGGTTATAATAAATCACAGTTCATGTTCATAATCATACTAATAAATTCATCTTTGCACTACGGCCAAAGATATACATCAATAAGTCATCTTTGCACTACAGGCCAAAGATATTCATCAACAAGTCATCTTTGCACTACAGGCCAAAGATATTCATCAACAAGTCATCTTTGCATTCCAGGCCAAAGATATTCATCAGTTGGTCATGTTCATCTAAACACCTGTTCATCTTTGCACTACGGGCCAAAGATATTCATAACAAAATCTATCATCTTTGCACTACAGGCCAAAGATATTCAATAACACCATCATTTAGGACTGAGGATGATGAAAAAACATTTTTAAAGAAACGAATCCAGTGAAACAAAATGACAAGGATTAAAGATTAAGGATTCGTACTTTATTTATCCATGTCCAACAATACCTCAAAAATAATCATAGTGGTGTAAAATTCAAGAATGATCAAAACATGGATACAATCAAATCTAGTATCCACAATAGATATTTTAGACGAAAATGGAAAATTTTCATTTTTCGATGAATAGTGCCGTATTCGTGAATAGTGTCGTATACGTGAATAGTGTCGTATACGTGAATAATAACTCCAACACCAAAAGATAGTAATTTCACAAAAAAACATCTTCACGCTTCGTGAATAGTACTCGTGAATAGTAACTCGTAAATAGTAACTCATGAATAGTAACTCGTGAATAGTAACCCCGACATGAAAAAGTTCCAAATTTGATAAAAAGTTCCAACCAATATTTTGGCATAATGATATTAAAGAAATAATATCATTTCAGAAGAAAATAACCTCCCTTACTATCCCTTACCTCGAAAGACAGTACCTCTGACTGGGATAACACTGAACGAACTTGCACCGTATAGCAATACTCAAAGTATACTTAAAACACTCACAAGAATACGCTCGATAATATAGAGAGAGAAAACTTCAGTTTTTGGTGTGATTTTCAATTCTAACCTAAGCACCTATTTATAGGAAATTGCTTAGAACACCAAAACAGAAAATTTAATATAATAATAATATATATATTAAAAATTCTTACGCCCACTTTTCAGATCTGATTTCAGCTCAATAACATGTGCAAATTGTGCCCAAAAATGTAAAAAACGTTTTTGTTATTAAAAACAATTAAAACTTCCAAAAATCAATTATTTCGGAGCTTCGGAACTTCAATAATTCACAATAAATAGCCCTTTTGCCAGAAAATTCGAATCTCGCGAGTTTTTATAGGAAATTCAATTCTCTACAACTTTGCAGAAGAAATTTTTTCCAAATTCCAAACAGAAATTGACCAAAATTAACAAACAGGCGATTTTACAGGCTATAATCAAATTTTCAGTCAATAAATAGGGTCCACCGACACATAAAACATGCTTTAAATATTTTTGGTAACAAAAATACTCCTCCTCCACATATAATTATATACCCCACATTCATCTTAAAAATATCATCATTATTATATTATTAAAATATAATAATATATTTAAATGAATTAAGTTATCAGAAAAAGATAAAATATTAATTTTCAACAATTGTCACATTTAAAAAATTTCTCCATCTATATCCACATAAAATCAATATTTTCCTTATCATATGAATCAATAATTAATTATTCACAAATAATATTACAGAATCACAATATTGACAACCAGGCAGTTCCCAGGAAAGAGGGGGCTTTCCAATAAGAATTTCTCCTTACTGGCGCGCAATTAGGTGACCAAACCTCTCCTTAGACAGAACTTTCTAGACATTGCCAATAATGTTATCAAATAATATTATTCAGATAATATGAATTATTGCTTCGATAATGGAAAATACTGTGTAGTGACAATTATTGAAACAACAGTAATATAAAATATCAATGCAGCAATTATTGAATCAATAAAATAAAATACTGAACAGTAATTACTGTAACAATTATTGAGTAGTGCCTTCTTACGTAAGAATAAATAATTGGTGCAATACCGTGTCCGACTGTGCAACAACGCGTATTATTTTACTTTACCCACCGGGTATTCCAACAGTGTTAACAGTAACGATTACGCCGTTATTTTTAAAAAATTTTAATTTGTCGTTTTCTTCATCCGACAGTTATTTTGTTACAGGGCCTACAAAAGGCTGCGCTTTCGTACGAATATTCCCCGACAGAAAGAATATTCTACGACCAAACGAATATTCTCCGACAACAATGAGTATTTTATAACCACTTGCGTATTTTGAAAAAAAAATTAATATGTCACCCTTAACTTTAACCTTTTATCAATTTAACCATTTACTGAATTGTAATTAAAAGAAAAATTGAATAATTTTATTTCATAAAATTCGGGGTCTTACAATCTCCCCTCCTTATGAAATTTCGTCCCCGAAATTTACGTACCTGGTATTTCGAAAAGTTGAGAATACCTTGCATTCATTTCAGATTCTATTTCCCGGGTTATTATGATTTCTCCATTGCGCATCTCCCATGATAACTTCATTTGCGTTCCTCATTTGTTGGAAAGTCATGACAACCGCTATCCCTTGAACTACTCGGCTTTGACTTGTCTGGGGAAGCATTTGGCGTCATCACTACCGTTGGAACATACTTTTCTATAGGGCATATTCCTCCCCCGACTGCCTCTTCGTACTCCTGATTCATGATCTGAATCATCAATCTTCGATCCATATTAAATTCAGGTTGACCGCTATGTACAGGGTAATTCAAAACACGATGTTGAGTTCTCCCAATTGCTTTCCAAAAAGAGAAATTCATATCATCTATTTTAGCCTTCTTAGATCGAACATCTCTTTCCACAATATCCACGTGTCGTGTGGCTTTTACCCATGCATCACTTATTCTCACTCGTTCAGTTTTTTCTTCTTTCAGCTCAGATTCCATCTTTATCATCTTATACTCTGCCAAAGAATGCTTCTGTTCAAGCATCACATATCGGATAACACATGCTTGAATTGTTGCATCCTTTTGCTCCACGACTGCCTGCAATTCTTCAGCCTGCTCTTCTAACTCATGAATACAATTTTGCAATTCTACATTTTGATCATAAAATACCTCTAATGAACTCTCCTCAGGTACCTCTTCTTCCTCTTCTTCCTCACTTTTAGCTGTTACCTCTACGACTATCTCGGGTGCAACTATCAATTCTTCACTCACCACATGGATATCTCTAATTCCTTCTTCGTCTGTCATCACATTAGTGATTAGAGGTATCCCAACAGTCTCATTCACTCCATTGTTAGCATTCTCAGCAGCCATTCTCAAATACTGCCATAAAACAGGGGTTAATTAAACAAATTAACATATCACATAATATCCATATATTATGACCGACCAACAATTAAGCTTAGGTAGGACACACTAGCGAAGTATTTACTCATCTCTCCCCTCCTAGTTCTAATCCTAATCTCCGCCAAAGATCATATCCCTAAGCTCTGATACCAACTGTGACAACCCCAAAATAGGTCCATTCCATCCAACCCATTCTGAGTCGCCAAATACATGGTACAGAAAACAACTACAACTTTATTACAACAATTTTCGTGCAAAATACAACAACACATATGCTGTGAGTTTGTATACAAATATATATCAACTGTGACTCATGTCCCAACCGTGGACAGCACCTCATACTGACACCTTACATAAAGGTATAGTCGAAAACTGTTTTAGAAATTAGAATCTTTGGGAAGTGCTCAAGGAAACCTTCGTACATGGGAGGCCATGCGTCTAGGTTATTATAGATATCATATGGCCACAGAATTATCCTTGGTTGACCCAATAGACCCCAAAGAAAAACAAGAAGATTACTATCATATTCTTCCCAATGGCAAGTCTTCTCCTGACATATCATTATCTCCACTGTCTCTAACTGAGAGTTATATTTCAAATAGACTCCAAGATCATATAGATAGTGCTGGTAGATATACTCAGCAAGTGGATGAGCACATCCATGTCTTATGATGACACGAGGTGGTATGTCATTAGACATCTTGTATGACAGTGGCAAAACACCCTTCCAAGTTAAATTCACCTCACCCTCAACATCTATAGACCACCGTTCTATTCCCTTGTTATTCCCCCGCTCGACCCAGCTACACTCGTATTACCTGAAAGGAATTGTGAAGCAAAAGGGTGAGCACAACTAGCTCAGTAAAGAATATCATGTCTAAAGATAAATAAATTATCAATAGCCTTCAACAGTAATAAATCAGAGATTTAGAACATATGGTATATGATAAAAAAATTCAACCATAGTTGCAGCGGAACGAGCAATCCATTAGAAGAGTCAAATAAACTATAAAGTCTATTATCTTCTCCATGTTAAAAGTCCATCAACAATGTTTTATCCCTATAACATCAATCAACAATTCCTGTCCACAATCACATGTATAACTCATATCGTAATTGTTGTTCTAAATTCCTTTTCTCATCCAGGACAAAGATAATTTTTATCACCTGAAACATCAAAGATCATGGTTATAATAAATCACAGTTCATGTTCATAATCATACTAATAAATTCATCTTTGCACTACGGCCAAAGATATACATCAATAAGTCATCTTTGCACTACAGGCCAAAGATATTCATCAACAAGTCATCTTTGCACTACAGGCCAAAGATATTCATCAACAAGTCATCTTTGCATTCCAGGCCAAAGATATTCATCAGTTGGTCATGTTCATCTAAACACCTGTTCATCTTTGCACTACGGGCCAAAGATATTCATAACAAAATCTACCATCTTTGCACTACAGGCCAAAGATATTCAATAACACCATCATTTAGGACTGAGGATGATGAAAAAACATTTTTAAAGAAACGAATCCAGTGAAACAAAATGACAAGGATTAAAGATTAAGGATTCGTACTTTATTTTATCCATGTCCAACAATACCTCAAAAATAATCATAGTGGTGTAAAATTCAAGAATGATCAAAACATGGATACAATCAAATCTAGTATCCACAATAGATATTTTAGACGAAAATGGAAAATTTTCATTTTTCGATGAATAGTGCCGTATTCGTGAATAGTGTCGTATACGTGAATAGTGTCGTATACGTGAATAATAACTCCAACACCAAAAGATAGTAATTTCACAAAAAAACATCTTCACGCTTCGTGAATAGTACTCGTGAATAGTAACTCGTAAATAGTAACTCATGAATAGTAACTCGTGAATAGTAACTCGTGAATAGTAACCCCGACATGAAAAAGTTCCAAATTTGATAAAAAGTTCCAACCAATATTTTGGCATAATGATATTGAAGAAATAATATCATTTCAGAAGAAAATAACCTCCCTTACTATCCCTAACCTCGAAAGACAGTACCTCTGACTGGGATAACACTGAACGAACTTGCAACGTATAGCAATACTCAAAGTATACTTAAAACACTCACAAGAATACGCTCGATAATATAGAGAGAGAAAACTTCAGTTTCTGGTGTGATTTTCAATTCTAACCTAAGCACCTATTTATAGAAAATTGCTTAGAACACCAAAGCAGAAAATTTAATATAATAATAATATATATTAAAAATTCTTACGCCCACTTTTCAGATTTGATTTTAGCTTAATAACATGTGCAAATTGTGCCCAAAAATGTAAAAAACGTTTTTGTTATTAAAAACAATTAAAACTTCCAAAAATCAATTATTTCGGAGCTTCGGAACTTCAATAATTCACAATAAATAGCCCTTTTGCCAGAAAATTCGAATCTCGCGAGTTTTTATAGGAAATTCAATTCTCTACAACTTTGCAGAAGAAATTTTTTCCAAATTCCAAACAGAAATTGACCAAAATTCACAAACGGGCGATTTTACAGGCTATAATCAAATTTTCAGTCAATAAATAGGGTCCACCGACACATAAAACATGCTTTAAATATTTTTGGTAACAAAAATACTCCTCCACATATACTTATATACCCCACATTCATCGTAAAAATATCATCATTATTTTATTATTAAAATATAATAATATATTTAAATGAATTATTTTATCAGAAAAAGATAAAATATTAATTTTCAACAATTGTCACATTTAAAAATTTTCTCCATCTATATCCACATAAAATCAATATTTTCCTTATCATATGAATCAATAATTAATTATTCACAAATAATATTACAGAATCATAATATTGACAACCAGACAGTTCCCAGGAAAGAGGGGGCTTTCCAATAAGAATTTCTCCTTACTGGCGCGCAATTAGGTGACCAAACCTCTCCTTAGACAGAACTTTCTAGACATTGCCAATAATGTTATCAAATAATATTATTCAGATAATATGAATTATTGCTTCGATAATGGAAAATACTGTGTAGTGACAATTATTGAAACAACAGTAATATAAAATATCAATGCAGCAATTATTGAATCAATAAAATAAAATACTGAACAGTAATTACTGTAACAATTATTGAGTAGTGCCTTCTTACGTAAGAATAAATAATTGGTGCAATACCGTGTCCGACTGTGCAACAACGCGTATTACTTTACTTTACCCACCGGGTATTCCAACAGTGTTAACAGTAACGGTTACGCCGTTATTTTTAAAAAATTTTAATTTGTCGTTTTCTTCATCCGACAGTTATTTTGTTACAGGGCCCACAAAAGGCTGCGCCGTCGTACGAATATTCCACGACAGAAAGAATATTCTACGACCAAACGAATATTCTCCGACAAAAATGAGTATTTTATAACCACTTGCGTATTTTGAAAAAAAAATTAATATGTCACCCTTAACTTTAACCTTTTATCAATTTAACCATTTACTGAATTGTAATTAAAAAAAAAATTGAATACTTTTATTTCATAAAATTCGGGGTCTTACAATCTCCCCTCCTTATGAAATTTCGTCCCCGAAATTTACGTACCTGGTATTTCGAAAAGTTGAGAATACCTTGCATTCATTTCAGATTCTATTTCCCGGGTTATTATGATTTCTCCATTGCGCATCTCCCATGATAACTTCATTTGCGTTCCTCATTTGTTGGAAAGTCATGACAACCGCTATCCCTTGAACTACTCGGCTTTGACTTGTCTGGGGCAGCATTTGGCGTCATCACTACCGTTGGAACATACTTTTCTATAGGGCATATTCCTCCCTCGACTGCCTCTTCGTACTCCTGATTCATGATCTGAATCATCAATCTTCGATCCATATTAAATTCAGGTTGACCGCTATGTACAGGGTAATTCAAAACACGATGTTGAGTTCTCCCAATTGCTTTCCAAAAAGAGAAATTCATATCATCTATTTTAGCATTCTTAGATCGAACATCTCTTTCCACAATATCCACGTGTCGTGTGGCTTTTACCCATGCATCACTTATTCTCACTCGTTCAGTTTTTTCTTCTTTCAGCTCAGATTCCATCTTTATCATCTTATACTCTGCCAAAGAATGCTTCTGTTCAAGCATCACATATCGGATAACACATGCTTGAATTGTTGCATCCTTTTGCTCCACGACTGCCTGCAATTCTTCAGCCTGCTCTTCTAACTCATGAATACAATTTTGCAATTCTACATTTTGATCATAAAATACCTCTAATAAACTCTCCTCAGGTACCTCTTCTTCCTCTTCTTCCTCACTTTTAGCTGTTACCTCTACGACTATCTCGGGTGCAACTATCAATTCTTCACTCACCACATGGATATCTCTAATTCCTTCTTCGTCTGTCATCACATTAGTGATTAGAGGTATCCCAACAGTCTCATTCACTCCATTGTTAGCATTTTCAGCAACCATTCTCAAATACTGCCATAAAACAGGGGTTAATTAAACAAATTAACATATCACATAATATCCATATATTATGACCGACCAACAATTAAGCTTAGGTAGGACACACTAGCGAAGTATTTACTCATCTCTCCCCTCCTAGTTCTAATCCTAATCTCTGCCAGAGATCATATCCCTAAGCTCTGATACCAACTGTGACAACCCCAAAATAGGTCCATTCCATCCAACCCATTCTGAGTCGCCAAATACATGGTACAGAAAACAACTACAACTTTATTACAACAATTTTCGTGCAAAATACACAACACATATGCTATGAGTTTGTATACAAATATATATCAACTGGACTCATGTCCCAACCGTGGACAGCACCTCATACTGACACCTTACATAAAGGTATAGTCGAAA
>CM035091.1:78411974-78848823 GCA_020205505.1 Panax japonicus
ACAGAGTAGTAGTACATTTGTTACTGGATGTTGCTAACCAAACTTTCATACTAAGGTAACCAAACTGTCATATCAAAGCAACCAATCAACCTCCACACTTTCAATTTTTTCTTAATGCAGTTGATAACCAAACTTTCATACCAAGGTAACAAAACCTTCATACCAAGCTAACCAATTCACATACACACTCGCAGTTTTTGTATAGTGCAATTGGTAGTCAAACCTTCAGACCAAGGTAACCAATTCAGTTTTATTAAGTTACCAATTTCGTTTGAATGCGATGCAGTTGGTAGCTAACCATTCATACAAATGTAACCATTTTGGTATTTATGAGTAACAAAATAGTCATAAAAAAATTTCATAACAGTAAATGTTACATCTTTCTATTTTTAAACTTTTTGTAGGGCGAATCTTCTTCTTCTTCTTCTTGGCGTTTTGGACAATGGAGATTCGTGGCGGTGTAGCGACGAAGTAACTAAAAAAGTAAAAATTGAAACAGATCCCAATTTACATATATAGATATTTTAATGTCTGTATATGTATATACATTGATATCTTACTATATATAGTTGTAATTAATATACATATATATTTGATTAGTTATTACATGATTTTGAAACCAAAATTTTGCAGGCACTTGTTCCTGGATTGTGGTTGACGGAGATAACGCCAAAGAGTTATAAAGTTCCTGATATTCCTGAATCAGAATTTGAATTTATTTTTTTGAATTTGTTTTTGTTGTTAGATCCCAAATATTTGAATTTGAATTATTGATTATTAAAGTTATTTCTCCTTGATTTTAGGTTTCCTTATTAATGTGAATTGTATTACTCCCTTTGTCCCGAATTATCTGTTGTTTTAGCAAAAAAAAATTGTCCCACAATATTTGCTTTTTTAAGATTCCAATGTGACGCCCCCAAAACAGGTTTACGTCACCCATCTTGGGTCGCCACTTACATGGTACATAAATTCAAATACAACTTAATAATACAACTGTCGTGTACAATACGACAAAACATAAACTGTGAGTTTGAATACAAATATTGTATACTAGAGATTATACAAACTCAAAAAAAGTCGTTATTACAATTATTATTACACTATTTCACAGAATAATGAGGACTACTAATGCTATCATCTGGTCCGTCACTCCGTTCCCCGACTAGTCCCTGCTACGTTCTCATTTCCTGAAGAGAACAATAAAAGTAAAAGGGTGAGCTCAACTAGCCCAGTGGGAAATATTATGACTAAGATAATGCAGAATATATTATCGTTAGCCTTCAACAGTGTTAAACTGATACAATATAACAACCATCGAGTTTAACAGTAGCGGAACAAGCAATCCATTAAAAGAGTCAAGTAGAGAATAAAATCTACTATCTTTTATGATTTAGAAGGTTTTTCATCACTTTTATCGATGAGACTCAGCTTAATAAATAATCCACATCATCGAATTACCCCTGCACTACGGCCAAGGATATTCTTTAGTATCACGACCATAATTATCCATGCACTACGTGCCAAGAATATTTGTGTATTCAATAATGGTCATGATCATGCCAACAACTATCCATCAATGCACTACGGGCCAATGTGGACTTTTTTCACATCATTTGTAACATTACGGTCATGATTACACCTAATAATCCCTGGTCATAATCATACCAAGTCCATCTATGCACTGTAGGTCACAGATGACTTTCAACAAAATATAAACATGAGGATGATGATAATGATATAAGAATTCAATAAAACAAGTTCAAGAATTATTTTATCCATGAACTAATAACGTCCAAATTGTCAACATGATACTGCTTTGTAGAGTAAAATTCAAGAATGCTCAGAAGAATATTTCCATGAAAAGATACTGGATGAAGCGCAAATATCAAGGATATTCCACTAATTTCATGGAGTATAGAAGTCAAAACTTTAACTAACTGAGTATAATAAGGAATGGAATAACAAAAGAAATCACCAAGCATGCGATAGACCGCACATGCAGGTTATTCCAATAGAATAATAAATAATGGAATCAGGTCCAGCGTAAAATGAACAGACAGGATATTCCAACATAATGATAAAGACGGAATCAGGTCCGGCGTAGAACGCACAAACAGGATATTCCAACAGAATAATAAAGACAGAATCAGGTCCGGCGTAGAACGCACAGACAGGATATTCCAACAGAATAATAAAGATGAAATCAGGTCCGGCTTAGAACGCACAGACAGGATATTCCAACAGAATAATAAAGACGGAACCAGGTCCGTCGTAGAACGCACAGACAGGATGTTCCAACAGAATGATAAAGAATAGAACACCAGAAGAATTTCACCAAGTATAGGGTAGCCCGCGTATACAGGTTATTCTAACAGAATAATAAGAATGGAATAACAGAATTTCTCTTCATAGATAAGAAAGAAATAATACTCCCTACCTTGGAAAAAACTAGATACTGGAATAGTGAGGTAGCAGATTTCTCTTCTTCTTTCTTTCTATAATTTCTCTCTATAATAATCGCTCTAAAGATTTTGTGAATTGGTGAGAAATGAAGGAAGAATGAGCTTCTATTTATAGAAAAATATAGTTTCGATAATTGCACATTTTGGGGCTCGAAAATTACAGTACAATACCACCAACTTTTCTTTCATTTATAATTTAGTCCTGCAAGTATTATCAATCTTGCACCAACTCCCCTAATAGTAAATAATGTGAATCAATAGTTCAATCATGTGAATCAATAGTATAATCATGTGAAAAATACGAATTTCAGTATAGTACCTTCATCTATACCTCTATTTTTAATTTAGTCATGCAAGTATTATCAATCTTGCACCAACTCCCCTAATAGTAAATAATGTGATTCAATAGTACACATATATGAACAAATAGTTATATAAGCATGTGAATTAGTAGCAATTAATTGCTCATTTATCCGATAAATTACCCGATTTATCAATATAACCCCTAGACATCAATTATTATCGGAATAAATTTCGATTTTCACTAACACAAACAATTCCAACATAATGAAACTATTTTTATCAAAAATATAAATTTTGAAATTTCGAAGTTTGACTTTTTCCGAAAAAGTCAACTATTGACTTTTTGACCAAATAGTGAATCTCGGAAAATTTTGTGTTTATAGACTATTTTTACTAATTTCGTCGTTCCGGACTCAAATATTACGTCCGCGTCTCCAAATTAAACTCCGAACAATATTCATCATTATTATTATAACTCATAATATTTATCAACCAGGTCGTTCCCAGGAAAGAGGGAGCTTTCCAATAAGGATTTCTCCCTATTGGCGCGCAATTAGGTGACCAAACCTCTCCTTGACAGAACTTCTAGATATTATAAATATTGAAATTTATAATATGAATAACTTTGTCGTCTCAAGTATTGATTTAATAAAAACATTTTATGCAGATGATACTGTGATAATAATTGAATCAATAATATGATAGATATGATGCAACAATTACTGTAGCAATAATTGAATATAACTGAGTGACTTCTCACGTAAGCATCAGTAATCAATACCGTGTGCTATTATGTAACCACGCGTATTACTGTACTTTTACTACCGAGTAGTTCAACAATTAACGGTAAAAATTCCGCAGTTATTTTCATAAAGTATTTTTGTCGTTTTCTTAATTTGACAATAATTCCGTTGTGGGGGTCCACCAATGATTGTTCCATTGTACGAATATTCCCTATTAAAACGAATATTCCCCGACCAATTGAATATTATATAACAACTTATGTACTTTGCAAAATTTATAAATATTACCCACAACTATAACATTATATCAAATCCACACCATAATATTCAAAAATATATTTCGAGAAAATTTAATCATTATTCAAAAAGTCTAGGGTCTCACAATCTCCACTCCTTATGAAATTTCGCCCTCGAAATTTACGTATGTACCTGGTATGCCGAACAGGTGAGGATACCTTGACCTCACTTCAAATTCTAACCCTTGAGGTATAACCTTTGAGTGTCGAATATAATCCTTCTTATCCAAGATTTTAACACGTATCTCCTCATACGTTAAATCATCCGCTATCTCGTTCGGTTCTAAATTAATAATGTGATTCGGGTCATCCCCATATTTACGTAACGTCGATACGTTAAAAACGTTATGAACACGTGACATACTTGGCGGTAAAACGAGTCTATAAGCCACAGTTCCTACTTTATCGAGGATTTCAAATGGGCCAATTAAATCGAGGTTTGAGATTTCTTCTCTTTATCGATTCTTGCTTCTAGAATAACGCCCTCTTGAACCTTCTCAATTCTTCACATTCATCAGCTCCGGGTGTGTAGCTTGAGCGGCTTTAACTTTATCGATTAAAGTCGATTAATTCTACTTGTATATTCATTATCTTCACGTGGGTTCCTAGAGTCTTTAACTCTATCTTCATCATTTGTAAGTCGTACGAAATGGGTCTTTGTGTTAATAACATCGCACTCGTAAACGCATACGATCTTCTACTCAACGCGTCAGCTACTACGTTCGCTTTCCCACGATGGTATTGAATGGTACGATCGTAATCTTCAACAGCTCAAGCCAACGTCTTTGGCGCATGTTACGTTCATTTTAGTTGAAGAAATATTTGAGGGTTTTAGAAATGAGTTTTGTACTGGGGTCAATAAAAAATTCGATTTCACGCTCTAGGGGTAGGCTAAGAAGTCTTCAAGAATACGTAAGGAAATTTATTAACAATAGAAATATCATTCAAAACTGTAACTCTAATCCAAGACTTGGGTAACACGTCACATTGATACCTATCAACTTGTCATCGTCATTCACAGTGTCGCCTACAGAAAGTCTGGCTTCGGTACATTCCACACAAGGAAGTCAACAACGAAAGGACCGGGGCTCTTTACTTATGGCTTGATATGACCATGATTGACTTTAGTGATTTGGTTGCTTGAATTCGCATAACAGGTTGGTTAGGAATATGAAAGCTAACAACCTGACGAAAAGCATGATGAGTAGTTAACCAATTGATTCTTAAAATCACATCAAAGACAAGTATTTTCAAAGAGATATGATCGACAGGTAACGTGAAAGTGTTGATTTGAACAAGATTTATAAATAGTGGAGGTAATGAAGGTTTCTCCTAACTGAGTTTCAACAGATAAATCAAAATCTAACTTCTCCGGAGTTAAATTCAAACATTGAACACAACTAGGTGAAATAAAAGAGTGAGTAGAACCGGTATCTAACACGGTATAGACTTCACAAGAGTTTATGACTAACATACCCATGATAATTTTATTTAGGTTCCTTGTCACGAAAAAAAATGTTCTCTCTTAAACTACCGGCTTTGACTTTTCTAGGACGGCCTTTGGTGCCTCCATCCTAGTTGAACTTGTCTTCGATGAACGACAAAATCGGGCTAAGTGACCTTCTCTTCCACAATTATAACATGTTTTGGACGGCATCGCGCAGTTTGGACTGATGTGTCCCTCCCCTCCACATTTGAAGCATATGATAGGTGGTCGTTCTCCTTCCTAAACAACGGGTGCTGGTGCTGACGTCTTTCCATCATTGTTGAATCGCCTCTTCTTGAAATGTCCATTCTTATTGTTTTGACCATGATTACCACCGAAGTGGTTACCATTTCTGGCATGTTGATTCCCTCTATGGTTATTGTCACCGCTTTGATGACTGTTATCACCAGTATTATCATTTTGTCGGCTGCTCTCTTTTGGTTGCGTTGACTCCTTATCGCGCTCCACTAACTGAGCCCTATTTACAACATCTGAATACAAACACAGTTTATGAGAAATAAGATATTGGCGTATCTCCGGCTTCAAACCTCTTAAAAACATTCGCGTCATTCGCTCCTCATTATCGACCAAATGGAATGCAAACCGGGATAACTCCACAAATTTAGCCTCGTATTGCGACACGGTCATATTGTTTTGTTCCAACTTGATAAACTCCACATCCTTCATGTGACGAATACTTTCGGGAAAGTACTTGTCATTGAACAGCTCTTGGAACTTCTCCCAAGACATCTTGAGTGCGTCAGGCTGGGTACGTTTTACAGATTCCCACCAGTGATCTGCCTCTTCACGCAACATAAAGGTGGCAAAAGGAACCTTTTGCTCCTCGGAGCATCCCAAGACATCAAATATCTTGGTGATCTACTTTAACCACGTCTCCGCCTTAAGTGGTTCTGGCTTTCCCAAAAATTTCGGTGGTCCCAGCCCCTTGAATTGCTTAGTTGTGACCAACCGTGGGTTGCCATTGTTTCCTCCTGCATTATGAAAAGGAGCCATCTTTGCCTGATGTTGCATGAATTCTAAAAAGCTCTTAAATGTACCGTCGTTCGTCAATTGATCAGTGTTGTTGTTTACAGGAGGATTATCGCCATCCTGTTGCACATTGTCCTGATTATTGATCTGTGGAGACTCAACGATCTCCTGTGCTCCATTGCTATTCTCAACATTCTCGGATGCCATTTTCAAACACTGCCACAAAACAAGGGTTAATTGACATGCAACATATTATCACTATACTCTGACCAACCAATCAAATACCAAATAAACTTAGGTAGGTCATACTAGCGAAGGAATTCCCCATCTCTCCCCTCCTAGTTCTAGTCTCACATCTTAGCCAGAGATCATATCCCTAAGCTTTGATACCAACTGTGACGCCCCCAAAACAGGTTTACGTCACCCATCTTGGGTCGTCATTTATATGGTATATAAATTCAAATACAACTTAATAATACAACTGTCGTGTACAATACGACAAAACATAAATTGTGAGTTTGAATAAAAATATTGTATACTAGAGATTATAAAAACTCAAAAGGAGTCCTTATTAAAATTATTATTACACTATTTCACAGAATAGTGAGGACTACTAATGCTATCATCTGGTCCGTCACTCCGTTCCCCGACTAGTCCCTGCTAAGTTCTCATTTCCTGAAGAGAACAATAAAAGTAAAAGAGTGAGCTCAACTAGCCTAGTAGGAAATATTATGACTAAGATAATGTAGAATATATTATCGTTAGCCTTCAACAGTGTTAAACTGATATAATATAACAACCATCAAGTTTAACTGCAGCGGAACAAGCAATCCATTAAAAGAGTCAAGTAGAGAATAAAATCTACTATCTTTTATGATTTAGAAGGTTTTTCATCACTTTTATCGATGAAACTCAGCTTAATAAATAATCCACATCATCGAATCACCCCTGCACTACGGCCAAGGATATTCTTTAGTATCACGACCACAATTATCCATGCACTACGTGCCAAGAATATTTGTGTATTCAATAATGGTCATGATCATGCCAACAACTGTCCATCAATGCACTACGGGCCAATGAGGACTTTTTCCACATCATTTGTAACATTACGGTCATGATTACACCGAATAATCCCTGGTCATAATCATACCAAGTCCATCTATGCACTGTAGGCCACAGATGACTTTCAACAAAATATAAACATGAGGATGATGACAATGATATAAGAATTCAATAAAACAAGTTCAAGAATTATTTTATCCATGAACTAATAACGTCCAAATTGTTAACATGATACTGCTTTGTAGAGTAAAATTCAAGAATGCTCAGAAGAATATTTCCATGAAAAGATACTAAATGAAGTGCAAATATCAAGGATATTCCACTAATTTCATGGAGTATGGAAGTCAAAACTTTAACCAACTGAGTATAATAAGGAATGGAATAACAAAAGAAATCACCAATCATGCGATAGACCGCACAGACAGGTTATTCCAACAGAATAATAAATAACGGAATCAGGTCCTGCGTAGAACGCACAAACAAGATATTCCAACAGAATAATAAAGACGGAATCAGGTTCAGCGTAGAACGCACAGACAGGATATTCCAACAGAATAATAAAGACAGAACCAGGTCTGGCGTAGAACGCACAGACAGGATGTTCCAACAGAATGATAAAGAATAGAACAACAGAAGAATTTCACCAAGTATAGGGTAGCCCGCGTATACAGGTTAATGTAACAGAATAATAAGAATGAAATAACAGAAGTTCTCTTCATAGATAAAAAAGAAATAATACTTCCCACCTTGAAAAAAACTAGATACTGAAATAGTGAGGTAACAGATTTCTCTTCTTCTTTCTTTCTATAATTATCTCTATAATAATCGCTCTAAAGCTTTTGTGAATTGGTGAGAAATGAAGGAAGAATGAACTTCTATTTATAGAAAATATAGTTTCGATAATTGCACATTTTGGGGCTCGAAAATTACAGTACAATACCACCAACTTTTCTTTCATTTATAATTTAGTCCTGCAAGTATTATCAATCTTGCACCAACTCCCCTAATAGTAAATAATGTGAATCAATAGTTCAATCATGTGAATCAATAGTATAATCATGTGAAAAATACGAATTTCAGTATAGTACTTTCATCTATACCTCTATTTTTAATTTAGTCATGTAAGTATTATCAATCTTGCACCAACTCCCCTAATAATAAATAATGTGATTCAATAGTACACATATATGAACAAATAGTTATATAAGCATGTGAATTAGTAGCAATTAATTGTTCATTTATCCGATAAATTATCCGATTTATCAATATAACTAATAGACATCAATTATCATCGGAATAAATATCGATTTTCACTAACACAAAAAATTCCAACATAATGAAACTATTTTTTATCAAAAATATAAATTTTGAAATTTTGAAGTTTGACTTTTTCCGAAAAAGTCAACTGTTGACTTTTTGACCAAATAGTGAATCCCGGAAAATTTTGTGTTTATAGCTTATTTTTACTAATTTAGTCGTTCCGGACTCAAATATCACGTCCGTGTCTCCAAATTCAACTCCGAAAAACATTCATTATTAATATTATAACTCACAATATTTATCAACCAGGTCGTTCTCAAGAAAGAGGGGGCTTTCTAAGAAGAATTTCTCCCTATTGGCGCACAATTAGGTGACCAAACCTCTCCTTGACAGAACTTGTAGACATTGTAAATATAGTAATTTATAATATGAATAACTTTGTCGTCTCAAGTATTGATTTAATAAAAACATTTTATGCAGATGATACTGTGACAATAATTGAATCAATAATATGATAGATATGATGCAGCAATTACTGTAGCAATAATTGAGTATAACTGAGTGACTTCTCACGTAAACATCAATAATCAATACCGTGTGCTAATATGTAACTACGCATATTACTGTACTTTTACTACCGAGTAGTTCAACAGTTAACGGTAAAACTTCCGTTGTTATTTTTATAAACTATTTTTGTCGTTTTTTCAATCCGACAACAATTCCGTTGTGGGGGTCCACCAATAATTGTACCGTTGTACGAATATTTCCTGTTAAAATGAATATTCATCGACCAATCGAATATTATATAACAACTTACGTACTTTGCAAAATTTATAAATATTACCCATAACTATAACATTATATCAAATCCATACCATAATATTCAAAAAGATATTTCGAGAAAATTTAATCTTTATTCAAAAAGTTTGGGGTCTCACATCCAATGCATTTTTTTTCTTTTGTTTTCCAAATTTGCCCATTTATCCTAATTGTTGATAGTCATTACTCTCATTCATGCCTCTCCTCTTTTTTAAACATTCTTTTCATATTCCCACCAATAAGAATTCACGCCTCTTTTTTCTTCAATTCTTTTCCACTCATACTCTCTCTCTGCAGACTCTTTTGGGTATTGGAGCTGCTGCTTTCTCTCTCTCTCTCTCTTCAATTAATCAGTGTTTCTCTTCAAGCTAAATCCTTTTCATATTCTCACCGACTATTTTGTGGGATTTTGGTGGAAAACAAAAAAAGTCAGCACAAAGAGTATTTTAGTATTTTTATCATACATATTGGTATCTGTGTAGAACTCTAGAACAGCAGATAATTCGGGACGGAGTGAGTATTTTTGTAATATAGATCCTAATTATACTCTTTTTATAATTATTTTGTTGATACACTAATGATATAATTATTTTCTTCTAATTGTGTATATTTATATAAAGAACCCAAAATAAAACGTAAGTCTAGATACTATTTGAGTCCGAGGGAAGAGTAACAACTAACAACAACCCAACAGGAATCTAATGCCCAGCCCAAGTGAGTTATGTGTCAATTGTGTAGTTACATTACTACCCCTATTATAGGAAAGCTCGTTCACTCAGTCAGCCATCGTCTCAAATCTAAGACAACAGACAAAATTATTCGCACCTCTTAAGAATCTTCCCCACGCCACCGCCACCGCCACCGCCACCGACACCACCACCGCCAAGTATCATCTCTCTATTTTTTTTCAAATTTATTAAATCTAGAAACCCAGAATCAAGATCGATGGCGAATCTCAGCGAAATGGTTGCAATTTCATTCTCCGATTTCCCCGAAGACGTTCAGCTCAGCATCCTGTCGTTCCTTAATCCCTCTGAAATCTCGGCTTTCGCCTGCACATCTAGGCGATTTTGCTCACTCTGCCAAAACGACGCCAAGCTCTGGTTCTCCCTCTGCGACCGCCGGTGGGGCTCCAAGACCCAGATCAAAAAATGGGGCTCCGGAAAAATCACCTACAAACGCCTCTACAAAACTCTATCCGAACTCGAAAATCTAATCGGGTTCTGGCGCCGGAGCGGACAGAACAAGAACTCCGGTGAGAATTCTACCCCGCCGCTTGTTTTCTTTCAGTGGGGCCCATCTTTTATTACCGGGTCTAGGGTTTCGCCCTCCAAAACCGGGAACTACAATGTGGTAAAGGCCCCATTTTTATGGATTTGTCTGTCTCCCGAGGGTGAGAATTTGAACTTCCTTGATCCGGATTCCCGGGTCGATATATTCGATGATTTGGTTAATTGTGAATTGGGGGTTGTGGAGAATGAGTTAATTCCGGTTAATATTAATTTTATGGGGAAATGTTATGTTGTTGTTGAGGAAAATTTGAACTTTTCTTATTCCAAATCCCCAGATGGGCGAAAGAGTGGGGTTATGAGGGTTTCAAGTTCGGGGAATTTGAGGGGAGATGAATTCGGGTTTGTGGAAGATGTCAATGGCTCCCCTGGGAGCTTGCCGGACCAATTCATGTCAGAAATGTATCAGTATTTTGCAAACAGGACGAGTCCAGGAGGGGATAGATGGTCGAGGAGGCAGAGGAGGAAAGAGAAGGAGAGGCATGGCAGGATGAAGTGGGAGCCGGAGCATTTTGTGAAGATTGTCAATTGTTCACCTACGCCTTCGCGGCCTTTGCAGGGTCTCTGGAAGGTTGTGTTCTTCTACTATATACAATTGGATTATTGAGATTATTCAGTCTTAATTTTCTTTATTTTAATGTTGCTCACACTTTATCACTCATCACATCCATCAAGTTTGATTAAGTTTTGCCATAAAAAGTCTTGCCATTGTTCAATTAGCATGAACTTGTCAGTGTATTCAGCTTGATTGATGAGTTGCAGACTTGCAGTGTAGAACAACAATGTAGTACTAATATCTTATGCACGATATGGTCCATAGCTATGTTACCTGGATCTTGGTTCGATATGTTGAACAAAAACGGTAACAAAAAACATCACTCGTCGTGATTCAGAGTACGATATGGATAGGGTTTTTTTGGTCACTTAGTTACTACGAAATACGTTGTAAACAAAACGTGTTACGCCAATTAAGTTTTCTTAAATATATAATTAAAACTGGTTGAGATGTAATTAAAATTGGTTGAATTGGTTCTAAGCATAATCTAAGTAAGCTACATGGACTTGAATGGAGTGTCCGACCAGGCATGAGTACTTTGAAGAGTACGACACAGATACTCCTTAATTTTGTCAAATTTTTACACTACAATGAAGTGTCCAACACCTATAACCTTGTCCGAATGTGTAACATAGAGCGAAGTATCACAACATGCGCATTTTCAAGAAGTCGATGCCATGTTATTACTTATTGGAGGTCTACAAGATGCTAATTTGGCTACACTAGTTGGTATTCTCTAGAATATTCTTGTGTTTATTACAATGTTCTAAAAATCTCTGCCTAGGTCCGATTAATCCCCACCTAGGTGCTAGGCGGTCCTCTACCGCCTTGATTTGGTTATAGACGCCTAGGTCCTCGCCTATGAAAAATCAAACCTCTATTTTGAAACTATACAATACTTAAATAAATTTTTTAAGCCTTAAAAGATTGTTTTTTTGGTAATTTTTCATGTTAAATTTAAAAAAATTACATATACTATATATTTTGTATAGTATAACAAGTATATACAATAGAAAAATAAATAAATAAGATCACCTAAAAAATACTTAATCAGCCTAGGGAAACTCCTAGCCACCGCCTAGGCATTTGACGCCCTCTCTGTTGCCTAGGTCCGCCTAACGATTTTAATAGTGTTAATATCCTAGATAATTTGTAGGTTGATTTAGACTGGCAAATCTAACTTTAATTATATTTGATCTCAACCATTGGTAGTATGGCTCAAGGCTGACATAAAGGATGCCCCTCATTTGTAAATCACAAACCAAAGTTGTGATCATGTTTAAGTTAAAAAGAGGGAAAAAAAGAAAGAAGAAGTTTTGGATAGTGTTAAGGAACAAAAATGTATTATGTTTTGGAACATTCGTACCAACACACGGTTAGCTAGCGTTTTTCAGTAACCTAGGTCCATAGATTTAAAGCTATATTTATTGTGTAAAATTAGGTGTTAAGAGTTGATGTTGTTTAATTATTACCCTTTTTAGTATAACTTGTAGCCAAATATCGAAAGTGATAGATTTTACTCCCCTATGTAACTACTTTCCTACTTTTCTCCTCTTAAAATTAAATGGACATATTCTACTTTTCTTTCGTCTTAAATGGACATATTCTACTTTTCTTTCGCCTTCTTTTGTGGTTGACGTGTATTGTAGAATAGGTGTTTAAAGTTGTCCACAATTAAAGGTGAGCTAGTTTTAGGCATTGTGTTTTGGTGATGGTATTGACGAGGATGGACTGTGTTAGGTTGATGAATCATTTAGCCCCATGATAACATATTACTTATTGAGACTCAAGTTATGGCCTCACATTAGCTATATTGAGAGTATTTGCTTTAATGCATGTTGTTTAACTTGATCCAAGTCTAACACTTTCTTTTACTTATTTTATTGCTTTTCCTGTGACCTTACATGAATTTTTGTTAAAAGTTTTCATTTTCCTAATTCCAATCTTACGATGCATTCCCAACTGTTTTACTTTTGAAATAGGTATATCCCTAACTATTGAACTAGCCTTTAAATCTATTTGGGAAAAACATATACTTGAGCTTGGCCACTCAAATTATGCTAGTTTTTGGTGTTGCTCTTTTGTTAGCAGCATTGTAAATTGTATCGTAGTATATGATTTAAAAATATGGTGGATGTTACATTATAACTAACTGCTTGCAGCTCATTTGATTCTCTCCCATGCTTCTGGCTGCAGGGAATTTGTGATGACATGAACTTGGATTTTTATTTGGTGGCATATGATGACATTGGAGGTATTGCCTGCCGAAGGGTTGAAGACTCGTCTAAACCTTTTTCTGGCTATGCCCCAGTATTTTGGACATCAGATACAGCCTTAATTGAGTCTCCGTTTTCTCCACAAGAACAATACATGTACGACAGTCGCATACATCTTCGGCCGCCTGAGGCATCAGATCACATTCATCCGTGTCCGCCATATTCAGATAATGAAGCTGTCTCGTGCATTCTTTACATCAATTCAAGTTATGATCTGGTTATTCCAGATTTAGCAGGGACTAATGTGAATCCTCAACAAGTGGAGGGAAGGATTTGGCTGTATCGCGATGGAACATTTGGGTTTGGGTTTCTCCGCAACAATCACATTGTAGACCTCAAGCATATTGCTAAAAAGGATAGTACTCTAGATACAATGAAACTTTGTAATGATTGAAATTCTTTCTTGGTATTTTATAACATATAAACTAGTTGTGGACCTTGCTACCATTGAGCATTGGCACTGTAATGCATATTCATGTAAATAAATGTGCATTCTTTTATTAGTATCCTTACTATTCTCAGTGCATTAAGGTGGGGGTTGTGCACAAGTGTATGCTTGTATAGACCAAGATCTATATATTGCAGCTCAAATTCATTTTGGGAAGCTATAAAGCTACCAAAATAAAAGGTTGGTTATTTCGGAATTCATTGTTAATAGCCCATGAAAAGCTTGGCACTGTTTGGCAGGTACATGTGCATGAGTGTTTGGCTACTAATGTTCCCATCTTCAATTTATAGGCAAGTAATTAATCCTTTCTTATTTAGTAATTAGTGTGTTATCTCTTGGCCAAAATTTGTAGCAAGTTTCTTAAGCTACTTGGCATGTTAGCTTTCCAGAAATAGGAAACCCTTTCGAGAAAATATAGCCCCTTGAAACATCTGGGCTTTAACTTTTTATTGAATCCAGAATATTTTGGTTTCTTGAAAGAGTTATAGTTTCATTGTCAATGTATACACAAAAGGTGTAGGATGATAACAAATCATTAAGAACATATATTAGACAAAATCACCTTTTTAAGGTTCAAGTGCTTGGGCATTCTTAACTTATTCGAAAGACGGACTCTTTTTCAAGCCAGCCAAAAATATTGTACTCCTTAACATTACCAGTTATATGAACTGCTACATGGGTAACCATATAAAGAAAACAAGCATTCAACTCTCAGTCTGAACATCCTCAATTTCAAAATAACAAAAAAAATAAAATAAAATAAAAACCAAGAATAACAAACAAAGTTCCACACATCAGTGACCGACAAATTCATTTATCTTGTAGAGCAGAAACAAGACTGTTGTGCCACAATGAGAAACTCAAATGATATATGAGGAGGATTATGACTCCGCTGCAACTCCTGCTCTTCCAGAATTCCTTTCCTGGTCGCCTTCAAGCTGGCTTAAGTTACCTTTCTCTTTGATAAGTTGAGTGTGGTGGTGCCTGCAGTAAAGCCGCCCTTCATGTGCAATGTAATTCGACGGGCTAATTGTACACCCTCCATGGCTACATTTGAAGCAGCTCTTGTGGTATGCAGTTCCATTCACCGAGACCTTTAACAATTAAGATTTTTGTTAGGCTCTACTTTTAAACTATATATATTGTTAGTTTACAACACTTGTAATCTAACGACATTCATTCATTTCGATATTTGCTGTAAACGCAAACCATAAAAAACAGAAGATAGAAGTCAAAGTATATGCAATAAATATAAGATACTGAGTATAAACACAAGTGGCTCATACATTTGTAGTTTAAGGTTTTCGGTTATTACCTTTTCAGTCGGATAGACGGTGTTTTTGCATCCCAAACATTTATCTCTTGTTCCCACAAACATACCCGAGACTTTGCTAGCTATTGGTTTCTGTTCAAAGAATAAGATGAGTATTAAGTAGCATAGCTTCTGGAAATTTTGTTTTATGTTTAGGCATGCTTTAAGTAACATTTTAGCTTCCCTACATATGCTATCATTTCCTGTTTTTCTAAAGAAATTGTACATGTATGTTCAAGCCCATAATTAGTCATGTGCGTGACTAAATTACATAGCCTAGCTCATACTTGGTCAAAAATAATTCTTATATATAAATTGAGATTTAAAAAAAAATTAAAATTCTGAAATGACTGTGTTTCAATGAGACATCTAAACGAGGCATTAGTTGGTAAATAATTACCTCACTGTCAACTGGTTTTTCTGGTTTGACAATCTTTGGTGTTCCTGAAAGATAATTGGAAAATAATAAATTGGCTTGAGTCTCTAAGAATAGGATTACTTAACTTTTATCTAATTTGTTGATTTTTTTTTATTTACCTTCAAAGCTCTTGTCTAGACTGCCGGTTCTTTTGAAGAGTTGATCAAAGTGTGGCCTGCAATACAAAACACCCTCAAAGGAATTGTAGTTGCCAAGCTGCAAACACCAACATAAGTCAATAGGATAGTATATGATATTCAAATTGATATTTTTATTTTTCTAAATTTATTTAAGAATCAACAAATTGGTCCTAGTTTATCAAACAAAGGTAGATCTGCAAGAGCAAGATTCATTTGAAGTTTTAATTTACTACTTCCGGCATTTTCAGATGAAGTTAACCTTCCCCACCCACCCCCCCCTAAACAACCCCCCCCCTAAAAAAAAAGAAAAAAAAAACCCAACCCCTCACCCGCAATGTAATGAATTCTTATTTCCCATGCTAAAAAAGGAAAAGAAAAACTGAATTCCTGGCTATTTTCATTTACTTTTGCCTCTGTAAACCCTGAGCCAAAATTAATCCAAAAGATACGATAATCCTAATTACTTCTCACATCAGAACAGATCTCACTGGGATAAATTGAAATGCAAAATTAAGTAATCTAGGAAATCATATTAAATTGACTGCATTACCAAAATTGCATAATTTTATTAAGTAAATCTTCTGGTATAGAGATTTAGCAAGATCAACAACACAAACTTAAGGCTGAACTATATGTAGACAAGTGAAATTTAAAAACGTATAGAGAAATTAACAAATACCCAGATCAAATAGGAGCTTATATTTACACAAAGAACAGAAAGTGAGGAATTCCTTATAAATTTTTCATGTAATGTACTAATGTCATAGGCAGATAATTGGGAATTTTTTTTTCTTTTCTTCATTTTGGATTTCATTTGAGCAAATGAATTACTTATTCTATCAGAAATAGAAGTACTAAAAAAGTAAAATAAAAACAGATATCACAAAGAATAAAATATAATCTGTAAACCTTGAGAGTTACCTTGAATTACCCATATCAAATAGGACTACATATTTACATATTGATAAAAGATCAGAAATTGAGGAATTTCTTACAATATTTTCATGTAATGTCATATGCAGATAATGGTTTTTTTTTCCTTCTGTTTTTTTTTCAATTGAGCAAATGAATTTCTTATTCCATAAGAAATTGAAGTACTAAAAAGTAGTAAAACAAAAACAGATATAAAATGGTAATTAAACCTTGAGAGTTCCCTTGCAGTGATGGCATCTGAAGCAAGCTTTGTGGTAGATACGATTATCTGCTGTGAGCTTATCAACAAGATAAACAGTCTTTTCACAGGCCATACATTTCTGGGTTGTTCCTGCAAATGCCATTCTTTCTAACTATGCTCTACAATCAAATGCTCTATTTTGCTCTAAAAACAGAGCAACTGATGGAAGAGAGAAAAATTTTTAGGGTTAGATATGGGGTGGACGGATATACAGGGAGAAGAGAGAAGTGGTGGCCGGTGGGTTGGCAAGTGATGAAACAAACCAAAAGTAGAGTCAATAAATAATTAAATTGGAGTGGCCCTTTAATAATAATGTTGTCTCATTGTGCTAATTGTGTAAATATGAAGCATTTTATTTAACTACCTCTATGCAATTCTTGGTGGGACACAATATGAAAATTATTTTTCTTTAAAATGGTGTTTAAAAGTATAAAAGACACAAATTGAAGTCGATATTAAATACCAGTAATTAATAAATTTATTTTAATAATAACATTTGAGTTGACCAATATAAATATAAAATTAATATTTTTACATGTATTTTTAATATTTTTATGCAGTCTTCTCTCATCTGAGAAGAAAGTAGGTATCACCTTCATGTAGTAGTAGTGTTTATATGAAAATATGTTTACTTTTGAAAATAAATAAATAAATAAATATATATATATATATATATATATATATATATATATATATATATATATGCACACACACACACACTTATGTATTCTTTTAGATTTATTAGTTTATGTACTCTTTTGAGTAAAAAAATTGAGGATGGAGGGAGTAAATTAAAATTATGTTGCATAAATTAAAATTATTATAGAGCTAACATGTGTGTCATTATGTTCCCAATGTGGCAATTGAATTATCCGTTCCATTTGTAACACTAATTTAAATTCTAACAACTACTTGTAACTTTAATTTTACAAAATATGATTTGGTTGAGATGAATTTTAGTCCTAATTTAAAACTCATGGTTTGATTAAGATGATTTCGAACCCTAATTTGAGACATCTTACCTCACATTTGTCTCTCCTCTATCGTAAATGCGAATTTTATTGCCTTCAAATGTGTCTCAAATAGGTTTAATTATCATAATAATTATAATAACTTTACTTTAGGCATGAATAATATATTAACACTTTCTGTCAAATTTAATTTTAAAAAATTCAGTTTTTTATTGACAAAAAGGGTTGGAGAAATAATTTTTCACAACTAATATATCTATGAGGAATACTTGTGCTAAGAAAAAAGTAACAAATACGAGGGTTAAATTTGTAATTTAGTCTTGATCAATATAGTTAAATTCTTCAATTATAAAGTAAGTAAAATGACTGATATTTACAACAATATTACTATCACATATATATAACTTAGTTTTAATAAAGGAATGTTATTTAAGGAGGAATGTTATTTAAGGAGGAATGTTATTTAAGAGAGAAATGCTCTTGATCCTTATTATATATATATATATATATATATATATATCTAATAAAATACAAATGATTTTGAATTTCTCGCTCATTCAATAAATCATCTTAGCCGTCCAAAGTTTAAGATAAATCTCACCGTCCATACATCTATCTAATAAAATACATCTCTCTATTTATCTAATAAAATACAAATAATTTTGAATTTATCACTCACTCAATAAATCATCTGGGCCGTTTAAAATTTAAGATAAATATTACTGTCTATACAATGCCGGAGGCACGGGACCCAGCTAGTATATATCTATCTAATAAAATACAAATGATTTTGAATTTCCCGCTCACTCAATAAATCATCTGGGCCGTTCAAAGTTTGGGATAAATCCCACCGTTCATACATCTATCTAATAAAATACATCTATCTATCTAATAATCTAATAATCTATCTAATAAAATACAAATGATTTTGAATTTCCCGCTCACTCAATAAATCATCTGGGCCGTCCAAAGTTTGGGATAAATCCCACCATTCATACATCTATCTAATAAAATACATCTATCTATCTAATAATCTAATAATAATTTAATAAAATACAAATGACTTTAAATTTCCCGCTCACTCAATAAATTATTTTGGTCGTTCAAAGTTTGAGATAAATCATATTGTTCATACAGTGTCGGAGGCACGGGACCCAGCTAGTATATATATATTATATGATAGTAATATTATTTTTAATATACATTTATTACATTAATTTACAATCATATCAAAGTTCTGGTGGATGGTAAGTTTCAAGTTATAATGTTCAATGGATTGGTTTGTACAACACCGCATGGATCATTATCATGAGTTTTGGATTAGGTGGGAGATATTGAGTGTATTTTGGTCTGATTTTTTAAATTTTAATTATTGATTTTCAGAATTAATAGAAACTTTAATATTTTTGTTTTTTTTTCTGTGTATATAATCAGATTTTGGAAAATTTTGAAAAGGGAGATTTGTTTTTGTTTTTATTAAATTATTAAATTCAAAATACATATGAATTCAAATTTAATTAATACAATTATAAATATAAAAATTATTTAAGATGCACTTATTAGTCACAAAATCTATTGATTCCAAAAATTAAACGACTCAATTAATATCAACTTTCAAAATTTATCAATTAAAATTTTTAAGAAAATCCATTATGACTATCTATAGTTGAATAGAAAACTGATATTTTCACATCATTTTTTGATATTTTTCACACGTATGATCCATATATTAACTAATAAAAATTTCACACATCAACTAATATATGGGTTCTACGTATAAAAATATAAAAAAATAATGTGAACATATCAATTTCCTTATAATATTTTACTATTTGAAAGTCCAAAGACATCATTATTATTCTTCTCAAAGACACGTGATGTGTTAAAATTATGTACTATAAGTGTACAATGTCGAATTGAAGAACTCGCAAGTAGAGTTCGAACCCACATAGAGTAGATTAATTTTAATGTTTCCTTAATATCTATTTTAAGCGCATTAAAAATAAAGATTGAAAATTGATTAACTAGAATATGAAAACTAATTATGAAGAAACAATCTAGGAATCTGAATCCATTAAATAATAAACATAACATATAATTCAATATCTTCTATTTTTATAACTCAACTATGATTTTGATCTCCCTTCCCTTTAATTTAGTAATTTTACAATTAATGTAAGACCCCAACTTTTTATAAATAAAATTTGTAAGACCCCAATTTTCAGAAATAAAGATTATTTTTCTCTAAATATCATTTTGAATATTATGGTGTGAATTTGATATAATATTATAGTTATGAGTAATATTTATAGATTTTACAAAGTAAGCATGTTATAAAATATTCGTTTGGTCGGGAAATATTCTTTTTGTCGGAGAATATTCGTACGATGGTACAATCATTGGTGGACCCCACAACAGAATTATTGTCGGAGTTAGAAAAAAACAAAATATTTTTTTATAAAAATAACGGCGAAAGTTTTACCGTTAACTGTTGAAATACCTGGTGGTAAAAATACAATAATACGTGTGGTTGCATAGAAGCACACGGTATTGATTATTGATGCTTACGTAAGAAGCCACTCAGTTATACTCAATTATTGCTACAGTAATTACTGCATAGTATCTCATATTATTGATTCAATTATTATCACAGTATCATCTGCATAATATTTTATATTATTAAATCAATAATTGAGACGATAAAGTTATTCATATTATTATTTGCAATATTGAAGATATCTAGAAAGTTCTGTTGAGGAGAGGTTTTGTCACAAAATTGTGCGCCAATGGGGAGAAATCCTTACCGAAAAGCCCCATCTTTCCTGGGAATGATATGGTTGTTAAATATTGTGAGTTATAATATTAATGATGAATAACTGTTGAAAGATTAAATATGTGTTGATTGAGGATAAAATGATTTGTGATAATATTTATTCAATCCTTGTTATAAATAAGAAGTCTGTTATGTGACGTATGTGGTAAGTTTGGTTTATTTTATGGGGGCCCATATGTCATCATCTAAGAGTCACTTTCGTCAATAGTAATTTCCTTTATTAGACGTCAAACCACTTGCCGCTTCATATTACAGGCGTCGAACCAATTGTCGTTTCACATTACAGGCGTCGAACCACTTGTTGTTTCACACTACAGGCGTCAAACCACTTTTCTTTTCACATTATCGGTCGTCAAGCACTTGTCTTTTCACATTGCAAGGGCTAAGCTAGAAATCTTCTTTAAATAGAAGCTTAATTCTTCTTTCATTCTCACCAATTCACTATGACTCACAAGAGAATTCTATAGAGAGAGAATCAGAGAGAAAGAAGAAGAATATTCTGTTACTACACTATTTCAGTAGCCAATTTCCTACTAAGGGATATTATTTCTTTCGTATTCATATAGGGATATTATTTTTGTTCAATATTCGTATGAAATAATATTTTCTTCCATACTCTGTAGTATGTAAGTAATATTATTTCGTTTCAGATCCTGAATTATACACTCATGTTGTTAAGTATTGCTTCTATACTCCTTGAAATTAGTAGAATATCTTTGAAATTTGCGCTTCATCTAGTATCGTTTCACAAGGATATTTTTGTGAATATTCTTGTTGAAGTTTAATCTTTTCATGTCGGAGTACTATTCACAGGGTACTATTTACGAAGTACTATTCACGGGATACTATTCATGACAAAAATTAATTTCTGTTATGTGTAAATTATCGTTAATATAATATTATTCTTGAATTTTACTCTACAAAGTAGTATCATGTTGACAATTTGGACATTATTGAATTCTGGATAAATTGAATTATAAATCTTTAAAATTTATCCTTGCTTTCATTTAATTGAATTCTTATATCAGTATCATCATCCTCATGCTTATATTATGATGAAAGTCATCTTTAGCCGTAGTGCATAGTTGGACTGTTGATTGGTATGCTTATGACCAAGGATCATTCGGTATAATCATGACCTTAAATGTTATAAATGATGTGGTAAAAGTCTTCATCCGTAGTGCATTGATGGACATTTGTTGGTATGATCATGACCATTGGTGATAACAATGAATATCTTTGGCCCGTAGTGTATGAATAATTCAGTGATGTGGATTATTTATTTAGCCAAGTCTCAGCGATAAAATTGATGATAAACTTTTTAAATCATAGAAGATAATAGATATCATGCTCTACTTGAATCTTCTAATGGATTGCTTATTCCACTGCAGTTAAACTTGATGTTTATTATATTTTATCAATTTAACACTATTAAAGGCTAACGATAATTTATTCTGCATTATCTTAGTCATAATATTTCTTACTGGGCTAGTTGAGCTCACACTTGCTTTCATTGTTCTCTTCATGAAACGAGAATATAGCTTGGACTAGTCGGGGAACGGAGTGACGATCTAGATAGGTGGCTATATTAGTCCTCGCTATTATGTGAAATAGTATGATAATAATTGTAATGAGGACATTATTTGAGTTTGTATACTCTCTACGAGACATTATCCGTGTTGAAACTCTTAGCTACGTTTTGTCGTACTGTATCAAAGAAGTTTGTATTTAAATTCTGTACCATGTATTTGGCGACTCAAGATGGGTGATGTATACCTATTTTGGGGGCGTCACAGTTAGTATCAAAGCTTAGGGATATGATCCCTGATTGAGATGTGAGACTAGAACTAGGAGGGATTGGTCGGTGAGACTAGAACTAGGAGAGACTAGAACTAGGAGGGATTTACTATTACTTCGCTAGTATGACATACCTAAGTTTAATTGTTATTTAATTGGTCGGTTAGAATATAGGGATAATATGTGGCATGTCAATTAACCCTTGTTTTGTGGCAGTGTTTGAAAATGGCATCCGAGAATTTTGAGAATAGAAATGGAGCACAGGAGACCGTTGAGTCACCACAGATCAATACCCAGGATAATGTGCATCAAGAAGGCAATAATCCTAAGGTAAACAACAACAACGACCAAATGTTGAACGACGGAATGTTCAGAGGCATTTTGCAATTCATGCAACACAGGCGAGAGAGACTCCTATCTAAAATGCAGGTGGAAACACTAGCAACTCACAGATGGTCACCGCTAAGCAGTTCAAGGAACTGGGACCACCGAAGTTTTTGGGAGAGCCAAAACCACTTAAGGCGGAGGCGTGGATAAAGCAGATCACCACGATATTTAATGTCTTGGGATGCTCCGAGGAGCAAAAGGTTCCCTTTGCCACCTTCATGTTGCGAGGAGAGGCATATTACTGGTGGAAATCCGTAAAATGTACCCAACCTGCCGCACTGAAGATGTCTTGGGAGAAGTTCCAAGAACTGTTCAATGACAAGTACTTTTCCGAAAGTATTCATCACATGAAAGAGGTAGATTTCATCTAGCTAGAGCAAAATAATATGATCGTGTCACAGTATGAAGCTAAGTTTGCCGAGTTATCCCGGTTTGCGCTCCACTTGGTTGATAATGAGGAGAGAATGACGCGGGTGTTTCTAAGAGGTTTGAAACCTGAGATACGTCAATACTTAATTTCTCACAAACTGTGTTTGTATTCAGATGTTGTAAATAGGGCTCAGTTATTGGAGCGCGATAATGAGTTAACCCAACCAAGAGAGAGCAGTCAGAAAATCGATAATACTAGTGGTAGCAGTCATCAAAGCGGTGACAACAGACGTGGTGGGAATCAACATGCCAGAAATGGTAACCACTTCGGTGGTAATCATGGCTAAGATAATAGAAGTGGAAATTTCAAGAAGAGAAAATTTAATAATGATGGAAAGACGTCAGCACCAACACCTGTTGTTAAGGAAGGAGAATGACCGCCGGTCATATGTTACAAATGTGGAGGTGAGGGACTTGTGAGACCCTAGATTTTATGAATAAAGATTTAATTTTCTCAAAATATATTTTTGAATATTATGGTGTGGATTTGATATAATATTATAGTTGTGGGTAATATTTACAAATTTTGCAAAGTACACAAGTTGTTATATAATATTTGATTCGTCGGGGAATATTCATTTTAACAGGGAATATTCGTACAATGACACAATCATTGGTGGACCCCACAACAGAATTATTATCGGATTGTGAAAACGACAAAAATACTTTATGAAAATAACGTCGAAAGTTTTTACCGTTAAATGTTGAAACACCCGGTGTTAAAAGTACAGTAATACGCGTGGTTGCATAGTAGCACACGGTATTGATTATTGATGCTTACGTAAGAAGTCACTCAGTTATACTCAATTATTGCTACAATAATTACTGCATCATATCTCTCATATTATTGATTCAATTATTGTCACAGTATCATCTGCATAATATGATATATTATTAAATCAATAATTGAGACGACAAAATTATTCATATTATTATTTGCAATATTGACAATGTCTAAAAGTTATGCCAAGGAGAGGTTTGGTCACCTAATTGCGCGCCAATAAGAAGAAATTCTTATTGGAAAGCCCCCTCTTTCCTGGGAACGACCTGATTGTTAAATATTGTGAGTTATAATATTAATGATGAATAAGTTCGTGTTGATTAAAGATGAAATTGATAGTTCCATTATGTGAGAATTATTAGTGTTAGTAGAAATCGATATTTATTTCGATAATAATTAATGTCTGGAGGTTATATTGACTAATCAGGTATTTGGGACACTTTTCGTGTCGAAGTACTATTCACGAGTTACTATTCACGAGTTACTATTTATGAGTTACTATTCACGGGATACTATTCACACGTAAAATATATTTCTTTTCGGTCCAAATCATTTTTGGGTACAATATTATTGAATGAGGAGATGTGCTAATTTTTTAGACCGTTGGTTGAAGATATAATAGTAAATCAATATGGACCGCTGGTGGAAAGTTATAATAGTACATCAATATGGATCGTTGGTTTAAAATTTCAATAGTAAATTAGTATGAACCGTTGCTTTAAGTTTTAATAATAAACTAATATGGACCGTCCGTTTAAAAGTAAATCAATCCGGACCGTTCATTATTTAGTTACTATTCAGTCCAATCTCCTATAAATAAAAGCTCATTCCTTCATTATTTCTTACGAATTTACTGAAACTCTTGAGAGAGAAACTATTAAGAGAAAGAAGAAAAGTATTCTGCTACTTCACTACTCCAATATCCAGTTTCTTCTAAGGTAAGAGAGATTATTTGTTGTACTCGTAAGGGGCATTATTTCTTTCTTATTCATGAAGAGAACTTCTGTTATTCCATTCTTTATTATTCTGTTGGAATAACCTGTATACGCGGGCTACCCTATACTTGGTGAAATTATTTTGTTATTCCATTTTTATCATTATGTTGGAATAACCTGTATATGCGAAGTACCGCATACATGGTGAAATTCTTCTATTATTCCATTCTTATTATTCTGTCGGAATATCATGTTTGTGCGTTTACGCCGAACTTGGTTCCATTATTTATTATTCTGTCGGAATATCCTGTCTGTGCGTTTATGCCGAACTTGGTTCCATTATTTATTATTCTATTGGGAATAAACTGTCTGTGCAGTCTATCACACGCATGGTGAATCCTTCTGTTATTCCATTCTTTATTATTCTGTTGGAATAACCTGTCTATGTGCATGGTGAATGATCCTTCGTATTCATTCCTTATTAAATTGTGGAAATGATTTGTCTACGTGGATTACCGCATGGCAGACGAAAATCCATTTGCAGTTTTATATATTCTATTATACTCAGTTGGTTAAAGTTTTGTCTTCTATACTCCATGAAATTAGTGGAATATCCTTGATATTTGCGCTTCATCAAGTATCTTTTCATGAAAATATTCTTCTGAGCATTCTTGAATTTTACTCTACAAAGCAGTATCATGTTGACAAACTGAACGTTACTAGTTCTTAGATAAATTAATTTATATATCTTTAAAATTTATTCTTGAACTTGTTTTATTGAATTATTATGTCATTGTCATCATCCTCATGCTTATATTGTGATGAAAGTCATCTTTGGCATACGTGCATAGATGGACTTGGTATTATTATGACCAGGGATTATTCGATATAATCATGACCGTAATGTGACGAATGATGTGGTAAAAGTCCTTATTGGCCTGTAGTTCATTGGTGGATAGTTGTTGGTATGATTATGACCAGGGATTATTCAGTATAGTCACGACCATTGATGATTACATGAATATCCTTGGTCGTGGAGCATGGATGATTCGATTTTATTTATTAAGCTGAGTCTCAGCGATAAAGTTGATGAAAAACTTTTTAAATCATAGAAGATAGTAGATTTTATACCTTACTTGACTCTTCTAATGGATTGCTTGATCCACTGCAGTTAAACTTGTTGTCTATTATATTATATCAATTTAACATTGTTGAAGGCTAATAATAATTTATTCTGCATTATCTTAGTCATAATATTTCTTACTGGGCTAGTTGAGCTCACCCTTTCTTTCATTGTTTTCTTCAGGAAATGAGAACGTAGCTGGGACTAGTCGGGGAACAGAGTGATGGTCCTAGATGATGCATTAGTAGTTCTCACTATTCTGTGAAATAGTGTGATAATAAATGTAATGAGGACTCCATTGAGTGTTGATATTGTCTAGATGACAATATTTGTAATAAAACTCACAACCTATGTTTTGTCGTATTTTACATGACTATTGTATAATTAAGTTGTATTTGTATTCAGTACCTTATATCTGGCAACCCAAGATAGGTGATGTATACCTGTTTTGGGGGCATCACAGTTGGTATCAAAGCTTAGGGATATGATCCCTGGCTGAGATGTGAGACAAAAACTAGGAGGGGAGAGATGGGGAATTCCTTCGCTAGTACGACCTACCTAAGTTTATTTGGTATTTAATTGGTCGGCCAGAGTATATGGATAATATGTGACATGTTAATTAACCTTTATTTTGTGGCAGTATTTTAAAATGGCATCCGAAAATGTTGGGATAAGCAATGAAGCACATGAGATCGTTGAGTCACTAATGATCAATATCCAGGATAATGTGCAACAGGAAGACAATAATCCTCAGGTAAATAATAACACCGATGAAATGATGAACGATGGGATGTTCAGAGGCTTTATGCAATTCATGCAACATCAGGCGAGAGAGACTCCTGTTCATAATGCAGGTGGAAACAATGGCAACCCACGGTCGGTCACCGCTAAGCAGTTCAAAGAGCTGGGACCACCGGAGTTTTTGGGAGAGCCAGAACCACTTAAAGCGGAGACGTGGTCAAAGCAGATCACCAAGATATTTGATGTCTTGGGATGCTCCGAGGAGCAAAAGGTTCCCTTTGCCACCTTTATGTTGCGTGAAGAAGCAGATTATTGGTGGGAATCTGTAAAATGTACCCAGTCTGACGCACTCAAGATGTCTTGGGAGAAGTTCCAAGAGCTGTTCAACGACAAGTACTTTCCCGAAAGTATTCGTCACATGAAGGAGGTGGAGTTTATCAAGTTGGAACAAAATAATATGACCGTGTCGTAGTACGAGGCTAAGTTTGCCGAGTTATCCCGATTTACATCCCATTTGGTCGATAATGAGGAGCGAATGACGTGAATATTTCTAAGAGGTTTAAAACCCGATATACATCAATACCTCATTTCTCACAAACTTTGTTTATATTCAGATGTTGTGAATATGGCTCAGTTATTGGAGAGCGATAATGATTCAGAACAACCAAAAGGTAACGACCAACAAAACGATAATAATTGTACCGGTGGCAACGGTCATCGAAACAATGATAACCATCATGGGGGAAATTATCACGCCAAGAATGGTAACCACTTCGGTGGTAATCATGGCCAAGATAATATAAGTGGAAATTTCAAGAAGAGAAGGTTCAATAATAATGGAAAGACAACAGCACCAACACCTGTTAAGGAAGGAGAATGACCGCCAATCGTATGCTTCAAATGCGGAGGGGAGGGACATATCAGTCCAAACTGCGTGATGCAGTCCAAAACATGTTACAATTGTGGAAAAGAAGGTCACCTAGCCCAATTTTGTCATGCACCAAAGACAAGTCCAGCTGGGACGGTGGTACCAAAGGCGGATACGGACAAAACAAAGTCGGTGGTTTCAGGAAGAGCATTTTTTGTGACTTCTCAAAAAGCGAGTGACCCGAATGAAGTTAGGACGGGTTAGTTAATTATAAATTCTTGCGAAGTCTATACCTTATTAGATACTGGTTCTACCCATTCTTTTATCTCTCTTGCTTGCGCTCAACATTTAAATTTGACTTCAGAGAAATTAGACTTTGACTTATTGGTTGAAACTTTGATAGTAGAAACATTCGTTACCTCCACTGTTTATAGATCTTGTTGATTCAAATCGACACTTTCACGTTACCTGTCGATCTTATCTCTTTGAAAATACTTGCCTTTGATGTGATTTTAGGAATCGATTGGTTAACTACTCATCATGCTTTTCGTAAGGTTGTTAGCTTTCATATTCCTAACCAACCTGTTATGCGAATTCAAGCAATCAAACCAGTAAAGTCAATCATTGTCATATCAAGTCACAAGTAAAGAGCCTCGAGCCTTTCGCTGGTGACTTCCTTGTGTGGAATGCACCGAAGCCAGACTTTCTATAGGCAACATCATGAATGACGATGACAAGTTGATAGGTATCAATGTGACGTACTATCCAAGTCTTGGATGAGGGTCACAGTTTTGAATGATATTTCTATTATTTATAAATTTACTAACGTATTCTTGAAGACTTCTTAGCCTACCCCTAAAACGTGAAATCAAATTTTGTATTGACCCCAGTACAAAACCTATTTCTAAAACCCTCAAATATTTTCTTCACCTAAAACGAACGTAACATGTGCCAAAGACGTTGGCTTAAGCTGTTGAAGATTACGATCGTACCATTCAATATCATCGTGGAAGAGCGAACGTGGTAGCTGACGCATTGAGTAGAAGATCGTATGCGTTTACGAGTGCGATGTTGTTAACACAAAGACCCGTTTCGTATAACTTACAAATGATGAAGATAGAGTTAAAGACTCTAGGGATCCACGTGAAGATAACGAATAAACGAGTATAATCGAATTTAATCGATAAAGTTAAAGGCCGCTCAAGCTACAAACCCGGAGCTGATGAATGTGAAGAAAAAGGTTCAAGAGGGCGTTATTCTAGAAGTAAGAGTTGATGAACAGAGAAAATCTCAACCCTCTATTTTATTGGCCCATTTGAAATCCTGGATCGATTAGGAACTGTGGCCTATAGACTCATTTTATCGCCAAGTATGTCGCGTGTTCATAACGTTTTTCACGTATCGATGTTACGTAAATATGTGGATGACCCAAACCACATTATTAAATTAGAACTAAATGATATAGTAGAAGATTTAATGTATGCGGAGATACGTGTTAAAATCTTGGATAAGAAGGATCGTATTCAATACTCAATGGTTATACCTCAAGAATTAGAATCTGAAATGAAGTCAAGGTATCCTCACCTCTTTGGCATACCAGGTACGTACGTAAATTTCGAGGGCAAAATTTCATAAGGAGGGGAGATTGTGAGACCCCAGACTTTTTGAATAAAGATTAAATTTTCTCGAAATATATTTTTGAATATTATGGTGTGGATTGGATATAATGTTATAGTTGTGGGTAATATTTATAAATTTTGTAAATTACACAAGTTGTTATATAATATTCGATTGGTCGGGGAATATTCGTTTTAATAGGGAATATTCGTACAACGACACAATCATCGGTGGACCCCACAACAGAATTATTGTCGTATTGAGAAAATGACAAAAATACTTTATGAAAATAATGGCAGAAGTTTTTACCGTTAACTGTTGAAACACCCGGTGTTAAAAATACAGTAATACACATAGTTGCATAGTAACACACGGTATTGATTATTGATGCTTACGTAAGAAGTCACTCAGTTATACTCAATTATTGCTACAGTAATTGCTGCATCACATCTCTCATATTATTGATTCAATTATTGTCACAGTATCATCTGCATAATATGATATATTATTAAATCAATAATTGAGACGACAAAGTTATTCATATTATTATTTGCAATATTGACAATGTCTAGAAGTTCTGTCAAGGAGAGGTTTGGTCACCTAATTGCGCGCCTATAAGGAGAAATCCTTATCGAAAAGCCCCCTCTTTCTTGGGAATGACCTGGTTGTTAAATATTGTGAGTTATAATATTAATGATGAATAAGTTCGTGTTGATTAAAGATGAAATTGATAGTTCCATTGTGTGAGAATTAGTAGTGTTAGTAGACATCGATATTTATTTCGATAATAATTAATGTCTGGAGGTTATATTGACCAATCAGGTATTTGGGACACTTTTCGTGTTGGAGTACTATTCACGAGTTACTATTCATGAGTTACTATTCACGGGATACTATTCACCCATAAAATATATTTCTTTTCGATCCAAATTATTTTTGGGTACAATATTATTCAATTAGGAGATGTGCTAATTTTTTAGACCGTTGGTTGAAGATATAATAGTAAATCAATATGGACCGCTGGTGGAAAGTTATAATAGTAAATCAATATGGATCGCTGGTTTAAAATTTTAATAGTAAATCAGTATGGACCGTTGCTTTAAGTTTTAATAGTAAACCAATATGGACCGTCCGTTTAAAAGTAAATCAGTCTGTACCGTTCATGAATTAGTTACTATTTAGTCCATTCTCCTATAAATAGAAGCTCATTCCTTCATTATTTCTTATGAATTTACTTAAACTCTAGAGAGAGAAACTATAGAGAGAAAGAAGAAAAGTATTCTGCTACTTCACTACTCCAATATCTAGTTTCTTCTAAGGTAAGGGAGATTATTTATTGTACTCATAAGGGGTATTATTTCTTTCTTATTCATGAAGAGAACTTCTATTATTCCATTCTTTATTATTCTGTTGGAATAAACTGTATACGCGAGCTACCCTATACTTGGTGAAATTATTCTATTATTCCATTCTTTATCATTATGTTGGAATAACCTGTATATGCGAAGTACCGCATACATGGTGAAATTCTTCTGTTATTCCATTCTTAGTATTCTGTTGGAATAACCTGTGTATGCGAAGTACCGCATACATGGTGAAATTCTTCTAATATTTCATTCTTTATTATTCTGTCGGAATATCCTGTCTGTGCGTTTACGCCGGACCTGGTTCCATTATTTATTATTCTGTCGGAATATCCTGTCTGTGCGTTTATGCCGGACCTGGTTCCATTTCTTATTATTCTGTTGGGAGTAACCTGTCTGTGCAGTCTATCACACGCATGGTGAATCCTTCTGTTATTCCATTCTTTATTATTCTGTTAGAATAACCTGTCTATGTGGATTACAACATGCACGGTGAATGATCCTTAGTATTCATTCCTTATTAAATTATAGAAATGATCTGTCTACGTGGATTACCGTATGACGGGCGAAAATCTAGTTGCAGTTTTATATATTCTATTATACTTAGTTGGTTAAAGCTTTGTTTTCTATACTCTATGAAATTAGTGGAATATCCTTGATATTTGCGCTTCATCCAGTATCTTTTCATGGAAATATTCTTCTGAGCATTCTTGAATTTTACTCTACAAAGCAGTATCATGTTGACAAACTGAACGTTACTAGTTCCTAGATAAATTAATTTATATATCTTTAAAATTTATTCTTGATCTGTTTTATTGAATTATTATGTCATTGTCATCATCCTCATGCTTATATTGTGATGAAAGTCATCTTTGGCTTACGTGCATAGATGGACTTGGTATTATTATGACCAGGGATTATTCAATATAATCATGACCGTAATGTGACGAATGATGTGGTAAAATTCCTTATTGGCCTATAGTTCATTGGTGGATAGTTGTTGGTATGATTATGACCAGGGATTATTCGGTATAGTCATGACCATTGATGATTACATAAATATCCTTGGTCGTGGAGCAGGGATGATTCGATTTTATTTATTAAGCTGAGTCTCAGCGATAAAGTTGATGAAAAACTTTTTAAATCATAGAAGATAGTAGATTTTATACCTTACTTGACTCTTCTAATGGATTGCTTGATCCGCTGCAGTTAAACTTGTTGTCTATTATATTATATCAATTTAACATTGTTGAAGGCTAATGATAATTTATTCTACATTGTCTTAGTCATAATATTTCTTACTGGGCTAGTTGAGCTCACCATTTCTTTTACTGTTCCCTTCAGGAAATGAGAACATAGTTGGGACTAGTCGGGGAACAGAGTGATGGTTCTAGATGGTGCATTAGTAGTTCTCACTATTCTGTGAAATAGTATGATAATAAATGTAATGAGGACTCCATTGAGTGTGGATATTGTCTAGATGACAATATTTGTATTAAAACTCACAGACTATGTTTTGTTGTATTTTACACGACTGTTGTATAATTAAGTTGTATTTGTATTCAGTACCTTGTATCTGGCGACCCAAGATGGGTGATGTATACCTATTTTGGGGGCGTCACAAGACACATTAGTCCAAACTGTACGCAGCAGTCCAAAGCATGTTACAATTATAGAAGAGAAGGTCACCTAGCCCGATTTTGTCGTGCACCAAAGTCAAGTCCAGCTGGGATGGAGGCATCAAAAGTCGTCCCGGATAAGACAAAACTGGTAGTTCAAGGGAGAGCGTTTGTCGCAACCTCCCAAAAAGTGAAGAATCCGAACGAGGTGATCACGGGTAATCTAATCATAAACTCTAGCAAAGTCTATACCTTATTTGATACCGGTTCTACCCATTCTTTTATTTCTCCTATTTGCGCTCAACGTTTAAATTTAACTCCAAAGAAATTAGACTTTGATTTATCTGTTGAAACTTCATTGGGAGAAACCTTCATTATATCCACTATTTATAAGTCTTGTTTGATTCAAATCGGTAACCGCGCATTACCTGTCGATCTTATCTCTTTGAAAATACTTGCATTTGATGTGATTTTAGGGATTGATTGGTTAACTACTCATCATGCTAAAATCGATTATTTTCGTAAGGTTGTGAGATTTCATATTTCTAACCAACCTATCATGCAAATTCAAGCAACGAAACCACTAAAGTCAATTACTGTCATATCAAGCCATAATGCTATTCATTTATTGAAAAACGGATGTCAAGCTTTCTTAGCCCATGTCACATATTTAAACAAAAATACGTCAGATTTGAATGATATTTCTATTGTTAATAAATTTCCTGACGTATTTCCTAAAGAACTTCTTCGCCTACCCCCAAAGCGAGAAATTAAATTTTGTATCGACCTTGAACCCGGTACAAAACCCATTTCCAAAGCCCCATATCGAATGGCTGCTATTGAACTTCAGGAGTTAAAAACCCAACTACAGGAATTGTTAGACATCGGTTTCATTCATCCTAGTACGTCTCCTTGGGCTGCTCATGTTCTATTCGTAAAGAAGAAAGATGAAAGTATGCAACTTTGTATTAACTATCTGGAATTAAATCATGTCACCGTTAAAAATAGATACCCGTTACCTCGAATTGATGACCTGTTTGACCAGTTGCAAGGTGCTAAATTCTTTTCAAAAATTGATCTTCGTTTCGGATATCATCAGTTAAAAGTTAAAACTGATGACATTCCAAAGACTACTTTCAGAACTCGGTACGGGCATTACGAATTCCTAGTCATGTCTTTTGGATTGACTAATGCTCCTGCGGCCTTCATGGATATGATGAACCGAGTATTCAAAGAATATTTTGAACATTTTGTTTTTTTCTTTATTGATGACATCCTCATATACTCCAAAAGCCGTGAAGATCATGAGCAACACTTGAGGCTAATACTTCAAAAGCTTCGTGAAAACAAGCTATATGCCAAGTTGAAAAAATGCGAGTTCTAGCTTGAGGAAGTAGAATTCCTTGGGCACGTGATATCAAATCATGGAATATCTGTTGACCCGATAAAGATTGAAGCAATTCAAAGCTGGGAGCAACCTAAGTCAGTGATCGAAGTACGTAGCTTTCTCGGCTTAGCTGGTTATTATCGGATATTCGTGGAAGGATTTTCTCAAATCGCTACTCCATTAACTCAGCTGACTCGAAAAGATACAAAATTCAGTTGGAGCGAGGAATGTGAGAAGAGTTTTTAAGAACTCAAGAGGAGACTCATTTCAGTACCTGTTCTGACAATACCATCTGGTACGGAGGGATATGTCATCTACAACGATGCTTCAGGTAGAGGTTTAGGATGTGTTCTCATGCAACATGGGAAAGTCATAGCCTATGCCTTGGGATAACTCAAAGAATATGAGAGGAATTATCCTACTCATGATCTAGAGTTGGCAGATGTGGTTTTCGCACTTAAAATCTGGAGGTATTACCTGTATGGGGAGAAAGTGGAGGTCTTTACGGATCATAAAAGCCTCAAATATTTTTTCACTCAAAAGGAACTCAACATGCGATAACGACATTAGCTTGAACTGTTGAAAGATTATGATCATACTATTCAATACCATCTTGGAAAAACGAACGTGGTAGCTGACGCATTGAGTAAAAGATCATATACGGGTACGAGTGAGATATTGTCAACGCAAAGGCCCATTTTATATCACTTGCAAAGGATGAAGATAGAGATAAAGACTTCAGAGACCTACGTGATGATGGCACATATATGAGTGGAACCGACTTTAATCGATAAAGTTAAAATTGCTCAAGCTACGGACCTGGAGCTGATGCGTATGAAGAAGAAAGTGCAAGAAAGTGCTATTCCAGAAGCAAGAATTGATGAAGAAGGAATACTTCGAGTCAACTCCAGACTTTGTGTTCCTAACGACTCTGATTTAAAGTATAAAATCATGATGGAGGCGCATAACACACCGTTTACAATCCATTCTGGGAGTACCAAAATGTATCATGATATTCGACATACATTTTGGTGAAGCAATATGAAGAGAGAGATAACAAAGTTTATCTGAAGGTGTCTAACGTGTCAACATGTCAAGGTGGAGCATCAAGTGCCAAAAGGTCCATTCTAACCACTTGAAATTCCAGAATGGAAGTGGGAACACGTTACCATGGATTTCGTTACCGGTCTTCCCAAGGTTTCTCAAGGCATAGATCCAATTTGGGTCATTGTTGATAGATTGACCAAGTCTGCTCATTTCTTACCTATACGAGAAACTTATTCACTTGAAAGTCTTGCTCGTATGTACATAAATGAGATTGTAAGATTACATGGTATGCCAGTATCCATAGTTTTTGATCGAGACCCAGATTCACTTCACGGTTTTGGGTTAGTTTGAAAAAAGCTATGGGCACGGATTTATGATTTAGTTCGGCATATCATCCTCAAACGGACGGGTAGTTGGAGAGGACTATTCAAACTCTGGAAGATCTATTAAGACTCTGTGTCCTTGACTTCAAAGGAAGTTGGGACAAGTTCTTGCCATTGGTGGAATTCTCCTACTACAACAGTTATCAAGCAAGTATCGGTATGGCTCTGTTCGAGGCCTTGTATGGAAGAAAGTGTTGTTCTCCGGTATATTGGGATGAGGTGGGTGAAGCAACATTGTTGGGACCGCAATTAGTATGTATGACTACGAAAAAGATTCAAATAATCTGGCAACGTATAAAGACCTCACAAGATCGACAAAAGAGTTATGCTGATCTTCATCGAAAGGACGTAGAATTCAATGTTGGAGAACATGTGTTGTTACGTGTTTCTCCATAGAAAGGAGTTACAATATTTGGAAAGAGAGGAAAGTTCAATCCTCGATTCATTGGCCAATTTGAAATTCTTGACCGAGTAGAAATTGTGGCTTATAGACTCGCCTTACCGCCAAGTATGTCTCGTGTTCATAACGTTTTTCACATATCCATGTTATGTAAATATGTGGAAGACCTGAACCATATTATTGAGTTAGAACTAGACGAGATAGCAGAAGATTTAACGTACGAAGAGGTACCTGTTAAAATCTTGTATAAGAAGGAACATATTCTACGCTCCAAGGTTATACCTCAAGTCAAAGTTTTATGGAGAAACCACGATGTTGAGGAAATAACCTGGGAGTTAGAATCTGAAATAAAATCAAGGTATCCTCACCTCTTTGACATACCATGTATGTACCCTAATTTCGAGGATGAAATTTCATAAGAAGGGGAGGTTGTAAGACCCCAACTTTCATAAATAAAGATTATTTTTCTCTAAATATCATTTTGAATATTATGGTGTGGATTTGATATAATGTTATAGTTGTGGGTAATATTTATAAATTTTGCAAAGTAAGCAAGTTGTTATAAAATATTCGTTTGGTCAGGGAATATTCGTTTTCTCAGAGAATATTCATACGATGGCACAATCATTGGTGGACCCCACAACAGAATTATTATCGGAGTTAAAAAACGACAAAAATATCTTTTTATAAAAATAACGACGAAAGTTTTATCGTTAACTGTTGAAATACCCGATGGTAAAAATACAGTAATACGTGTGATTTCATAGTAGCACATGGTATTGATTATTGATGCTTACGTAAGAAGCCACTCAGTTATACTCAATTATTGCTACAATAATTATTGCATAGTATCTCATATTATTGATTCAATTTTTATTACAGTATCATCTGCATAATATTTTATATTATTAAATCAATAATTGAGACGACAAAGTTATTCATATTATTATTTGCAATATTGACGATGTCTAGAAATTTCTGTCGAGGAGAGGTTTGGTCACCTAATTACGCGCCAATAGGGAGAAATCTTTATCGGAAAGCCCCCTCTTTCCTGGGAATGATCTGATTGTTAAATATTATGAGTTATAATATTAATGATGAATAATTATTGAAAGATTAAATATGTGTTGATTGAAGATAAAATGATTTGTGGTAATATTTATTCAATCCTTGTTATAAATAAGAAGTCTGTTATGAGACGTATGTGGTAAGTTTGGTTTATTTTATGGGGGCCCATATGTCATCATCTAAGAGTCACTTTCGTTAATAGTAATTGCCGTTACCAGACGTCAAACCACTTGTCGTTTCATATTACAGGCGTTGAACCAATTGTCGTTTCACATTACAGGCGTCGAATCAATTGTTGTTTCACATTACAGGCATCGAACCAATTGTCATTTCACATTACAGGCGTCGAACTAATTGTCGTTTCACATTACAGGCGTCGAACCAATTGTCGTTTCACATTACAAGCGTCGAACCACTTGTCGTTTCACATTACAGGCATCAAACCACTTGTTGTTTCATACTACAGGCGTCACTTTTCTTTTCATATCACCAGTCGTCAAGCCACTTGCCTTTTGACATTGCAAGGGCTAAGCTAGAAATTTTCTATAAATAGAAGATTAATTCTTCTTTCATTCTCACCAATTCACTATGACTCACAAGAGAATTCTATAGAGAGAGAATCAGAGAGAAAGAAGAAGAGTATTCTGTTACTACACTATTTCAGTAGCCAATTTCCTACTAAGGGATATTATTTCTTACGTATTCATATAGGGATATTATTTTTGTTTAATATTCGTATGAAATAATATTTTCTTCCATACTCTGTAGTATGTAAGTAATATTATTTCATTTCAGATTCTGAATTATACACTCATGTTGTTAAGTATTGCTTCTTTACTCCTTAAAATTAGTAGAATATCCTTAAAATTTGCGCTTCATCTAGTATCATTTCACAAGGATATTTTTGTGAATATTCTTGTTAAAGTTTAATCTTTTCATGTCAGAGTACTATTCACAGGGTACTATTCACGAAGTACTATTCATGGGGTACTATTCATGACAAAACATAATTTCTTTTCTGTCTAAATTATTGTTAATACAATATTATTCTTGAATTTTACTCCACAAAGCAGTATCATGTTGACAATTTGGAGATTGTTGAATTCTGGATAAATTGAATTATAAATCTTTAAAATTTATCATTGCTCTCATTTAATTGTATTCTTATATCATTGCCATCATCCTTGTGCTTATATTATGATGAAAGTCATCTTTGGCCGTAGTGCATAGATGGACCGTTGATTGGTATGATTATGACCAAGGATCATTCGGTATAATTATGACCCAAAATATTATAAATGATGTGATAAAAGTCTTCATTGGCCCGTAGTGCATTGATGGATAGTTGTTGGTATGATCATGACCATTGGTGATAACAATGAATATATTTGGCCCGTAGTGAATGGATAATTCAGTGATGTGGATTATTTATTTAGTTAAGTCTCAGCGATAAAATTGATGATAAACTTTTTAAATCATAGAAGATAGTAGATATCATGCTCTACTTGACTCTTCTAATGGATTGCTTGTTCCGCTGCAGTTAAAATTGATGTTTATTATATTTTATCAGTTTAACATTATTGAAGGCTAACGGTAATTTATTCTGCATTATCTTAGTCATGATATTTCTTACTGGGCTAGTTGAGCTCACCCTTTGCTTTCATTATTCTCTTCAGAAAATGAGAATATAGTTGGGACTAGTCGGGGAATGGAGTGACGGTCCAGATAGGTGGCTATAGTAGTTCTCACTATTATGTGAAATAGTGTGATAATAATTATAATGATGACTTTATTTGAGTTTGTATACTCTCTACGAGACAATATCTGTGTTGAAACCCTCAACTACGTTTTGTCGTACTGTATTAAGGAAGTTTGTATTTAAATTCTGTACTATGTATTTGGCGACTCAAGATGGGTGGTGTATACCTATTTTGGGAGCGTCACAAAATTGATTTTCCTCTATTCATTATTTTGAAATAGTAAGGGGTAGATTTGATTAATGTGGTTAGTTATGGGTAAAATGTGCAAATATTTTAACTAAATAAGTTGTTATAAAATATTCATTGTTGTCGGGGAATATTCATTTGGTCGAAAATATTCGTACTGTGACGCCCCCAAATAGGTATACATCACCCATCTTGAGGCGCCAAATACATGGTAAAAAATTTAAATACAACTTAATAATACAACTGTCGTGTAGAATACGATAAGACATAACCGAGAGTTTTAATAAGAATATTGTCATCTAGAAAATATTCACACTCAATGGAGTCCTCATTACATTTATTATCATATTATTTAATAGAATAGTGATGACTACTAATGCTATCATCTGGACCATCACTCCGTTCCCCGACTAGTCCCGACTACGTTCTCATTTTCTGAAGAGAACAGTGAAAGAAAGGGTGAGCTCAACTAGCCCAGTAAGAAATATTATGACTAAGATAATGCAAAATAATTTATCGTTAGCCTTCAACAGTGTTAGACTGATAAAATATAACAAACATCAAGTTTAACTGCAGCGGAACAAACAATCCATTAGAAGAGTTACGTAGAGAATAAAATCCAACAGAATAATAATAACGGAACCAGGTCAGGCGAAATTCGCACCGACAGGATGTTTCAACAGAATAATAAAGAATGGAATAACAACTGAAATCACCATGCATGCGGTACATCGCATAGATAAGTTATTCCAACAGAATACTAAATAACAGAACCAGGTTAGACGTAATATGCACTGACAGGATATTCCAACAGAATAATAAATAACAGAACCAGGTCCGGCGTAAAATGCACAGACAGGATATTCCAACAGAATAATAAAGAATGGAACCAAGTCCGGCGTAAAACGTACAGACATGATATTCCAACAGAATAATAAAGAATGGAATAACAGAAGAATTTCACCAAGTATAGGGTAGCCCGCGTATACAGGTTATTCCAACAGAATAATAAATAATGGAATAACAGAAGTTCTCTTCATGAATACAAAAGAAATAATACCCCTTATGAGTACAACAAATAATATCCCATACCTTAAGAAGAAGAGTACTGGATATATGAGTAGTGATGTAGCAGAATACTTTTCTTCTTTCTCTCTATAGTTTATCTCTCTAGAGTTTCAGTGAATTCGTAAAAAATAATGAAGGAATGAACTTCTATTTATATAAAAATAGACTGCATAGTAACTAACTCATGAACGGTCCAAATTGATTTACTTTAATCTGACGGTCCATATTTAAAGTAAAATCTTTTAAATAAAATATAATATATTCTATTTATAATCTAATAAAATGAATAAATTTATAAAAGATTTTACTATACAAACACTATGCAGGCACTATGCAAATACTATGCATAATAAAATATAATATATTCTAATTATTGTCTAATAAAATAGATAACTTTATAAAAGTATTCTGTTTTATATAAAAAGATTTTACTATTAGCCTAATAAAATGAATAACTTTATAAAAGTATTCTGTTTTATATAAAAAGCTTTTCTATTTTATTACATTAATAATACCAATAAAACAAAACTGAGTGACTTATCACATAAGCATCAATAATCAATACCGTGTGCTACTATGCAATCACGCGTATTACTGTACTTTTAAGACCGGGTGTTTCAACAGTTAACGGTAAAACTTCCGCCATTATTTTCATAAAAATATTTTTGTCGTTTTCTCAATCCGACAATAATTTCGTTGTGGGGTCCACCAATGATTGTACCAATGATTCAAATATTACCCTTAACTTTAAATTTTAATCAATTTAACTATTTGCCAAAATAAAAAAATTGAATACTTTTATTTCATAAAAATTCGGGGTCTCACAATCACCCCTCCTTATGAAATGTTGCCCTCAAAATTTACGTATGTACCTGATATTCGAAGAGATGAGAATACCTTGCTTTCTTTTCGGATTGTACCTTCCCGGTTATATCCTCTGTATTATGATTTTTTCATTGCTCATTTCCTATATCTCAAATATCATTCTAGAATATATCTTCAAAACAAAGGTTAATTAACATATCATAATTTGTCAACTTATCAAGTAAACAATTTTAGCTTAGGTAAGTCACACACTAGCGAAGTATATAACTCGTCTCTCCCCTCCTAGTTCTAGACTTTTATATTTGCCAACGACTATATCCCTAAGCTCTGATACCAACTGTGACGCCCCCAAAATTAGGTATACATCACCCATTCTGAGTCGCCAGATACATGGTACAAAATTCAAATAGAACTTCATTTATACAACTATTGAGCTATCGTATAGAATACGACCACAGTTAACTATGAGTTTTAATACAAATGTATGTAACTCTAATGGTAACTCGACCATAACCTTACAATGATACTTTACATAAAAGTATAGTCAAAAACTGTTTTAGAAATTAAAATCTTTGGGAAGTGCTCAAGGAAACCTTCGTACATGGGAGGCCATGCGTCTAGGTTATGATAGATATCATATGTCCACAGAATGATCCTTGGTTGACCCAAAAGTCCCCAAAGAAAAACAAGAAGATTACTATCATCTTCTTTCCAATAGTGAGTCTTCTCTTGACGTATAAATATCTTCGTTGTCTCCAAGTAAAAATTATATTTCACATAAACCCCAAGATCATATAGGTAGTGCTCGTAGATATATTCAGTAAGTGAATGTGTATAATCATGTCTTATGAGAACACGAGGTTGTATGTCATTAGACATCTTGTATGATAGTGGCAAAACACCCTTCCAAAGTTGGGTTCGCCTTACCCTATTTGATTCACCAAATATAACTACTAAATGATATATAGAATACAACACACTTTTCTATACTATTTAGGGAGAACCTCCACAGCTAGAGACCACCGTTCTATTCCCCTGTTATCCCCGCGCAACCCCAGAAACACTCTTACGGCAACACTCTTATTACCTGAAAGGAATTGTGAAGCAGAAAGGGTGAGCACAACTAGCCCAGTAAAGAATATCATGACTAAAGATAATTAAATTATCAATAGCTTTCATCAATAATAAATCAGAGATTTAGAACATATGGTAGATGATAAAACTTTTCAATCATAGTTGCAGCGGAACAAGCAATCCATTAGAAGAGTCAAATAGACCATAAGGTATATTATCTTCTCTATGTTAAAAGTCCACCAATAATGTTTTATCCATGTAAAATAAATCAACAGTTCCTGTCCACAATCATATGAATAACTCATAATCATAATTGTGGTTCTAAATTCCTCTTCGCAACCAGGACGAAGATAATTTTTATCACCTATCTTCACCTGAAACATCAAAAATCATGGTTATACCAAATCAGAATTCATGCTCATAATCATACTAATAAATCCGTCTTTACACTACGGCCAAATATATTCATTAACAATTCATCTTTGTACTACATGCCAAAGACATACAACTGTATTTTAAAAGAGTCAAGAAGATTATAGTATCTACTATCTTCTACGAATTAAAAGTCTATAATAAATTTTTTATTGCTGGGACTCAGCTTAATAAATAATACACATCATCGAATTACCCCTGCACTATGGCCAAGGATATTCGTTAATATCACATCCATGAATTTATATTTCATCGCTGAGACTCAGCTCAATAATTAATCCACATCATCGAATCATCCCTGCACTACAGGCCAAAGATAATCGTGTTTTCATCAACGGTCCTAATCATGCCATAAAACAATTCATCTTTGCACCCTTGGCCGAAGAGAATCCATAGCCATAATCATACTAAAAAACTGTCCATCAATGCACTACGGGCCAATGAGGATTTTTTTTCAACATCATTTGTAACATTACGGTCATGATTATACCGAATAATCCCTGGTCAAAATCATACCAAGTTCATCTATGCACTACATGCCACATATGACTTTTTCCACATCATTTGTAACATTACGGTCATGATTATACCGAATAATCCCTGGTCATAATCATACCAAGTCCATCTATGCACTACATGCCACAGATGACTTTCAACATAATATAAACATAAGAATGATGACAATGATATAGGAATTCAATAAAACAAGTTCAAGAATTAATTTATCCAGGAACTAAGAACGTCCAAATTGTCAACATGATACTTCTTTGTGGAGTAAAATTCAAGAATGCTCAGAAGAATATTTTCATGAAAAGATATTGGATGAAACGCAAATATCAAGGATATTCCACTAATTTCATGGAGTATAGAAGTCAAAACTTTAACCAACTGAGTATAATAAAGAATGGAATAACAAAAGAAATCACCAGGTATGCGGTACTTCGCATAGACAGGTTATTCCAACAGAATAATAATAACGGAACCATGTCAGGCAAAATTCGCAACGACAGGATGTTCCAATAGAATAATAAAGAATGTAATAACAACAGAAATCACCATGCATGCGGTACTTCGCATAGAAAAGTTATTCCAACAAAATACTAAATAACGGAACCAGGTCAGGCGTTATACACACCGACAGGATATTCCAACAGAATAATAAATAACGGAACCAAGTCTGGCGTAAAACGAACAAACAGGATATTCCAACAGAATGTTAAAGAATGGAACCATGTCCGACGTAAAATGCACAGACAGAATATTCCAATAGAATAATAAAGAATGGAACCAGGTCCGACGTAAAACGCACAGACAGGATATTCCAACAGAATAATAAAGAATGGAATAACAGAAGAATTTCACCAGGTATAGGGTAGCCCGCGTATACAGGTTATTCCAACAGAATAATAAATAATGGAATAACAGAAGTTCTCTTCATGAATACAAAAGAAATAATACCCCTTATGAGTACAACAAATAATATCTCATACCTTAAGAAGAAGAGTACTGGATATATGAGTAGTGATGTAGCAGAATAATTTTCTTCTTTCTCTCTATAGTTTATCTCTCTAGAGTTTCAGTAAATTCGTAAGAAATAATGAAGGAATGAACTTCTATTTATATAAAAATGGGCTGCATAGTAACTAACTCATGAACGGTCCAGATTGATTTACTTTAATCTGACGGTCCATATTTAAAGCAAAATCTTTTAAATAAAATATAATATATTCCATTTATAATCTAATAAAACGAATAACTTTATAAAAGATTTTACTATACAAATACTATGCAGGCACTATGCAAATACTATGCATAATAAAATATAATATTTTCTAATTATTGTCTAATAAAACAGATAACTTTATAAAAGTATTATGTTTTATATAAAAAGATTTTACTATTAGCCTAATAAAACGAATAACTTTATAAAAGTATTCTATTTTTTATAAAAAGTTTTTCTGTTTTATTACATTAATAATACCAATAAAACAAAACTGAGTGACTTATCACATAAGCATCAATAATCAATACCGTGTGCTACTATGCAACCACGCGTATTATTGTACTTTTAACACCAGGTGTTTCAACAGTTAACGATAAAACTTTCGCCGTTATTTTTATAAAAATATTTTTGTCGTTTTCTCAATCCGACAATAATTCCGTTGTGGGGTCCACCAATGATTGTACCATCGTAAGGATATTCCTGACTAATCGAATATTCCCCGACACAACGAATATTTTATATCAACTTGCTTACTTAGCAAAAAAAAATTCAAATATTACCCTTAACTTTAAAATTTTATCAATTTAACTATTTACCAAAATAGAAAATTGAATACTTTTATTTCATAAAAATTCGGAGTCTGACAATCACCTCTCCTTATGAAATTTTGCCCTCGAAATTTACGTACGTACCTGATATTCGAATAGATGAGAATACCTTGCTTTCTTTTCGGATTGCACCTTCCCGGTTATATCCTCTGTATCTTGATTTTTCCAATGCTCATCTCCTATATTTCAGATATCATTCTAGAATATATCTTCAAAAAAAATGTTAATTGACATATCATAATTTGTCAACTTATCAAGTAAACAATTTTAGCTTAGGTAAGTCACACACTAGCAAAGTATATAACTAGTCTCTCCCCTCTTGGTTCTAGATTCTTATCTCCGCTAGCGACCATATCCCTAAGCTCTAATACCAACTGTGACGCCCCCAAAATTAGGTATACATCACCCATTCTGAGTCGCCAGATACATGGTACAAAATTCAAATAGAACTTCATTTATACAACTATTGAGCTATCGTATAGAATACGACCACAGTTAACTATGAGTTTTAATACAAATGTATGTAACTCTAATGGTAACTCGACCATAACCTTACAATGATACTTTACATAAAAGTATAGTCAAAAACTGTTTTAGAAATTAAAATCTTTGGGAAGTGCTCAAGGAAACCTTCGTACATGGGAGGCCATGCGTCTAGGTTATGATAGATATCATATGTCCACAGAATGATCCTTGGTTGACCCAAAAGTCCCCCAAGAAAAACAAGAAGATTACTATCATCTTCTTTCCAATAGTGAGTCTTCTCTTGACGTATAAATATCTTCGTTGTCTCCAAGTGAAAATTATATTTCACATAAACCCCAAGATCATATAGGTAGTGCTCGTAGATATATTCAGTAAGTGGATGTGTATAATCATGTCTTATGAGAACACGAGGTTGTATGTCATTAGACATCTTGTATGATAGTGGCAAAACACCCTTCCAAAGTTGGGTTCGCCTTACCCTATTTGATTCACCAAATATAACTACTAAATGATATATAGAATACAACACACTTTTCTATACTATTTAGAGAGAATCTCCACAGCTAGAGACCACCGTTCTATTCCCCTGTTATCCCCGCACAACCCGGCAACACTCTTACGGCAACACTCTTATTACCTGAAAGGAATTGTGAAGCAGAAAGGGTGAGCACAACTAGCCCAGTAAAGAATATCATGACTAAAGATAATTAAATTATCAATAGCTTTCATCAATAATAAATCAAAGATTTAGAACATATGGTAGATGATAAAACTTTTCAACCATAGTTGCAGTGGAACGAGCAATCCATTAGAAGGGTCAAATAGACCATAAGGTCTATTATCTTCTCTATATTAAAAGTCCACCAATAATGTTTTATCCATGTAAAATAAATCAACAGTTCCTGTCCACAATCATATGAATAACTCATAATCATAATTGTGGTTCTAAATTCCTCTTCGCAACCAGGACGAAGATAATTTTCATCACCTATCTTCACCTGAAACATCAAAAATCATGGTTATACCAAATCAGAATTCATGCTCATAATCATACTAATAAATTCGTCTTTACACTACAGCCAAAGATATTCATTAACAATTCATCTTTGTACTACATGCCAAAGACATACAACTGTATTTTAGAAGAGTCAAGTAGAGTATGATATCTACTATCTTCTACGAATTAAAAGTGTATAATAAATATTTTATCGTTGAGACTCAGCTTAATAAATAATCCACATCATCGAATTACCCCTGCACTACGACTAAGGATATTCGTTAATATCACATCCATGAATTTATATTTCATCGCTGAGACTCAGCTCAATAATTAATCCACATCATCGAATCATCCCTGCACTACAGGCCAAGGATATTCATTAATATCACAACCATGAATTATCCATGCACTACGGGCCAAAGATAATCATGTTTTCAATAACGGTCCTGATCATGCCATAAAATAATTCATCTTTGCACCCTTGGCCGAAGAGAATCCATAGCCATAATCATACCAAAAACTGTCCATCAATGCACTACGGGCCAATAAGGATTTTTTTCAACATCATTTGTAACATTACGGTCATGATTATACCGAATAATCCCTGGTCATAATCATACCAAGTCCATCTATGCACTACAGGCCACAGATGACTTTTTCCACATCATTTATAACATTACGGTCATGATTATACCGAATAATCTCTGGTCATAATTATACCAAGTCCATCTATGCACTATAGGCCACAAATGACTTTCAACATAATATAAACATGAGGATGATGACAATGACATAAGAATTCAATAAAACAAGTTCAAGAATTAATTTATCCAGGAATAATAACGTCCAAATTGTCAACATGATACTTCTTTGTGGAGTAAAATTTAAGAATGCTCAGAAGAATATTTACATAAAAAGATACTGGATGAAGCGCAAATATCAATGATATTCCACTAATTTCATGGAGTATAGAAGTCAAAACTTTAACCAACTAAGTATAATAAAGAATTGAATAACAAAAGAAATCACCATGCATGCGGTACTTCGCATAGACAGGTTATTCTAACAGAATAATAATAACGGAACCAGGTCAGGCGAAATTCGCACCGACAGGATGTTTCAACAGAATAATAAAGAATGGAATAACAACAGAAATCACCATGCATGCGGTACTTCGCATAGACAGGTTATTCCAACAAAATACTAGATAACGGAACCAGGTCAGGTGTAATACGCACTAACATGATATTCCAACAGAATAATAAATAACGGAACCAGGTCCGGCGTAAAACGCACAGACAGGATATTTCAACAGAATAATAAAGAATTGAACCAGGTCCAGCGTAAAACGCACATACATGATATTCCAACAGAATAATAAAGAATGGAATAACAGAAGAATTTCACCAAGTATAGAGTAGCCCGCGTATACAGGTTATTTCAACAGAATAATAAATAATGGAATAACAGAAGTTCTCTCCATGAATATAAAAGAAATAATAACCCTTATGAGTACAACAAATAATATCCCCTACCTTAAGAAGAAGAGTACTGGATATATGAGTAATGAAGTAGCAGAATACTTTTCTTCTTTCTCTCTATAGTTTATCTCTTTAGAGTTTCAGTGAATTCGTAAGAAATAATGAAGGAATGAACTTCTATTTATAAAAATATGGACTGCATAGTAACTAACTCATGAATGGTCCAGATTGATTTACTTTAATCTGACGGTCCATATTTAAAGCAAAATCTTTTAAATAAAATATAATATATTCTATTTATAATCTAATAAAACGAATAACTTTATAAAAGATTTTACTATGCAAATACTATGCAGGCACTATACAAACACTATACATAATAAAATAGAATATATTCTAATTATTGTCTAATAAAACAGATAACTTTATAAAAGTATTCTGTTTTATATAAAAAGATTTTACTATTAGCCTAATAAAACGAATAACTTTATAAAAGTATTCCATTTTATATAATTTTTTTTTTTCTGTTTTATTACATTAATAATACCAATAAAACAAAACTGAGTGACGTATCACATAAACATCAATAATCAATATCGTGTGCTACTATGTAACCACGTGTATTACTGTACTTTTAACACCGGGTGTTTCAACGGTTAACGGTATAACTTCCGCCATTATTTTCATAAAAATATTTTTATCGTTTTCTCAATCCGACAATAATTTCGTTGTGTGGTCCACCAATGATTGTACCATTGTACGGATATTCCCTGACAAATCGAATATCCCCCGACACAACGAATATTTTATATCAACTTGTTTACTTTGCAAAAAAAATTTTAACATATTACCCTTAACTTTAAACTTTTATCAATTTAACTATTTACCAAAATAGAAAAATTGAATACTTTTATTTCATAAAAATTTGGGGTCTCACAATTACGGTCATGATTATACCGATTAATCCCTAGTCATAATCATATCAAGTCCATCTATGCACTACAGGCCACATATGAATTTTAACATAATATAAACATGAGGATGATGACAATGATATAGGAATTCAATAAAACAAGTTCAAGAATTAATTTATCCAGGAACCAATAACGTCCAAATTGTCAACATGATACTTCTTTGTGGAGTAAAATTCAAGAATACTCAGAACAATATTTCTATGAAAAGATACTGGATGAAGCGCAAATATCAAGGATATTCAACTAATTTCATGGAGTATAGAAGTCAAAACTTTAACCAACTGAGTATAAGAGAATATATGAAACTGCAAATGGATTTTCGTCCGCCATGCGGTAATCCACTTAGACAGATCATTTCAACAATTTAATAAGGAATGAATACAAATGATCATTCACCATGCATGTGATAATCCATATAGACAGGTTATTCCAACAGAATAATAAAGAATGGAATAAAAGAAGAAATCACCATGCATGCGATAGACCACACAGACATGTTATTTCAACAGAATAATAAAGAATGGAACCAGGTCGTGCGTAATCCGCACCGATAGGATGTTCTAACATAATAATAATAAAGAACGGAACCAGGTCATGCGTAAACCACATAAATAGGATGTTACAACAGAATAATAAAGAACGGAACCAGGTCATGCATAAACGCACAGACAAGATGTTCCAACAGAATAGTAAAGAATAAAATAACAGAATAATTTCACCATGTATGTGGTACTTCGCATAGACAGGTTATTCAAACATAATGATAAAGAATGGAATAACAGAAGTTCTCTTCATGAAGACGAAAGAAATAATACCCCTTACCTTAGAAGAAACTAGATATAGGAGTAGTGAAGTAGCAGAATACTTTTCTTCTTTCTCTCTATAGTTTCTCTCTTTAGAGTTTCAGTGAATTCGTAAGAAATAATGAAGGAATGAACTTCTATTTTTAGGAGAATGGACTGAATAGTAACTAATTCATGAACGGTCCAGATTGATTTACTTTTAAACGGACGGTCCATATTGATTTATTATGCAGTATTAATAAAATATTCTAATAAAAAATCTTTTAAATAAAATATAATATATTATATTTATAATCTAATAAAACGAATAACTTTATAAAAGTATTTTGTTTTATATAAAAAGATTTTACTATGTAAATACTATGCAGGCACTATACAAACACTATGCATAATAGAATATTATATATTCTATTTATATTCTAATAAAATAAATAACTTTACAAAATTATTCTGTTTTATATAAAAAAGATTTTACTATGTAAATACTATACAGACATTATGCAAATACTATGCATAATAGAATATTATATATTCTATTTATAGTCTAATAAAACAAATAACTTTATAAAAGCATTTTATTTTATATAAAAAGTTTTCTGTTTTATTATATTTATAATAATAATAAAACAAAATTTACCACCTTTATTATAATTCACAATATTAATCGACCAGGTCCTTCCCAAGAAAGAGGGGGCTTTCCAATAAGAATTTCTCCCTATTGACGCGCAATTAGGTGACCAAACCTCTCCTTGACAGAACTTCTAGACATTGTTAATATTGCAAATAATAATATTAATAACTTTGTCGTCTCAATTATTGATTTAATAATATATAAAATATTGACAATAATTGAATCAAGTAACGTGAGATACTATGCAGCAATTACTGTAACAATAATTGAACAAAACTGAGTGACTTCTCACGTAAACATCAATAATCAATACCGTGTGCTACTATGCAACCACACATATTACTGTACTTTTAACACCAGGTGTTTCAACAGTTAACGGTAAAACTTTCGTCGTTATTTTCATACAAATATTTTTGTCATTTTCTCAATCTGACAATAATTCTGTTGTGAGGTCCACCAATGATTGTACCGTCGTACAGATATTTCCCGACAAAAAGAATATTCACCGACCAATCGAATATTATACAACAACTTGCATACTTTTCAAAATTTATAAATATTACCCATAACTATAACATTATATCAAATTCATTCCATAATATTCAAAAATGATATTTATAGAAAATTCATCTTTATTCATAAAAGTTGGGGTCTTACAGGTACGATGGCGCAACCATTTGTGGGCCACATAACAGAAAACTGTCGGATAAAGAAAACGACAAGTTTGAGTTTTTTTTAAATAACGGCGTAGTTGTAACCGTTAACACTGTTGGAATACATGGTGGTTAAAGTACAATAATACGCGTGGTTGCACAGTAGCACACGGTATTGCACAGTATTTTTGGATTATTGATTCATACGTAAGAAGACACTACTCAATAATTGTTACAGTAATTTCTATTCAATATTTTATTTTATTGATTCAATAATTGCTACGTTAATATTTTATATTATTGTTGTTACAATAATTGTCACTGCACAGTATTTCCCATTCTTAGATCAATAATTCATATTATTTGAATAATATTATTAGATAGTATTATTGGCAATGTCTAAAAAAGTTATGTCTAGGAAAGGGGGTTGGTCACCTAATTGCGAGCCAGTAAAGAGAAATCCTTATCGGAAAGCTCCCTCTTTCCTGAAAATGACATGGTTGTCATTATTATGATTCTATAATATTATTTGTGAATAATTAATTATTAATTTATATGATAAGGAAATATTTATTTTATGTGGATATAAATGAAGGAATTAATGCTGAGGTATTTTATCAGTATTTTGTCGGAATTAATGTATTAAAAATCTTTCGTATGTGGATTTCGGTAATTTTTTGTTTGGAATTTGAAAACACTTTCTTCTACAAAGTTGTAGAGAATTAAATTTTCTATGGAATGGACATAAGGTTCATATTTTTCTGATAAAAGGCTATTTATTATGAATTATTAAAGTTTCAGAGACAAATGTTTTTATTAAAAACATGGGTGGGCCCCACTTTTGGTTGTTGTGGAAAAATATTGTTGAATTTCAAGTGTGGTGTGCATGAATAGCAATGGGTGAAAGCCACTGGTAGCAGGTTAGTCTGCTTTGGCGTTCTAAACATTTTTCTATAAATATGGTGCTTTAGTTAGAATTGAAAATCACACCAGAATCTGAAGTTTTCCCTCTCTATAATATCGAGCGTATTTTTGTGAATATGTAGATATCTTAAGTGTTTCTATTCAGTGCAAGTTTTCTTCAACATTATATCCGATGTTTCAGTTAGAAGTACTATTCTTTTGAGGTAAGGGATGTTATTTTCTTCGTAAATGATGTTATTTCTTTTAATATCATTATACTGAAATATTGGTATGAATTTTATTATGAAATTTTTACCTTTTTATGTCGAGGTTACTATTCACGTATACGACACTATTCGCGAATACGGTACTATTCACAAGTATTATTCATGAAGTATGATTTTTCTTATGAAATTGTTATCTTTTGTGTCGGGATTACTATTCACATATATGACACTATTCACGTATACGACACTATTCATAAAAAAATTAAAATTTTCTTTTTTTGTCCAAGTTGTCTATTATGGTTACTATCTTTGATTGTATCCATATTTTGATCTTCATTATTGAATTTTGCTCCACATATGATTAGTATGGAGTATTTTTGAACTTGGATAAACCAAAGAACGAATCTCTAATCTTTGTTCTTTAATCTCACTGGATTCGTTTCTTTAAAATATTTTTCATCATCTTCAGTCCTAAATGATGATATAACTGAATATTTTTGGCCTGTAGTGCAAAGATGAATGATTACCTGATGAATATATTTGGCCCGTGATGCAAAGATGGAAAAGTGTTGAGATGAACTTGACCAACTGGTGATACAAATGAATATCTTTGGCCCATAAAAGGAAGATGAACATTTGATTCAAGATGTATATTGATTGATTTTACAGGGATAAAATTTTGATGATGGACTTTTAAATCATAGAAGATAGTAGACTTCATTCTCTACTTAACTCTTCTAATGAATTGTTATTTCCGTTGCGAATATTGATCTAAAACTTGTTGTCCATTATATTTTATCTGATTTATTGAAGGTTAACTATAATTTATTTTACATTATCTTAGTCATAATATTCTTTACTAGGCTAGTTGAGCTCACCCTTTTCCTTTTTGTTCCATTTTTCTTCTCAGGAGGTGAGAATATTGCGGGAACTAGTCGGGGTGTGGAGTGATGTTTCAAGTAAGTTATTTTAGCAGTCCTCACTATTTTGTAAAATAGTTTATCAATAATTGTAATGAGGAATTATTTGAGTTTGAATATTGTCTAGAAGACAATATTTGTATTTAAACTCACAGCATATGTGTTGTCGTATTTTGCACAAAAATTGTAATAATGAAGTTGTAGTTATTTTCTGTACCATTATTTGGCAACTCAGAATGTGCTGTATGTACCTATTTTGGGGGCGTCACAATTAACGTAGGCAAGCATAGATTATGAAAATTTAAGGATTAACTATAACCCATCAAAACTTCTTCGAGTAAGCATGGATTATGAAAAACTCATATCTTAACAATAATCTATTAAAACCTCTTAAAAGCGTACAATACCAAAACATGAAGGCGAAATAAATTAAACATAAAAGCGTAAATAATAGAAGAGATGAAAAATATTATCAAGAATAATTATTTAACATAATACAAGCCATATATAACTTTCAACATAATATAAGCATGAGGATGAATACAATTCAATTAAACAAGTTCAAGAATAAATTTTAAAGATTTATAAGTTAATTTATCAAGAACTCAATAACATCCAAATTGTCAACATGATACTGCTTTGTATAGTAAAATTCAAGAATTCTCAAAAGAATATTTCTATGAAAAGATACTGGATGAAGCGCAAATATCAAGGATATTTCACTAATTTCATGGAGTATAGAAGCCAAAACTTTAACCAACTGAGTATAATAGAATATATGAAACCGCAAATAGATTTTTGTCGCCATGTGGTAATCCACGTAGACAGATTATTCCAACAGAATAATAAAGAATGGAATAACAGAAGAAATCACTAGGCATGCATAATCTGCACAGACAGGTTATCCCAACAAAATATTAAAGAATGAAACCAGGTCATGCGTAACCCGCACAGACAGGATATTCCAACAGAATAATAAAGAATGGAACCAGGTCATGCGTAATCCGCACATACATTATATTCCAATAGAATAATAAAGAATGGAACCAGGTCATGCGTAATTCGCACAGAAAGGATGTTCCAACAGAATAATAAAGAATGGAATAACAACAGAATTCACCAGGCATGCGATTGACTGCACAGACAGGTTATTCCAACAGAATAATAAAGAATGAAATAACAGAAGAATTTTACCATGTATGCGGTACTTCGCATAGACAGGTTAGTCCAACATAATAATAAAGAATGGAATAACAACTCTTACGAGTATTGAAAGAAAATAACTCTCTTCATGAATACGAAAGAATAATACACTTTACCTTAAAAAGAAAAGTATTCTGACGGGTAGGGCGGGGATATACTTGAAGAAAACTTGCACTATTTTCTATGCTCAAAGCTTTTTTAAATTCTAAAGAAATACGCTCAAGCTTATAGAAGAAGAATTCTCTGAACTTCTGGTGTATTTTTCAATTCTAACTAAGCATCCTATTTATAGGAGAATGGAAAGGATACTATGATGTACTATGCAATAAAATATAATATATTCTATTTATAATCAAATAAAATAAAACATTATAAAAAGTATTATATTTTATATAAAAAGTTTTTACTATACAAACACTATGCAGACACTATGCAAATACTATGCATAATAAAATATTATATATTTTATTTAAAATCTAATAAGATAAATAACTTTATAAAAGTATTTTGTTTTATTTAAAAAGATTTTACTATACAAACACTATGCAGGCACTATGTAAACACTATACATAATAAAATATAATATATTCTACTTAAAATCTAATAAAATAAATAACTTTATAAAAGTATTCTGCTTTATATAAAAAGATTTTACTATACAAATACTATGCAGCAATTACTGTAGCAATAATTGAACAAAACATAGTGACTTCTCACGTAAGCATCAATAATCAATACCGTGTACTACTATGCAACCACGAGTATTACTGTACTTTTAACACCGGGTGTTTCAACAGTTAATGTTAAACTTCCGCCGTTATTTTTATAAAAAGATAATTTTTTTCGTTTTCTAACTCCGATAATAATTCTGTTGTGGGGTCCACCAATGATTTTGCCGTTGTACGAATATTACTTGTTAAAACGAATATTCCCCGACCAATCGAATATTATATAACAACTTGCTTACTTTGTAAAAATTTTCAAATATCACCTTTAACTTTAAACTTTTATCAATTTAACCATTTACGAAATAAAATAATAATTATAAGAAAATTGAATACTTTCATTTCATAAAATTCGGGGTCTTACATTATTGATTCAATTATTATCACAGTATCATCTGCATAATATTTATTATTATTAAGTCAATAATTGAGACGACAAAGTTATTCATATTATTATTTGTAATATTGACAATATCTAGAAGTTCTGTCAAGGAGAGGTTTGGTCGCGTAATTGCGCGCCAATAAGGAAAAATCCTTATTGGAAAGCCCCCTCTTTCCTGGGAACGACCTGGTTGTTAAATATTATGAGTTATAATATTAATGACGAATAAGTTCGTGTTGATTAAAGATGAAATTGATAGTTTCATTATGTTGGTATTATTAGTGTTAATAGAAATCGACATTTATTTCTATAATAATTGATGTCTGGAGATTATTTTGACCAATCGGGTAAATAATTGGATAAATGAGGAATTAATTGCTATTATTTCACATGCTTATAACTATTTGTTCACATGTGTGTACTATTGATTCACATTCATGTACTATTAGGGGTGGTGGTGCAAGATTGATAATACTTACATGACTAAGTTAAAAATGGAGGTATAGATGGAGGTAATATACTGTAATTCGTATTTTCACATGTTTAGAACTATTGATTCACATGATTTACTATTGATTCACATTATTTACTATTAGAGGTGGTGGTGCAAGTTTGATAATACTTGCAGGACTAAATTAAAAATGAAGAAAAAGAGGAAGGTATTATATTGTAATATTTCGAGCCCCAAAACGTGCAATTATCGAAACTATATTTTCCTATAAATAGAAGTTCATTCTTCCTTCATTTCTCACCAATTCACAAAAACTATAGAGCAATTATTATAGAGAGAAAGAAGAAGAGAAGTTTGCTACCTCACTATTTTACTATCCAATTTTTTCTAAGGTACGGAGTATTATTTCTTTCGTATTCATGAAGAGAGTTATTTTCTTTCAATACTCATAAGGGTTGTTATTTCATTCTTTATTATTATGTTGGAATAACCTGTCTATTCGAAGTACCGCATACATGTTGAAATTCTTCTGTTATTCCATTCTTTATTATTCTGTTGGAATAACCTGTCTGTGCGGTCTATCGCATGCCAGGTGAATTCTTTTGTTATTCCATTCTTTATTATTCTGTTGGAATAACCTGTCTGTGTGGACTACCGCATGCATGGTGAATGATCCTTCGTATTCATTCCTTATTAAATTATGAAAATGATCTGTCTACGTGGATTATCGCATAGTGGGCAAAAATCCATTTGCAGTTTCATATATTCTATTATACTCAGTTGGTTAAAGTTTTGGCTTCTATATTCCATGAAATTAGTATAATATCCTGGATATTGGCACTTCATCCAGTATCTTTTCATAGAAATATTCTTCTGAGCATTCTTGAATTTTACTCCACAAAATAGTATCATGTTGATAATTTGGACGTTATTGATTTCAGGATAAATTAATTTATAAATCTTTAAAAATTTATCCTTGAACTTGTTTTATTGAATTCTTATATCATTGTCATCATCCTCATGTTTATAATATGTTGAAAGTCATCTGTGGCCTGTAGTGCATAGATGGACTTGGTATGATAATAACCAGGGATTATTCGGTATAATCATGACCTTAATGTTACAAATGATGTGATAAATGTCCTCCTTAGCCGTAGTGCATTGATGGACAATTGTTGGCATGATCATGAGCATTGATGAATACACGAATATCATTGGACCGTAGTGCATGGATAATTTATAGTCGTGATACTAATGAATATCTTTGGCCGTAGTGCAGGGATGATGTGGTTTATTTATTATGTTGCAGTTAAACTTGATGTTTATTGTATCTTATCAGTTTAACACTGTTGAAGGCTAATGATAATTTATTCTGCATTATCTTAGTCATAATATTTATTACTGGGCTAGTTGAGCTCACCCTTTTGCTTTTATTGTTCTATTCAGGAAATTAGAACGTAACCAGGACTAGTCAGCGAATGGAGTGATGGTCCGAGATGGTGGCTGTAGTAGTCCTCACTATTTAGTGTGATAATAAATGTAGTGAGAATTGAATTTGAGTTTGGATATTGTCTATGAGGTAATATTTGTGTAAAAACTCTCAGCTCATGTTGTATAATTAAGTTTGTATTTGTATTCAGTACCATATATTTGGCGACCCAAGATGGGTGATGTATACCTATTTTGGGGGCGTCACAAATAAGAACATTAAATATGGCTTGATCATCAAGATTTTGACTTTATTAAAACAAATATTAAATCCAATTTAATAAACTAATATAATTAAAAGGACAAAATTAGGGATAATAAAATGTATGAATTATTTATTTATCAAATACCCCCATACCTAGACCAGACAAAATTGGCCCAAGCCAGCGGGCCGGGCCGCCCGTCAAAAAGAGGGCTTTGGGCCTCATTTTTTCAGCCGAAAAAAAACTCGGCCCGTTTTGGCCCGACCCGTTTGGGTTAGGCCCAAAAATATGTCAAAGCTTGGTCATAAATCAACCTAGGCCCGCCCGCTAAAAACCAGGCTTTGGGATTAACTTTTTTTAGCCCGCCAAAACTCGGGCCGTTTTGGCCCGACCCGGCCATGGCCCAGCCCGTTTTCCAGGTCTACCCATACCTAGCTTCTGATTGTCCTAGAAAAAAATAAAAATTATACTACCCCATTTTCGTAAGAAACACGATTGCACTTAGCATGTGCAGCAAGCCTTTAAACTCCAAGGTTACCCCAAGTGGATGATTTGTGTCTCGTGAGGGTTTACATTGAATATACCCACAAAATTCAAAAAACAAAATTGGGTTCAACAAATTATGAAATTGAAAGAAAACTTTTAAATATCCATTGACATTATACATAAGAAAAATTAAATTTAAAATCACACTTTCACCTTATCAAAAATATTCAATCTTCATTTTAAACACCATCCTTCATTAAATTAATTTCATGTGATGCATGCATGTGTATATGATGTAACTCTTAGTTGAGATTTTTACTATGAAAATCAAGCAAACTCATTTTTCTTTTTCTTCTTTTTTTTCTTCTTATTTTTCATTTTGTTTAAAACAAATTCTTGACTTGTGCAATGTCTCATTTTCTTAGGCTTTTCAGAGTTACCCATGTAGCGAGTGTTGAACCAATGACTCCTAAACTAATTGACTTTAGGACACTAGGTGTAGAGACACCCCTAAGGGTTTACTAACTCAAGTAACAAAGGACACAAAATTAGACTAGTCAGTCTACTTTTTTTCATCACACTTTTCAGCGTGAATATCGATGCTTCCTGAGGCTTGGATACCCAGTTATTTTGTTCAATAGACATTGAAGCAAGTTATTTATTTATTTATTTTCAACTTCACTTTTCTATATTTTTTATGAAATTACTTGTATCATAGTTTATACCCCACAACTATAAATTAGTGCAAACGTGAAGTGCAAAAATGCTTGTGAAATCAATTTTAATCCAAATGGTGTTTCGAACTAAGATTTTGTATCTTATCAAATATTCAAGAGTTCTAAATCTCTTCAATCTAACTCATGAATTTTGCTCCACAAACACTTATTAGAATTAATTCAAACAAATTTTTTATTTTTTGTGTTTTTACTATATTTTCCTTAAAAGAAAAAAAATCAAATACAATTAATACAAACAAACTCCCCCATACCTAATCATGCATTATCCTCAATGCGCAAATGAAAAATAGAGAACAAAAATATGAAAGTATTATACCTTGTACGTGGGATTTTTATTCTGCAAGAAAATACGGCGAGAAAGAAAACAAATGTACATTTCTATAAATTTCATAAATCTTAAAAATTATGTAACTATACATGAATGATACAAATCGGTAAGTGAGTGTGAACTTTTCATGACTTTCAGGAGGTCTAGGAAATTGAAAATAGTTAAAATTTTCATCACAGTTATGCTTAAAATTCACCTTCAAGAAAATTTCACTAACATGTTCAAAAGATAGAAGAATTAGTTCAAATACATGTTCTAGTTTAGTTGACTTATTTGTAGTGGATATCAGCTCATTGATCTTATCTAAATATTCAGATTCATTCCAATTTTGGTCAAGGTGATTTAAGAAAAAATTGAATTGGATCTTTTTCAATCAAGAGTCTATTTTCAATTATTTCTTGGGTCATTGACAACTCTAGGATCATGTTTACTTTAATGTGTTGGTCCAAAAAATCACTAGGTGATTTTTTAGGAATAAGTCTTTCAGGGTATAGGAGTTTTAGGCTTATAGACTTTTTTAACCAACTTATTAAAAGTGACATGATTAATTTTAGGCACAGACTCATAATTTTTAGACTCCTTAAATTGGCTTGACTCAAACTGTGTAGAATTGAATACAAGATTTTCATTTTCCTCATCATTTCCACAACCATCAAAACTTTTAAAATTAACCTCAGATTTACTAGAAAATTCACTCACATCTTGTTCATTTATTATGGTGGCTAATCGACTCATTTGAATTTCTAGACGAGATATAATGCTAAATTATTCTTCCATTAAAACTTTTGTAGTTTTCTCCAAGGCACTAAATCTGTCATCTTCTTCATTTGATAATTCTTGTGGATATTGAAGTTCTGGATCTGAATATGAATATGGATATGGATATGGACATAGATAAAGATTTTCATAAGTTGGAAAAGATTGATTTACTTGATGTGCATTAAAATTTTCATAGGGTTCTTGATTCCAAGAAAAATTATTATTCCAACTATAATAAGAATCCATTTTTCAAAAAAATCACAAAACTAATAGACAACTAACCATGAAAGTCACAAATAATATAATAAAAAAATAAAATAAAAATCCTAATTCTACGGTTAACCTAAATAAAATCTAGACAGCTCCTAAATGTTCCAAGTTACACCGCAAGGTCCACCAAATTCGAAATTAATCACACCACTAGCTAGGTAAGTGTAAGAAGGTGAGAGTCTCTCCGTGGGTACGGTGACTAATTGAATAACCACACATCCTTTAGGCGTTTGCCTTTTGAACCACTTGCCTAGAGACCGGTAGTTTGATAAATTTAAAATTTAGCCTCCTCTTCGAGTCCCTTGTCCTAATTGAGCTCGAGAGTCCTAGGGACCAAAGTCTACTTGATTTTATTAAGGCAAGGTTATGCAAAATGAATGAGTGGTTTGTGGGCTAAGGAAGGGTGATGAAATCCCCACCTTATCTTGTTACAGGTTATGCCCTTAATGTTAGATTACAAATGAGAATGTTCAAATAAAATAATAAAATAAAATAAAATTATAAATAAATAAAATATCCTAAAACTATGTGAATAACGGAAGAAGAATTTTTTGTGACATATCTCAATCCTCCAGCAATCAACACAGTTTATATTTGACAAAAAGAAAAAAAATTCTAACAGGATGTGCTTTACGTGAGTGAATGCATGAATTCGATCATTAGTTTTCTAACTAAAAAAAACTAAGCAACTTATTTTTATTTTTTTTTGAGTTAAGATAAAAAATATCAGGAAAAGCACAACAATAATCTTGTCTTTCTGCACCGTTGATCTACTTCGATAATCCTAAAAAAATAGAAGAAGAAAAAAAACTAATTCGAATAAATAGAAATTAAGGAATATAAAATTAAGTCTAGTCCCCGGCAGCTGCGCCAAAAACTTGATGTGTTAAAATTATGTACTGCAAGTGCACAGTATCCAATTGAAGAGCTGGTGTGACACCCCCAAAATAGGTATACATCACCCATTCTAAGTCGCCAAATACATGGTACAGAAACAAATACAACTTTATTAATACAATTGTCGTGCAAAATACGACAACACATATATTGTGAGTTCAAATACAAATATTGTGCTAATAGAAAATATTCAAACTCAAAGGGAGTCCTCATTACAATTATTGATACACTATTTTACAAAAATAGTGAGGACTGCTAAAACAACTTTCTAGAACCATCACTTGCATACCCCGGATAGTTCCTGCTATATTCTCACCTCATGAGAAGAAAAATGGAATAAAAAAGAAAAGGGTGAGCTCAACTAGCCAGTAAAGAATATTATGACTACGATAATGAACAACAATTTATCGTTAGCCTTCAACTAATCAGATAAAATATAATGGACAACCAGTTTTAGATCAATATTCGCAGCAGAAATAACAATTCATTAGAAGAGTTAAGTAGAGAATGAAATCTACTATCATCTATGAATTTAAAAGTCCATCATCAATATTTTATTCCTGTAATATCAATCAATATACATCTTGAATCAAATATTCATCTTTACACTACAGGCCAAAGATATTTATTTGTATCACCAGTTGGTCATATTCATCTCAACACATGTTCATCTTTGCACTACGGGCTATAGATATTCATTAGTTAATCATTCATCTTTGCACTACAGGCCAAAGATATTTAGTAATATCATCATTTAGGACTGAGGATGATGAAAAATATTTTTAAAAACGAATCCAGTGAGATAAAAGATCAAAGATTAGGGATTCGTACTTTAATTTATCCAAGTTCAAAAATATTCCAAAATAAACCATTCTGGAGTAAAATTCAAGAATGAAGATCAAAACATGGATACAATCAAAGATAGTAACCATAATAAACATCTTGGACAAAGAAGAAAAAAATTTCATTTTTCTGTGAATAGTGTCGTATGCGTGAATAGTGTCGTATACGTGAATAGTAACAACGACACAAAAAGGTAGAAATTCCACAATAAAAAGCATATCAATATTTTGGCATAATGATATTGAAGAAAATAATATCATTTACGAAAAAAATAGCATCTCTTACCTCAAAATAACAGTACTTTTGGCTAAAATATCGGGTATAAGGCTGAAGGAAACTTGCACTGAATAGCAAATCACAAAGTATTTAAATACTCACAAAATACGCTCGATAATATAGAGAGAGAAAGCTTATGATTCTGGTGTGATTTTCAGTTCTAACTAAGCACCTTATTTATAGGAAAATACTTAGAACGCCATAGCAGACTAACCTGCTACCTGATGGCTTTACCTGCTACTATTCATGCCCACCACTTTTGAAATAAAATTTCATCATATTTCTCACCAACCAAAAGTGGGGCCCACCATGTTTTTAATAAAAAAATATTTGTTTCTGAAACTTCAATAATTCATAATAAATAGCCATTTTATCAGAAAATATGAATTTTATGTCCTATTCCATAGGAAATTAAATTCTCTACAACTATTGTAGATTTAAGTTTTTCCAAATTCCAAATGAAAAATGATCGAAATTCACATACGGACAATTTTCAACACCTCCATTCCGATAAAAATACTGATAAAACGCCTCAGCATTAATTCCTTCATTTATAACCACTAATAAATATATCCATCATTTATATCCATATAAAATAAATATTTCCTTACCATAAAATTAATAATTAATTATTCATAAATAATATTACAGAATCACAATTATGACAACCAGGTCGTTCCCAGGAAAGAGGGAGCTTTCCGATAAGGATTTCTCCTTATTGGCACGCAATTAGGTGACCAAATCCTTTTCCTAGACATAATTCCTTAGACATTGGCAATAATGATATCTAACAATATTATTCAAATAATATGAATTATTGATCTGATAATGGAGATACTGTGCAGTGACAATTATTGGAACAACAATAATATAAAATATCAACATAGCAATTATTGAATTAATAAAATAAAATATTAAACAACAAATACTGTAGCAATTATTGAGTAGTGCCTTCTTACGTAAGAAATCAATAATTCAAAAATACTGTACAATACCGTGTGCTACTGTGCAACCACGTGTATTACTGTATTTTAACCACCGGGTATTTCAATAATGTTAACGATAACAACTACGCCGTTATTTGTAAAAACTCATACTTGTCATTTTCTTCATCCCGCCCGTTTTCCATTATGGGGCCCATAAATGGATGCGCCGTCTTACGAATATTCCCTGACAGCAAGAATATTCCACGACCAAACAAATATCCCCCGATAATAATGAATATTTTATAATCACTTGCTTATTTTAAAAAATTTTCACATTTCACCCATAACCAAAGCATTATATCAAATTAACACCTTATTATTCACAATAATAATTAGAGGAAATTCGATTTTATTTATAAAAAGTTAGTGGTCTTACAACCTCCCCTCCTTATGAAATTTCGTCCTCAAAATTGACGTACGTACTTGGTATTTCGAAAATGTGAGGATACCTCATTTTCATTTCTGATTCTAACTCCCTGGTCATTTCTTCAATATCATGGTTCCTCCACAAAATCTTAACTTGTGGTATAACCTTGGTGCGTAGGACATGTTCTATCCTATCCAAGATCTTAATAGGTACCTCCTCATACGTTAAATCTTCGGTTATCTCGTCTGGTTCTAACTCAATAATGTGATTCGGGTCTTTCACATATTTATGAAGCACAGATATGTAAAAAATATTATGAACACGAGACATGCTTGGAGGTAATGCAAGTCTATAGGCCACATTTCCTATTCGGTCAAGAATTTCAAATGGACCAACAAATCATGGATTGAGCTTTTTTTCTCTTCCTAAATCTTGTAACTCCCTTCCATGGCGCAACACGTAACAATACATGATCCCCAATATTAAATTCCACGTCCTTTCGATGAAGATCCGCATAACTCTTTTGTCGATTATATGCCGTTTGTATACGTTGTCGAATCGTTTGGATCTTTTCTGTAGTCATTAGTACCAACTCTGGTCCTAACTATGTTGCTTCACCCACCTCATCCCAACATACTGGAGAGCGACACTTTCGTCCATACAATTCCTCGAATAGAGCCACACCTATACTAGCCTAATAATTGTTTTTGTAAGAGAATTCCACCAATGGTAGGTACTTATCCCAACTCCCTTTGAAATTTAGGACACATAGTCTTAATAGATCTTCAAGAGTTTGAATAGTCCTTTCTGATTGCCCGTACGTATGAGGATGGTATTTCGAACTGAATCGTAAATCAGTGCCCATAGCTTTCTGCAGGCTAGCCTAAAATCGTGAAGTGAATCTTGGGTCACGATCCAAAATTATGGATATTGGCATGCCATTCAATCTCACAATCTCATTCACGTACATACGAGCAAGACGCTCAAGGGAATAGGTCTCCGGTATCGGTAAGAAATGAGCAGACTTGGTTAATCTATCAATAATGACCCAAATCGCATCTATTCCTTGAGAAACCTTGGGAAGACCTGTAACGAAATCCATATTAATGTGTTCCCACTTCCATTTTCAGAATCTCAAGTGGTTGTAATGGACCCTTTGGCACTTGATGCTCTGCCTTTACACTGTTGACAAGTTAAATACCTCGATATAAACTCTGCGATCTCTCTATTCATATTGCTCTACCAAAATGTATGTCGAAGATCATGATACATTTTGGTACTCCCAAGGATTGATTGCAAACGGTGTGTTGTTTGCCTCCATCATGATTCTATGCTTCAAGTAAGAATCGTTAGGAACACATAGTCTGGAGTTGACTCAAAGTATTCCTTCTTCATCGATTCTTGCATTTGGAACAACACCTTCTTTCATTTTCTTCTTCATACACATCAGCTCCATGTTCGTAGCTTGATCAGCTTCAACTTAATCGATTAAATTCGGTTCTACTCATATATTCGCCATCATTACATGGGTCCCTGGAGTCTTTAACTCTATCTTCATCCTTTGTAAGTCATACAAAATGGGCCTTTGTGTTGACAATATCATACTCGTACCCGCATATGATCTTCTACTCAATGCGTCAGCTACCATGTTTGATTTTCAGGATGATATTGAATGGTATAGTCGTAATCTTTCAACAACTCGAGCCAATGTCGTTGCCGCATGTTGAGTCCCTTTTGGGTGAAGAAATATTTGAGGATTTTATGATCTGTATAGATCTCCACTTTCTCTCCATAAAGGTAGTGTCTCCAGATCTTCAACGCGAAAATGACAGCTGTCAACTCCAAATCATGAGTAGGATAATTCCTCTCATATTCTCTGAGTTGTCGCGAGGCATAGGCTATGAACTTTCTCATGTTGCATGAGAACACATCATAACCCTTTGCCTGAAGCATCGCTGTAGATAACAAATCCATCCGAACTAGATGGTATTGTCAGAACAGGTGCCAAAATGAGTCTCCTCTTGAGCTCTTGGAAACTCTTCTCGTATTCCTCGCTCCATACAAATTTTGTATCTTTTCGAGTCAGCTAGCGTTAACAGAGTAGCGATTCGAGAAAACCCTTCTATGAATCTCCGATAGTATCCAACTAAGACCAGAAACTTACGTACTTCGGTCACTGACTTCGGTTGCTCCCAACTTTGTATTGCTTTCAAACTTCGTCGGGTCAACAGATACTCTATGTTTTGACACCACATGCCCAAGCAATACCACTTCCTCAAGCCAGAACTCTCATTTCTTCAGCTTGGCATATAGCTTGTTGTCACAAAGCCTTTGCAGTACCAGTTTCAAATGGTGATCATGATCTTCATGGGTGTTGGAATAGATGAGGATGTCATCAATAAAGATGACAACAAACTTATCCAAATATTCTTTGAACACACGGTTCATCCTATCCATGAAAGCAACATGAGTATTAGTCAATCCAAAAGACATGACTAAGAATTCATAATGCACATACCAAGTTCTGAAGGCAGTCTTTGGAATATCCTCAATTTTAATCTTCAGCTGGTAATATCCAGAATGAAGATCGATCTTTTAAAAGAATTGTGCTTCTTGTAACTGATCGAATAGGTCATCAATGCGAGGTAGCGGATACTTATTCTTGATGGTGACATGGTTCAATTCTCGGTAGTCAATACAAAGTCGCATACTCCCGTCTTTCTTTTTACAAATAAAACAGGAACACCCCAAGGAGATGTACTAGGATGAATGAAACCGATGTCCAACAACTCATGTAGTTGGACCTTTAACTCCTGAAGTTCAATAGGAGTCATTCGATATGGGGTTTTAGAAATGGGCTTTGTACCAGGTTCAAGGTCAATAAAGAATTCAACTTCACGTTCTGGGGGTAGACCTGGAAGTTCTTCAAGAAATACGTCAGGAAATTCACTAACAACCAAAATATTATTCAAATCTGACGTGTTTTTGTTAAAGTCCATGACATGGGCTAAGAAATCTTGACATCTGTTTTTCAATAAACGAATAGCTTTATGGTTTGATATGACAGTGATTGACTTTAGTGGTCTGGTTGTTTGAATTCGCATAACAGGTTGGTTAGGAATATGAAAACTAACAACCTTACAAAAATAATCAATTTTAGCATGATGAGTGGTTAACCAATCAATCTCTAAAATCACATCAAATGCAAGTATTTTCAATAAAATAAGATCAACAGGTAATGAGATGGTTCCAACTTGAATCAAGCAATATTTATAAATAGTAGATGTAATGAAAGTTTCTCCTAACGGAGTCTCAACAGATAAGTCAAGGTCTAATTTCTCCGGAGTCAAGTTCAAACGTTAAGCACAAGCAGGAGAGATAAAAGAATGGGTAGAACCAGTATATAATAAGGTATAAACTTTGCAAGAGTTTATGATTAGCTTACCCATGATCACCTCGTTCGGGTTCTTCGGGTTTTGGGCAGTCACGACAAACGCCCTTCCAGGAACCACCGACTTTGACTTGTCCAGGACAGCCTTTAGACTCACCATCCCCGTTGAACTTGGTTTTGCAACAAGATAATCTCTAGCTATATGACCTTCATTTCCACGGTTATAACACACCTTGGATTGTTGTGGGCAGTTTGGGCATTTGTGTCCCTCTTTCTCGCATTTATAACAAACGACCGGTGCTCATTCTCCTCCCCTAGAAACAAATGATGTTTGTGCTGACGTCTTTACGTTATCATTGTTGTACCTTTTCTTTTTGAAATCTCCCCCCCGACTCTCTTCTTCTACCATCAGAGTGGTTACCGCTTTTGTCTAAATGTTTTCCTCCTCGCTAGTTGTCATTGCTCCGATAACTGCTGCCACCGGTATGACCCTGGTTGTGGTCCCTCGGTTGAACATACTCATTATCTCACTCTAATAATTGAGCCATATTTACAACATCTGAATATAAAGAAAATTTATGAGAAATAAGATATTGCCGAATCTTAAGTTTTAGACCTCTAAGAAACATCTGCGTCCTTCGTTCCTCATTCTCTACCAAATGAAGTGAAAACCCGGATAACTCTGTGAACTTAGCCTCGTACTGAGACATAGTCATGTTGTTTTGTGACGCCCCCAAATCTGGGTTACCTGACCCCCCCGAGTTTGGTGTTCACAATCCATAATATAATAACATCTAACTACCCATTTAAATATAAATAGGAATACATAAATCATTAACATATGTTGTTAATACATAAGTCCCAGGTTTACTAACCTTAAAATTACAAACATACCCCTTAGATAAATAAAATGGGTTTACAAATACAACATAATAATAAGTTCTTTATAACTACTCCGGCATCTTGGCCTTGCCTTTGTTTTTCTTTGACCCCTGGCCTCTTCGTTCCTAGCTGAAATGTTTTATTTATAGCAAGGGTGAGCAACAAGTTTGCCCCGCTAGTTAAAACAAACAATAAATGTATACGAATCAATAAGAACAGACTATCTATTTTGATAGAATGAAACCAAAGTTCGGTGAACTTTGAAATAGCTGAACAAATCGTTAATTAATAACAAGTCTTCTCGTATTATAGGCAACACAATAATTTGATAACGAAAGAGTGCAACGCTTTCAAAGTTTCTACGATATTCTATTGAATAATCAAGAATCAATTCTATGCAATTACAAAGTGAAATATTTTCTAGATTTATGCTGAGCGATCCATTGGATCTAGAACTTCTACTTTCTCGGGTATCTATCAAAGATTTACTTTGATACATACGCAGGAGTATCAGATAACCATAAAGATTAAATCATACCCCTCTGCAAGTACTTAGAGCCGGCCAACTCCTTGTACCCTATATTATGTATAATACTTAGGTCACGCGCAATGGTCGAATATACGACTTAAAAATTTTATTCCCTTTATATAAAAGGTTGTTCTTCTCAGTCTCAGAATTAAGATTTTGATTTAACAACGAAATACTGTGATTTCAAATTCTATTTACTTATCGATTTAGCCGAAATAATTGGCATCGATCTATCAATAACAATTGAATTCTCTTCTCGAATTTATCAAGTTCTAACAAATTTTCGTCTAGCCATAATAATTAGCTAAGACATTTCTCAACATAATTTAACAATAAACAGAAATTATCTGTACCATCAATTCTATCTTCTACGAATATGAATATCCAACAACAGTTATTCTACAAATGTATATTCTCCGAATTAGTAATTCAATTTGAATTATTAATCATGCACTAATTGCGAATAATCAACAATAAATTCTCTGGACATGGTATAATTAGCAATAATTAACCATTATAATAATTGAATGAATATAACTCAAAGTTGAGTTAGGAAACTTGCCTTCCGCAATGATTACAGATACAAAATATAATTAACTGCATTCGTAAGACCTATATTCAACAATGTCGGTCTCACAATTAGCACAATCATTTATAACACGTAACACTGTATTTTACAGTCAAACTTCTCCTAGACACATTACCACATAGTCACATTAGTGTTTATAAACTATATAAACACTTATCAAGTCTAACTAGTTCGGTCTGGTTGGACTTCGGTCCATTCTCGGTGTTCTGGTCACCCTATCCGACAATTAACACCTTAATTGTCAATTAAACTTGGTCTCTAAGCTTCAATATTATTTTAGATAAGTCAAATATCGTTTATAATATTTTTTAGAAGCTTTTAATAATTTATAAATAATTATTATAATTTATAATAATTTTTCAAACACTTAAATCATTTTTAAATGATTTAATTATCAAATAATCTTATTATCATTAATATTTAATAATATAAAAATATTAATGTTATACTTGTCAAAATATTAAAGTTATAATTAATAACTTAAAATATTTTTAAATTATCAATATTCTACTTAAATGATTTTTAAAATAATTAAAATAATTTTTAAATCATCACCATTAATATTTAAAAATTAATGAAAATATTAAAAGTCATTAATTATAACTTAAAATATTTTTAAATCATTTTTCTCATTTTTAAATGATTTTTCAATCAATAAAACTATTTTTAATTCATTTATTTAATTAAATAAATAAATAATCTAATATCATTCATATTAATTTATTAATGAAAATTCTCCAAAAATATTGAAAAATATATTTTAAAATCCCTAATATTTTTTAACACTTTATTCTTATTTAAAATGATTTTTAAATCAATAAAATCATTTTTAACTTATTTATTTAATTTAATAATTAAATAAATGTAATATCATTATTATTAATTTATTAATGAAAATTCTCCAAATATATTAAAAGACTCATTTTATAACTCAAAATATTTTAAACACGTTATTCTTATTTAAAATGATTTTTCATAATATTAAATCATTTTTCTCTAATTTATTTAATATACTAATTAAATAAATTAAATATCATTTTTATTCAAATAATTATAATTATTAAAGAAAAATGTCCCAAATAATTAAAAGTTATTTTTCAGAATTTTAAATGATTTTTAAAACCATTTTTAGTAATTTTTATAATTTATTTCTATTTTAAATAATTTCTAGAATATTCAGAAAATAAAAATTATTTAAACCATCGTTATAGGGCTTTAGCGGCACAAAGCGTCGTTGTTGGTGTTCTTGAGCTCAAGAACACTGACAGCCGGCAGTACAATGTGCTCGGTTTGACCGTGTATAATTTTTTGTACATTTATATTCTAAGTTAACTTAGACACAGATCATGTAGTGGAAATGTAACTCTACAATATCCAACCGACATCATGACCATACAACAAACAAACAAGAAAATCTAGCGTCTCAAAGTTCTTGTCAGATCACTTCTGGGTTTTCTGGGTAACCCAGAAACCCAGACAGTGTCGAGTTGACACTTACAAACTCGATTTCCTCTATGTTATGGTTTTGTTTCATGTTGTTTGATGATTTATAATTATATTAATAATGACATACAACATTTATATACTGTTACTTCAGTCTAAAAACATCAAAATCTCCAGATTCAATCTAGTCAAAGGTTGTCAGAGAATTTGCTCATACGGTTTCTAGGTTTTCCAGAAACCCAAAATCAGTCCCGGATGGCTACTTTGACCATCCTCTCTATTCGATCTGTTGATAGTTTAAGGGATATTAAGGCATGGGTATACAGTCCAGACAATAGGCTATAAATAAAATACAACAACATCAACAACAAAACATCATAACTGTCAGATATGGTCCTTACTAAAAAGTTGTCAGACACAGTTTTATACTTTCTGGGCTGCCCAGATTTTTGACCGGTCATGCCCGGTCAACGAGTTTTGACCGTTTATAACATCGAATCCAGACATCTAATGACTCTAATACCACTTGCAGATTAAAGACAACATACCAGGCTACAAATCTAAAACTTAAAACAACAAAAATCTTAAACGAGCAAGGATCTGTGGCGACTGACATTACTTGTCAGACCACTTTTCAAGCTCAAGAACAATTTTTGAAAAACACATTTTTAAAGCCATTTGATGCTATGGATCCATCATTGATCAACATAGATCAACTAAAAACATCTTTTAACACAAGATTAAACACTTGAACACAAAAACTTTCTTAGCAACTTGGATCAAAATAGGTTTTAGGGTTTATACCTCTTTGTTCTAAATCTTGATCTTTGATCTCCAATATGAACTTGATGTTTCTAGAGGTGTTTAAGTGACGGATCTACTATAAAATTTCGGAGCTTTGGATGGGAGAGAGAGTTGGTGAGAGCAAGTTAGTAATTTTGCAATTTTGGTGAACTTTCTCTCTCCAAAACTATTTATATAACTTTGATTCATGCATGATCTGATATTTTCGGCTGAGTTGTTGAGAGTTTTGTGTCGCCAAAGTCAATGTGGTTGGTAAACCACTAAAGTTGCTAGCACATTTTGCAAGATACATAATAAAATAAACTAAAAGGGCATTTTTAGTCATTTACAAAATAAATTTAATGGCATACTTGGAATTTGTTCAAACCCTTAGGATTTAACCCTAAGGGTTTAACCATAAGGTTCAAACCCTTAGGTTTAAAATACAAACTTTCTAGGATTTTCTAAATTAGGGTTTTAATTCAAAAAATTAAAATTTTATACCGTCACTTCAGTCTAAAAACATCAAAATCTCCAAATTCAATCTAGTCAAAGGTTGTCAGAGAATTTGCTCATACGGTTTCTGGGTTTTCCAGAAACCCAAAATTAGTCCCGGATGGCTACTTTGACCATCCTCTCTATTCGATCTGTTGATACTTTAAAGGATATTAAGGCATGGGTATACAGTCCAGACAATAGGCTACAAATAAAATATAACCACATCAACAACAAAACATCATAACTGTCAGATATTGTCCTTACAAAAAGTTGTCAAACACAGTTTCATACTTTCTGGGCTGCCCAGATTTTTGATCGGCCATGCCCGGTCAACGTGTTTTGACCATTTATAACATCGAAATCCAGACATCTAATGACTCTGATACCACTTGCAGATTAAACACAACATACCAGGCTACAAATCCAAAACTTAAAACAACAAAAATCTTAAAAGAATAAGGATTTGTGGCGACTGACATTACTTGTCAGACCACTTTTCAAGCTCAAGAACAATTTTTTGAAAAAACACCTTTTTAAAGTCATTTGATGCTATGGATTCCATCATGGATCAACATAAATCAACTAAAAATATCTTTTAACACAAGATTAAACACTTACACACAAAAACTTTCTTAGCAACTTGGATCAAAATAGATTTTAGGGTTTATACCTCTTTGTTCTAAATCTTGATCATTGATCTCCAATATGAACTTGATGTTTCTAGAGGTGTTTAAGTGACTGATCTACTATAAGATTTCGGAGCTTTGGATGGGAGAGAGAGTTGGTGAGAGCAAGTTAGCAATTTTGCAATTTTAGTTAACTTTCTCTCTCCAAAACTATTTATATAACTTTGATTCATGCATGATCTGCTATTTTTGGCTAAGTTGTTGAGAGTTTTGTGTCGTCAAAGTCAATGTGGTTGGTAAACCACTAAAGTTGCTAGCACATTTTGCAAGTTATATAATAAAATAAACTAAAAGGGCATTTTTGGTCATTTTCAAAATAAATTTAATGGCATACTTGGAATTTGTACAAACCCTTAGGGTTTAACCCTAAGGTTCTAACCCTTAGGTTTTAAAATACTAACTTTCTAGGATTTTCTAAATTAGGGTTTTAATTCAAAAAATTAAAATTTCTAAATTACAATTAGGGTTTGTAAAATAAAAATTAAGATAACTAAAATATAATTATAGGTTTTCTAATCATATTAAAGTTTAATAAACACATTAGGCATGTCAATTAGGATTAGGGTTTCCTAATTTAGGGTTTAGGATTCCCAAATATGAAATTAGGGTTTTCTCGACGTACAATTAGGGTTTTTAACCGTACACATTGGTTTTCTAAATCTGATATTAGGGTTTTAATCTCTATTAGGGTTTATAAATTTTAAACCTTATCCGATCAATCAGTTGATCAAAATTTCTATACAGTACAAACACATTCTCATCAATATAATTATTTTAATTATAGTTTTTTTATCGAATCCCTATCCGGACTTAGGGTTAGGGTTTCTAATCTTGTTAAGCACAACTCTACTCTAAATTTATTAGTCAATATACAAATTGACCTTCTCGAGACTCGTATCACAGATACTTATCACAAAAATGATAATCAATATTAATATTATTTAAAAAATTTATTCGTAAAATTTTGATTATTCGAAATATCGGGTTATCACATTCACCCCTCCTTAAAAGGATTCCGTCCTCGGAATCACCACTTTATTATTCTCTACGATCTTTTAAAGTTGTATCATCAATTCATTTTTTATCAAAACAATATTAATTTATGTTTCAAATTATAACCTGTGACTTGAATCTTTAAAAGAAAACAGTTCACAGAAATATCTAACTCATATTACTCGCGTAATTAAATTTCTAAACGAAATCATTACCTGCTGTCACCTCCTGAGTAGCCACTGCATCCTGCGCCGTCATGTTGAATGTACAGGCTGTTGGTCTCCCTGGCTGTGCAGGTCCTCGAATTTCTAAGGTTCCGCTACTGGGTCCCTTGTTGCCACTTTCCTTCTCCGCATTCCTCTTCGGACAGTTCTGAACCAAATGATTCAGTCAATCCGCATGCGAAAGCAACCTTGAATTTTCTTCGGACTGGGACAATTGGGCGATATGTGCCCCTCGTGTCCGCAGTTGTAGCAGACTCCTTTCTTCTTCAGGCAAACTCCAGCATGGTTCTTCCCACAATTCGAACATACCATTCCTTTCCTATTATCTTCTGTCTTATTACCCGACTGGGTATTCTTACTCCATTTCCTCTTATTCAGATTACTACCACCACTGCTTCCTACCATCATTTGTCTTCTTCTTCTTCTCCTGATGAAATCGAGACGCAGCTTCGCTTCCCTCCTTCAGCAATTAACGCTTTCTCCATCAACGCCGCGAACGTATTGATCTGCAATACCGCTACTTTATTGAATATTCACTGACTTTAGCCCATTCTCAAATCTTCTCACTTTTCTTGCTTCTATGTCCACCTGATGAAGGTGCAAATCTAGCCAACTCGCTGAATTTGGCAGCGTATTCTGTTACCGACATGTTCTCCTGCTTCAATTCTAGAAATTTGACTTCCATCCTGGATTGCATACTCGGTGAGAAGTAGTTCTCAAAGAACAGTTCCTTGAATCTTGTCCATGTTACTATAGCTGTTCCAGCTCGCGCTTGGTTAGTCTCCCACCAGTAATTAGCTTCTCCCTTCATCAGATAAGTTGCAAAAGATGTCTTTTGTTCTTTTGCCACACGCGCAATGAAGAATGCTTTCTCCATCTCCTTCACCCAAGTTTGGACTTCAATCGGATCTGTGGTTCCCTTGAATTCAGGTGGTCCTACCGCTTTAAAGTCTTTAAAGTTAGCCAATCTGTCAGCTGGCTGATTTCTCGCTCTTCCTCTTACTGGAGCCCTATTTTCCATAGCTTCGACTATCATATCTATGAAATTCTGCATTGGGTCAGCTTGACCTCCTTCGTTATTCACTGACTGTTCTTCTCGTTGGTTTCGATTTTGTCGTCTAGGCGGCATGATCTGATTTAAATAAAAATCTTATATTAATTCTCTTTCTTTACACAAATTCTTAACACAATTAGAATTCAACACACAATTCTCACATAATCGCATATTTATTCAAATAGCACATAGTACATTTAGTACTTCAAATATTACTATCCCTTTTTAAAGCATATCAGGATTATTAACATAACTTTACACAAAAAGCTTGCAATTCTCCATTCACACATAGTTATTACCAGTTCGTCAAACTTACCACACTTATGAGTTCAGGAACGTGCCACAATTATATGAGTATATGAACTTATCCTAGTCAGACCTTTGGCGTCCATTCGCTGAAAGGTTCGAAACATTTCATATAATTATGAGTCATTAACTTACCATAAGTATGAGTTCTAAGAACACACAAATTAATCTTAATCTTATATTTATATAGAAAATAAAGATCTTCATTCATACAAACATATTTATTTACATATTCTTAAAAATCGTTTTCGATATTACAACACTTAAAATTATAAACTTCTACCAAAAGATACTATTACATATATCTAAGTTGTCTACCGACCACTCCCTTCACTAGTCTTCTTCTTGATGGGACACTTGTTGTATCTGTGACCCGTCTGCCCACATGAAAACACTTCCTCAAATTTGGCTTAGGAAAATGCAGAGAAATATGTACTTCCTACTTACAGTTGAAGCACACATTTTTTCACATCATGCATTCTCCTGCGTGAGTCTTCCCACACTTGCTACAGGCTTGCTTCTTCTTCGGGCTTGACTTTTCAGAATTAGGGTTGTCGTTGTCCCTCTTCCTCTTTTTTCTTGTCTATCTGCAGCTTTATTGTCCCTTAAGACGATTCACCACCTTCGGTCTTCATCCTCTCCACCTGCGCCTTCAATTCGTTCCGTTCTTCAGTCATTTTGCATAATGCTCGCTCTGTCTTCCATAGCTCTTCCAAGAGAAACACTTTGCTTCAGAGTTCTTGGACTTCTACAGATTCGTGATCTTGTTCTCCAACTTTAGTCTTATTCCCTTTCTCCATCTTTGTTGGCTCAGACTCTGCCTCCTCATCCCCACTCAGATACATCTCGGGGTAATCATCATGATCGCTCCCCATATTGACCATTGGTTCATCTTCTCCCACCTTCTCAATTGATTCGCTTTGCGCTGGCACCTCAGCTTCTAGCACTGGTGCAACAGCTGCTAGCATCTTTGCACTCGTTTCATCTTCTCCAGACATCCTACAATCAGTTTAAATAACTCGACTAATACTTCATCAGTACAAACTTCTCACACTATGTGTCCACTTATCTCACTATTAATGCACTCTGGTAATCCCTCACTTAGAACTCTAAATGAGTTTTCTCTATCTCACGTATGGTTATAATCCTAGGGATTTTCCCCCACCCTACTTAAGGTTTATAACCTACGACTCTTCTACTAACTTGTAATGCCTTGGTCACTACAGCTTTGATACCAACCTGTGACGCCCCTAAATTCGGGTTACCTGACCCCCCGAGTTTGGTGTTCACGATCCACAATATAATAACATCTAACTACCCATTTAAATATAAATAGGAATACATAACTCATTAACATATGTTGTTAATACATAAGTCCCAGGTTTGCTAACCTTAAAATTACAAACATACCCCTTCGATAAACAAAAAAGGGTTTACAAATACAACATAATAATAAGTTCTTTATAACTACTCCAGCATCTTGCCTTTGCCTTTGTTCTTCTTTGAACCCGCTAGCCTCTTCGTTCCTAGCTGAAATATTTTATTTATAGCAAGGGTGAGCAACAAGTTTGTCCCGCAAGTTAAAACAAACAATAAATGTATACGAATCAATAAGAATAGACTATCTATTTTGATAGAATGAAACCAAAGTTCGGTGAACTTTGAAATAGCTGAACAAATTGTTAATTAATAACAAGTCTTCTCGTATTCTAGGCAACGCAATAATTTGATAACGAAAGAGTACAACGCTTTCAAAGTTTCTACGATATTCTATTGAATAATCAAGAATCAATTCTATGCAATTAAAAAGTGGAATGTTTTCCAAATTTATGCTGAGCGATCCATTAGATCTAGAACTTATACTTTCTCAGGTATCTATCAAAGATTTACTTTGATACATGCGCAGGAGTATCAGATAACCATAAAGATTAAATCATACCCCTCTGCAAGTACTTAGAGCCGGCTAACTCCATGTACCCTATATTATGCATAATACTTAGGTCGCGCGCAATGGTCGAATATACGACTTAAAAATTTTATTCCCTTTATATAAAAGGTTATTCTTCTCAGTCTCAGAATCAAGATTTTGATTTAACAACGAAATACTGTGATTTCAAATTCTATTTACTTATCGATCTAGCCGAAATAATTGGCATCGATCTATCAATAACAATTGAATTCTCTTCTCGAATTATCAAGTTCTAACAAATGTTCGTCTAGCCAGAATAATTAGCTAAGACATTTCTCAATATTATTTGATAATAAACAGGAATTATCTATACCGTCAATTATATCTTCTACGAATATGAATATCCAACAAAAGTTATTCTACAAATGTATATTCTTCCGAATTAGTAATTCAATTTGAATTATTAATCATGCACTAATTACGAATAATCAACAATAAATTCCCTGGACATGGTATAATTAGCAATAATTAACCATTATAATAATTGAATGAATATAACTTAAGGTTGAGTTAGGAAACTTGGCCTTCCGCGTTGATTACAGCTACACAATATAATTAACTGCGTTCGTAAGACCTATATTCAACAATGTTGGTCTCACAATTAGCACAATCATTTATAACACGTAACACTGTATTTTACAATCAAACTTCTCCTAGACACATTACCACATAGCCACATTAGTGTTTATAAACTATATAAACACTTAATAAGTCTAATTAACTAGTTCGGTCTAGTTGGACTTCTATCCATTTTTGGTGTTCTAGTCACTCTATCCGACAATTAACACATTGATTGTCAATTAAACTTGGTCTCTAAGCTTTAATATTATTTTAGATAAGTTAAATATCGTTTATAATATTTTTCGAAAGTTTTTAATAATTTATAAACAATTATTATAATTTATAATAATTTTTCAAACACTTAAATCATTTTTAAATGATTTAATTATCAATTAATCTTATTATCATTAATATTTAATAATATAAAATATTAATGTTATACTTGTCAAAATATTAAAGTTATTATTAATAACTTAAAATATTTTTAAATAATCCATATTCTACTTAAATGATTTTTAAAATAATTAAAATTATTTTTAAATCATCACCATTAATATTTCAATATTAATGAAAATATTAAAAGTCATTAATTATAAATTAAAATATTTTTAAATCATTTTTCTCATTTTTAAATCAATAAACCCATTTTTAATTCATTTATTTAATTAAATAAATAAATAATCTAATATCATTAATATTAATTCATTAATGAGAATTCTCCAAAAATATTGAAAATTATATTTTAAAATCCCAAATATTTTCTAACACTTTATTATTATTTAAAATGATTTTTAAATTAATAAAATCATTTTTAACTTATTTATTTAATTTAATAATTAAATAAATGTAATATCATTAATATTAATTTATTAATGAAAATTCTCCAAAAATATTAAAAGTCACATTTTATAACTCAAAATATTTTTAAATATATTATTCTTATTTAAAATGATTTTTCATAATATTAAATCATTTTTCTCTAATTTATTTAATATACTAATTAAATAAATTAAATATCATTTTTATTCAAATAATTATAATTATTAAAGAAAAATGTTCCAGATAATTAAAAGTTATTTTTCAGAATTTAAAATGATTTTTAAAACCATTTTTAGTAATTTTTATAATTTATTTCTATTTTTAAATAATTTTCGGAATATTCAGAAAATAAAAATTATTTAAACCGTCGCTATAGGGCTTTAGCGACACAAAGCGTCGTTGTTGGTGTTCTTGAGCTCAAGAACACTGACAGTCTGGCAGTACAAGGTGCTCGGTTTGACCGTGTATAATTTTCTATATATTTACATTCTGAGCTAACTTAGACACGGATCATGTAGTTGAAATGTAACTCTACAATATCCAACCGGCATCATGATCATACAACAAACAAACAACAAGAAGATCCAGCGTCTCAAAGTTCTTGTCAGATCACTTCTGGGTTTTCTGGGTAACCCAGAAACCCAGAAATGTCCACTTGACACTTCCAAACTCGATTTCCTTTATGTTATGGTCTTGTTTCATGTTGTTTGATGATTTATAATTATATTAATAATGACATACAACATTTATATACCGTCACTTCAGTCTAAAAACATCAAAATCTCCATATTCAATCTAGTCAAAGGTTGTCAGAGAATTTGCTCATACGGTTTCTGGGTTTTCCAGAAACCCAAAATCAGTCCCGAATGGCTACTTTAACCATCCTCTCTATTCGATCTGTTGATAGTTTAAAGGATATTAAGGCATGGGTATACAGTCCAGACAATAGGCTACAAATAAAATACAACAACATCAACAACAAAACATCATAACTGTCAGATATGGTCCTTACAAAAAGTTGTCAGACATAGTTTCATACTTTATGGACTGCCCAGATTTTTTGACCGGTCATGCCCGGTCAACGGGTTTTGATTGTTTATAACATCGAATCCAAACATCTAATGACTCTAATACCACTTGCAGATTAAAGACAACATACCAGGCTACAAATCCAAAACTTAAAACAACAAAAATCTTAAACGAGTAAGGATCTGTGGCGACTGACATTACTTGTCAGACCACTTTTCAAGCTCAAGAACAATTTTTGAAAAACACCTTTTTAAAGTCATTTGATGCTATGGATCCATCATGGATCAACATAGATCAACTAAAAACGTCTTTTAACACAAGATTAAACACTTAAACATAAAAACTTTCTTAGCAACTTGGATCAAAATAGATTTTAGGGTTTATACCTAATTGTTCTAAATCTTGATCTTTGATCTCCAATATGAACTTGATGTTTCTAGAGGTGTTTAAGTGACTGATCTACTATAAGATTTCGGAGCTTTGGATGGGAGAGAGAGTTGGTGAGAGCAAGTTAGCAATTTTGCAATTTTGGTGAACTTTCTCTCTCCAAAACTATTTATATAACTTTGATTCATGCATGATCTGATATTTTCGGCTGAGTTGTTGAGAGTTTTGTGTCGCCAAAGTCAATGTGGTTGGTAAACCACTAAAGTTGCTAGCACATTTTGCAAGATACATAATAAAATAAACTAAAAGGGCATTTTTGGTCATTTATAAAATAAATTTAATGGCATACTTGGAATTTGTACAAACCCTTAGGGTTTAACTCTTAGGGTTTAACCCTTGGGTTCAAACCCTTAGGTTTTAAAATACTAACTTTTCTAGGATTTTCTAAATTAGGGTTTTAATTCAAAAAATTAAAATTTCTAAATTACAATTAGGGTTTGTAAAATAGAAATTAAGATAACTAAAATATAATTAGGGTTTTCTAATCATATTAAAGTTTAATAAATACATTAGGCATGTCAATTAGGATTAAGGTTTCCTAATTTAGGGTTTAGGATTCCCGAATATGAAATTAGGGTTTTTCCGGCGCACAATTAGGGTTTGTAACCATACAATTGGTTTTCTAAATTTGAGATTAGGGTTTTTAAATCTTATTAGGGTTTATAAATTTTAAACCTTATCCAATCAATCATTGATCAAAATTTTATACTGTGCAAACACATTCTCATCAATATAATTATTTTAATTATATATTTTTTTTATCGAATCCCTATCCGAACTTAGGGTTAGGGTTTCTAATCTTGTTAAGCACACCTCTACTCTAAATTTATTAGTTAATATACAAATTGACCTTCTCGAGACTGTATCACATATACTTATCACAAAATTGATGTGTTAAAATTATGTACTGCAAGTGCACAATATCCAATTGAAGAGCTGGTGTGACGCCCCCAAAATAGGTATACATCACCTATTCTGAGTCGCCAAATACATGGTACAGAAACAAATACAACTTCATTAATATAATTGTCGTGCAAAAAGCAACAACACATATACTGTGAGTTTAAATACAAATATTGTCTAATAGATAGTATTCAAACTCAAAAGAATTCCTCATTACAATTACTGATACACTATTTTATAAAAAATAGTGAGGACTGCTAAAACAACTTTTTAGAACCATCACTCCATACCCCGGCTAGTTCTTGTTATATTCTCACCTCATGAGAAGAAAAATGGAACAAAAAGGAAAAGGGTGAGCTCAACTAGCCCAGTAAAGAATATTATGACTAAGATAATGAACAACAATTTATCGTTAACCTTCAACAAATCAGATAAAATATAATGGAAAATCAGTTTTAGAACAATATTCGTAGCGGAAATAACAATTCATTAAAGAGTTAAGTAGAGAATGAAATCTACTATCATCTATGAATTTAAAAGTCCATCATCAATATTTTATTCCTGTAACATCAATCAATATACATCTTGAATCAAATATTCATCTTTACACTACAGGCCAAAGATATTCATTTGTATCACCAGTTGGTCATATTCATCTCAACACATGTTCATCTTTGCACTACGGGCTAAAGATATTCATCAGTTAATCATTCATCTTTGCACTACAGGCCAAAGATATTTAGTAATATCATCATTTAGGACTGAGGATGATGAAAAATATTTTTAAGAAACAAATCCAGTGAGATAAAAAATCAAAGATTAGGGATTCGTACTTTAGTTTATCCAAGTTCAAAAATACTCCAAAATAAACCATAGTGGAGTAAAATTCAAGAATGAAGATCAAAACATGGATACAATCAATGATAGTAACCATAATAGACATCTTGGACAAAGAAGAGAAAATTTTATTTTTCTGTGAATAGTATCGTATTCGTGAATAGTGTCGTATACGTGAATAGTAAGTCCGACACAAAAAGGTAGAAATTCCACAATAAAACTCATATCAATATTTTGGCATAATGATATTGAAGAAAATAATATCATTTACGAAAAAAAATAACATCCCTTACCTCAAAATAACAGTACTTCCGGCTGAAATATCAAGTATAAGGCTGAAGGAAACTTGCACTGAATAGCAACTTACAAAGTATCTAAATACTCACAAAATACGCTCGATAATATAGAGAGAGAAAGTTTATGATTCTGGTGTGATTTTCAATTCTAACTAAGCACCCTATTTATAGGAAAATGCTTAGAACGTCATAGCAGACTAACCTGCTACCTGATGCCTTTACCTGCTACTATTCACGCCCACCACTTTTGAAATAAAATTTTAGCACATTTCTCACCAACCAAAAATGGGGCCCACTATGTTTTTAATAAAAAATATTTGTTACCGAAACTTTAATAATTCATAATAAATAGTCATTTTATCAAAAAAATACAAATTTTATGTCCATTTCATAAGAAATTAAATTCTCTACAACTTTATAGATTTAAGTTTTTCTAAATTCTAAACGAAAAATGACCGAAATCCACATACGAACGATTTTCAACACCTCTATTCCGACAAAAATACTGATAAAATACCTCAGCATTAATTCCTTTATTTATAACCACAATAAATATATCTATCATTTATATCCACATACAATAAATATTTCCTTATCATATAAATCAATAATTAATTATTCATAAATAATATTACAGAATCGCAATTATGACAACCAAGTCGCTCCCAGGAAAGAAGGTGCTTTCCGATAAGGATTTCTCCTTATTGGCGCGCAATTAGGTGACCAAATCCTTTTCCTAGACATACTTCCTTAGACATTGTCAATAATGATATCTAACAATATTATTCAAATAATATGAATTATTGATCTGATAATGGAGATATTGTGCAATGACAATTATTGGAATAACAATAATATAAAATATCAACGCATCAATTATTGAATCAATAAAATAAAATATTGAACAGTAAATACTGTAACAATTATTGAGTATTGCCTTCTTACGTAAGAAATCAATAATTTAAAAATACTGCGCAATACCGTGTATTACTGTGCAACCACTGCGTATTACTGTATTTTAACCACCGAGTATTCTAATAGTATTAACGGTAACAACTACGCCGTTATTTATAAAAACTCAAACTTGTCATTTTCTTCATCCGACCGTTTTCCGTTATGGGGCCCACAAATAGTTGCGCCGTCATACGAATATTCCCCGACAGCAAAAATATTCCACGACCAAACGAATATCCCTCGACAATAATGAATATTTTATAAGGATTTCTCCTTATTGGCACGTAATTAGGTGACCAAACCTGTGACGCCCCCAAAATAGGTATACATCACCCATTTTGAGTCGCCAAATACATGTTACATAAATCAAATACAACTTAATTATACAAATATCGTGTAAAATACGACAAAACATAAGCTGAGAGTTATAATACGAATATTCTCTTCTAGACAATATTCAAACTCAAATGGAGTCCTTATTACATTTATTATCACACTATTTCACTGAATAGTAAGGACTACTAAAGCAAACATCTGGACCATCACTCCGTTCCCCGACTAGTCCCAGCTATATTCTCATTTTCTGAAGAGAACAATGAAAACAAAGGGTGAGCTCAACTAGCCAGTAAGAAATATTATGACTAAGATAATGCAGAATAAATTATCGTTAGCCTTCAACAGTATAACAACTGATATAATACAATAGACAACAAGTTTTAGATCAATAACTGCAGCGGAAAGAGCAATCCATTAGAAGAGTCAAGTAGAGCATGATACCTACTATCTTCTATGATTTAAAAAGTTTATCATAAATATTATCGCTGTAATACCCATTAACAGTTCTTTATTATACTCAAGATAAAGAGAACTTTCATCACCTGTCTTCACCTGAACCACCAAAGATTTTAGTTAAATTCACAATTCATGTTTATAACAATGTGAATCAACAGTAATTCCTTGCCATAAAGGCTTAATAGAACGTATACTCAATATCCTTACCCCAAAGGCTAAAGATATTCAAATGTAAGAACAATGATCATACCAATAAGTTGTCTATCTTTGCACTATGGGCCAAAGATGTTCAACTATAAAACCAATGGTCATGATCATACCAATCAATTGCATGTCAGTGCACTACGGCCAAAGACATTCAACTGTTAACTAATAGTCATGATCCTGCCAATCTCATTATCAAATTATCCATGCACTACGGCTAAGGATATTCGTTAGTATCACCAGTGGTCATGATCATGTCATACACCTGTCCATCTTTGCACTACAGGCCAAAGCTATCAATCAACAGTTCATCTTTGCACTACGACCAAAAATATCAATCAACTGTTCTTCTTTGCACTACAGGCCAAAGACATACAACTGTAAAACCAATAACCAACAGTTCGTCTATGTACATAAGTCAAAGATGACTTTCATCACAATATAAACATGAGGATGATGACAATGATATAAGCATTAATCAAACGAAATCAAGGATAAATATTAAAGACTTTAAATTTATCCAGAGTTTAAAAATATTCAAATTGTCAACATAATACTACTTTGTGGAGTAAAATTCAATAATAATATTCATGTATCAAAAATAATTTGGACAGAAAAGAAATATATCTTCTGGGTGAATAGTACCCCGTGAATAGTACCCTGGCATGAAAAATGCCCCAAATACCCGAATGAATAATATATGAATGAATAATAACTGGGTGAATAGTAACTTATGAATAGTAACTCGTGAATAGTACTCCAGCGCGAAAAGTGCTCCGAATACCCGAGTGAATAGTAAGAAATAATAATCCTTATGAATAAGAAATAAATAACATCTCTTACGAATATTGAACGAAAATAATATTCCTTACGAATATTAAACAAAAATAATATTCAAACGAATACGAAAAATAATATCTCTTCTGAATATGAAATAAATAATACCCCTTACCTTAGAAGAAGACTGGATATTAGAATATTGAAGTAACAGATTTCTCTTATTCTTTCTCTCTATAGCTTCTCTCTCTATAGCTTCGCTCTCTATAATTGCTCTTGTGAGTCTTAGTGAATTGGTGAGAATGAAGGAAGAATGAACTTCTATTTATAGGAAAATATAGTTTCGATAATTGCACGTTTTGGGGCTCGAAAAATTACAATATAATACCTTCATATTTTTCTTCATTTTTAATTTAGTCCTGCAAGTATTATCAAACTTGCACCACCTCCCCTAATAGTATATCATGTGAATCAATAGTACAATCATGTGACTCAATAGTTCTATTCATGTGAAAAATTAATTACAGTATAGTACCTTCATCTATACCTCCATTTTTAATTTAGTCATGCAAGTATTATCAATCTTGCACCACCTCCCTTAATAGTACATGCATGTGAATCAATAGTACACACATATGAATAAATAGTTATAAGCATGTGAATTAATAGCAATTAATTACTCATTTATCCGATTAATTACTCAATTGATCAATATAACCTCCAAACATCCATTATTATCGAAATAGATGTCAATTTCCACTAACATTAATAATCCCAACACAATGAAAATATCAATTTCATCTTTAATCAACACGAACTTATTCATCATTAATATTATAACTCACAATATTTAACAACCAGATCATTCCCAGGAAAGAGAGGGCTTTCCGATAAAGATTTCTCCCTATTGACGCGCAATTAGGTGACCAAACCTCTCCTTGAAAGAACTTTCTAGACATTGTCAATATTGCAAATAATAATATGAATAACTTTGTCGTCTCAATTATTGATTTAATAATATAATATATTATGCAGATGATACTGTGACAATAATTGAATCAATAATATGAGAGATATGATGTATCAATTACTGTAGCAATAATTGAATATAATTAACTGAGTGACTTCTCACATAAGCATCAATAATCAATACTGTGTGCTACTATGCAACCACTCGTATTACTGTACTTTTACTACCAGGTAGTTCAACAGTTTAACGGTAAAACTTTTGCCATTATTTTTAAAAATATTTCAGTCATTTTCTAACTACGACAGTACCTCCGTTATGGGGTCCACCAATAATTGTGCCATCGTACGAATATTTCTTGTTAAAACGAATATTCCCCGACCAATCGAATATTTTCCGACACAACGAATATTTTATATCAACTTGCTTACTTTGCAAAATTCTCAAATGTTACCCTTAACTTTAACCTTTTCTCAATTTAACAATTTACTAAATAGAATAATAATTATAAAAATTGAATACTTTCATTTTATAAAATTCGGGGTCTTACAAAATCTCTTTCCTAGACAGAACTTTCTTAGACATTGTCAATAATGCTATATAACAATATTATTCAAATAATATGAATTATTGATCTAATAACGGAGATATTGTGCAGTGACAATTATTGGAACAACAATAATATAAAATATCAACGTAGCAATTATTGAATCAATAAAATAAAATATTGAACAGTAATTATTGTAACAATTATTGAGTAGTACCTTCTTACTTAAGAATCAATAATTCAAAAATACTGTGCAATACCGTGTGCTACTGTGTAACCACACGTATTACTGTATTTTAACCACCGGGTATTCTAATAGTGTTAACGGTAACAATTACGACGTTATTTGTAAAAACTCAAACTTTTTGTTTTTTTCATCCGACCATTTTTCGTTATGGGGCCCACAAATGGCTGCGCCGTCGTTCGAATATTCCCCGACAGCAAGAATATTCCACGACCAAACGAATATTCCCTGACAATAATGAATATTTTATAACCACTTGCTTATTTTACAAAATTTGCACATGTCACCCATAACCAAAGCATTATATCAAATTAACACCTTATTATTCACAATAATAATTAGAGGAAATTCGATTTTATTTATAAAAAGTTGGGGTCTTACAGCTGGAAAGTACAGGTCGAATCCACATAGACTAAATTAATTTTAATGTTTCCTTAATATCTATTTTAGGCGAATTAGAAATAAAGATTGAAAATTGATTAACTAGAATATGAAAACTAATAATGAGAAAATAATCTAGGAATCCGAATCCATTAAATAATAAACATAACATATAATTCAATCTCTTTTATGATTTTGATCTCCCTTTCCTTTAATTTAGTAATTTTACAATTAACGTGGACAAGCATAGACTATGAAAATTTAAGGATTAATTATAACACATCAAAACTTCTTTGAGTAAACATGGATTATGAAAAACTCATATCTTAATAATAATCTATCAAAACCTCTTAATTAATTTAAAATTACATAAGAACTAAAAAACGAATGTATTTCAATAACGAAACATGAAGGCGAAACAATTAAACATAAAAGCATAAATAATAGAAGAGATGAATTTTTTTATCAAGAATAATTATTTAATTTCATCTTCATCCTAGATGAAAGAAATTAGCTAGACATGAAAAATAATTAAACTAACTAAAATAAAGAAAAGAAGAAGATTAAAAATAAATAAGAAAATTCCCTTTAATTAACCATCATCCAACGAACGTACAATAAAGAAGTAATTTAATCTACTCATACTCCTAACCTAAACTAATACAATACCTAATGCTTCCACTCTCTAAAATAAAAGACCTATTTATAGAGAAAATAACTTTGGACCATAATTTAGATTCATTAAACTTGGACACTTTTGTTCCCTTTCCATGTATGTTTCAACTTTCTAGTGGCAATGATCTTTTAGATAAAGAGATCTTCTAGATAAACTTTCTCTTTTCTTGTTGGATTTGACTTGCACACCAAAATTGTTCTACCTCTTTCTTTCTCCTTGCACGATTCTTCATGAATATTACTTACATGAATAAGAGCATTAAATATTGCTTGAACATCAAAGTTTTGACTTTATTACAACAAATATTAAATCCTACAAAATAAAACAAAATATATTAATTTAATAAACTAATATAATAAAAGAATAAATTAGAGATAATAAAATGTATGAATTATGTGTATATCAACATGCCACGCAGCTTAAGTTTCACAATGATCACAATTTGAGGGCATTTGATCTGTCTCCATCAAATAAAGAACAAAGCAAATTCATAATCTGATTGATTTATTCAAAAAAGATCAAGAAAGAAAATTGAAAATGTAAAAGCAGATGGGCTTTTTCTTTCTTTTTTCTTATTAATCTTTGAAACAAATATTTCCACATGTATTTTTGATATCTTCACGCCCCTCTCAAATGAGCATACAGTGTGTTTCACCTTCATGTGAAAAGAAAACACGTGGAATTTTGAAAAGAGTTTGAGGTCCCAAATCATTTGTGACGATCATTCTTCATCAAACAGATGCTAGCTAGCTCTCATGGTTAAAATCATTTCCTCTTGTGCATTATAATTAAGGGTGTAAATGGATCGAGTCGAGCCGAGTATTGAGCTGCTCAGATTTGGTTCACAAAATTTATCGAGTATAAAATAAGATTTGATTGAGGCTCATTTGGCTACCGAGTCGAACCCGATCTCAAATTGAGTCCGAGCAATTTGAACTTTTTAAACGAATATGATTCGAGTATCAATAGAAAATTGTAACTTGTGGAAGTTCGAGTAATTTATTAAATTTTAAAATTTGCTCATATTTGACACATTTATATTTTGAGTCGAGTTCAAATCGATCTTTTAGTCAAGCGATTACAAATCGAGCCCTAACAGTTTGTTCATTTTATTACCTTAATTATAATATCTTGGTCTAAAAGCATGATAAAGTTGGTGTGTCATTAGACATTTAAATGAGAAATATAAGTTATAGACATGGTCCAAGGTCTATTTATTCATTTATTTTAGCCTTTTGACAATGCTAACTTTATATGATATTCTATGTTAATTGCTAATATATGTACATAATTTTACCAAAAGCTTAGAATATCAAGATAGCATGGAATTTGATTAATCTCATTTTCACTAATATTTGTAGGAATATCTTTTGTTTTTCATTTTCTTGCAAAATTTTACACGCACAACAAAAAGATAAAAAGGTGAAATGAGATTTTTATCTTTTGAATAAAAGGAATACCGTAAAGTTTGTTCGGTTACTTATTAGTATTGACAGTAATAGTGTTTGTAAGTTAGTTAAGTTACATTTGAAATATTTATATTATCAGAATCAATATGTATTTGATGATATTTTTATATTTGTTTTAACGATATATCATTTTTTACCGTCACTTATTACTTTATCAACATAATAATACAATCATCAAATACGAAAAGCTAGTAGTATAGTTTGAGGATCCATATTACAAATTATTTAAAAACCAGAATAATGTCACAAATTTATAATATGGATCCACTAACTAAACTCCTATATTTACTAGCTCATAATTTACAACTAATTTAAATTTTTAATTCCACATAAGCCTTTGGCCTCAATCATACCCCCCAAAAAAGTCTTATATAATAAGGGTAAATTGGTAATGGCCATGGGGTATGGAGATGATGATGTTGATAATGGAATTTGGGTGGTTGAAAATTTGATGTTTTAGGGTTCTTAAGTGATGATGATTTTCTTTTAATGTTAGTTATCTTTCGTTAAACAAGAAATTGTTTTTCTTCATTTTTTGTTGGTAAAATTGGTATTGTTATTTTTTAATGACCCAATTGTTGTTTTGTGTTAATTAATGAAGCTGATTATTTTATTTGTCTTAATTATTTTTAGCTTGATAAATAAGGTTATTTATTTATTTGGTTAATTAGTGGATTTTAATTATTTTACTTGATTGATTATTAGTTAATTATTTTGTTCGAATTAATTAATCAAGTGAATTATTTATTTAAGTGAATTAATTATTTTATTAAAGTTAATGAGTAAAGTTAATAGCAAAATATTTTATACGCCTACCACCAGGGCCGGCCCTGAGTTTTTAATGGCCTAAAGCGACAATAAAAAAAATGGAACAATAACATTTTCAATTACATTTTTAAAAATTATTACAACAATAGTACACTCATAAAATTTTTACACAATTAATGCATTTAAAGTTTTATTTACATAATTAATGTATTTATATATAATTGCTTCACTACGGCGGACACTGAGAAAAAATGAAAGTGAGGTGGCGGCAACCTTATCCATGTCACCGAGATAGCCATGGAGGCCATCGGAGCGGCCGTGGCCGAGGAGGTCAGCGGCGAAGATGGCGTAGCCCCATGTAGCAAAGTTGTTACAGATCTTTTGGAATACCCCCAAAAGTTTCTGTCATGGTGGTGCAAAGTTGATACAGATCTTTTGGAATAGCCCCTTTGGATTTGTAATATTCTTCCTCTGGCAAGTCACCCCAAAAGCTTAGTGGTAAGGCTGGAGTTTCCTTCATGGTGGTGTTATAATGGGTGGTGGTGGTGGGTTGGGTCGTCTGGTCCAGTTGGGCTTTTTCTTTTTCTTTTGAAGTGAATATGATTTTTCAGTTTTTTCATGGTGCAGTGGGTAGCTAAACCTTCATACCAAGGTAACCAATTCAGTTTTATTAAGTTACCATATTATTTTGAATGTGATGCAGTTGGTAGCCAAATATTCATGTTGTTAGTTGCCAAACTTTCAGACCAAGGTAACTGTTCGGGAGTGTTTTACCGACCTTCATTAGGGCCGAAGGCTTTCTGACGGAAGGGTTTGGGAGACTGATGGGTTGAAGCCCATAAAAATGTTGGAGGTGTTCGGGTCGGCATCTGAGTCCTTTGGGACAGAGTTGAACCCAGTCTGGTTATGTTCGGGGTCGGGTCTTCGAGTCCTTTGGGCTGAAGCCCAGACCATATTATGGGACCGGTTGGGCTTGCATAGTGGGCTCTCCTGCGTGCAGAGTCCGGGTACCTATTCATACCCGTATAAGGTAACTCCAAAGGTAGTGGTAAGATTGGATTCTACTTGCACCTTTTTAAGGAGATTGTGTTAGACTCAAGTTATGGTAACTACCATACACTAGGAGTCCTAATCCGACTGGGAGAAGGATTCTAAGGTGGTGAGTACTATAAATACAAGGCCTAGGTTAACATTATGAGGCAATACGTACTTTTGAGCACTAAACACTTAGCCTCCATTGTTTACCCTTGTAACGGCCTTTACTCATTCTCACACCGGAGCTATCCCCCGGCGGCACAAGCCGTCAAGCTTCTGTGTGATCTGTTACTGTGCAGGTTCTAGCGCGTGGATTCTGTGATTGGACGCGCCGGCGAAACTTGGCGTTAACATTGGCGCTAAAAGGAGGGCCAGTGCTTAAACAATCACATTCAGATCTTTTTCCGGCAAGAGACGATGGCGAGTGTGGAATATGCAGTTTCCGACCGGGATAAGGCCAAGTCGCACCAGACCACTCAGGTGAGAGGGTCGGTGAAGGACAGACTGGGTTCTAGAATCCAGGACGATCAGAGGGAGCCGACTGGCTCCCCTCGGAGGCGGCTCTTTCATGAAAGCCAACGTACCCCCAACCAAGCTAGTAGGATGGACGAAGCTAACCCACAGGCGTTGGAATTGCATGAAAAGAGTCGTACACTAGGTAGTCGAGATCAAAGAGAATTCATCCTGCAGAAAAAGATGCAGCAAAATAAAGATGCCATGACGGCCCTACGTCGCCAACAGGAGGAACTCGAACTACAGATGGCTAACATGGCCGGGGAACAGGAGGCATCCTCCAAGAGGCGTAGGCGCCATAGCCGGTATCGGTCTCCCCGAAGGCGAGAGGCTGATAGGGAGAAGAGCAGATACCGGAGTCGTTCGAGGGACGGCCAGAGCCGGAGGAGGAGCCGTTCAGCAGACCGCCGATCAGAACACCCAGACAAGTCTGGAAGGAGGAGGAGAGACAAGATTCATGAACGTGAGAGGGACAGACCCCGATCGTCCCCTCATGAAGGAGAGTCCGACCCCCTCGCCCAAAGGGTAGCTGAGTTGGAAAGGCTTCTGTTGGCCAAAAGCTCAACGGGGGAACCCTCGTCTTGTATAGGGTCACCTTTTTCGGTGGAAATAAATCGGGAGGTAGCCGACCCCAAAAGGAAGATGCCCCCAATGGAAACTTACGATGGGCTGGGAGATCCTTATGACCATTCCGATGGGTATGACATATTGATGACATATTATGGCCATTCTGATGCGGCCAAATGTCACATGTTCGCCACCACCATGAAGAAGAGCGCCAGAGAATGGATGGGAACCCTGGCGTCAGGGTCAATAAGCTCGTGGAAGGACCTTCGGGATAAGTTTCATGCTCGGTTCGGGAGTAATAAGAGACGGGGAAAGATCACAGCATCCCTCATGCAGATCAGACAGAGATCAGATGAGAGCCTGGGGCAGTACGTTAAACGGTTCTGAGACACTGTGGGGTCGGTGGCAGAGTTGAACTCCCCACAAGCCTTGGAATTCTTCACAACCGGGCTAGACATCGGGAAATCCAAAAAGCTGATGAAGGACCTGGTGATCAACCCTCCGGCAGATTTAACAGAAGCGTTCCACAGGGCCGAGGGTCACATAGCAATTGAGGAAGCGATGGGGAATTTCAAACCACAGTCCCAGTCATACGACAAGTCTAGAGATCGGGACAAACAGAGTTATCAGAAATCCGACATCCAGGGTAGGTCGGACAGTTACAGCAAGAGGAATTATAATGGAGGAGGGTCGGGCAGTGGAAGGCCACCCTTCCCAAACAAAAATGTCAATAAAGTGTACACTGCACTCACCACGGATCGGGCCAAAATACTGGAGGAGATACGGAGCAAGCCCTTTTTCGAACCATGCCAAACGATCACCAAGCCAGGAAAACGGGGTCGAAACAAATATTGTGCGTACCACCAGAGTCGAGGTCACACGACAGAAGATTGCAATAACTTGAAAGACTTGATAGAAAAGAATGTACAGAATGGGCAGTTGGTACGGTACATAGTCGGCAGAGATGGATCGGAGGCTCCCCAAGAGGACATCAGAGAACCCCCCCGGGAAGCACAGACGCAACCGAACCCCCAAGCCCGAGGAGTTATTGATGTGATATCGAGCGGGTCGGTAGGGCGTGTAACCGGTAAAAAAAGGAGTGCACATCTCGAAGCCGTACTGTCACTAGCCGGCTCCTCACCCAGGAAGGACAGGCCATACTCAGGCACGACCATCTCCTTCTCAGATGACGACTACCCTACCGATCACATTGGACCGCATGACGGGGCACTGGTTATAACAACTCAGGTCGGGTCGGTTGACATGAAGCGAATGATGATTGATAACGGGTCCTTAGTCGACATGCTCTATACACATGCCTACCAGAGGATGGAGTTGGGAGGAAAGAAGAGGGAATTGGGAGGCGAAGGCCCATTATACGGCTTCAGTGGGGACCCGGTTTAAGTGTCGGGCACGATAGAACTGCCAGTCCAATTCGGTACGGCCCCTCAGCAGACAGAAATTATGGTAAAGTTTTTTTGTGGTACAAGTGGATTCGGCTTACAACGCCATCTTGGGGAGGCCTACTCTAGCAGCACTGCAGGCTGTAACATCTATAACCCACTTCAAAATAAAGTTTCCGACACCGAACGGGATAGGGGAGGTAAAAAGAGATCTTGATATTGCCCGAAGGTGTTATCGGAATACTTTAATATCTTCAGGAGTCGGGGTCAGTAAACAGAAACAGACAATGACCATCGAGTTAGAGCCGTTCATAGAGGGAAGTACCGAACCCATGACACTACCAGTCGAAGATACGGAGGATGTCGAGTTAATACCAGGGAATCCAGACAAACTGATCAAGATTGGGGCAGGGTTAACCGAACAGTTGCGAATAGGTCTGGTGGAATTGATTAGGGTATACACCGACATCTTTGCTTGGGAACCCAGTGACATGCCCGGGGTAAGCAGATCAGTAGCACTGCATAGGCTTCATACCGACCCGAAGAAGAAGCCAGTGATATAGAAAAGAAGGATCTTTGCCCTGGAAATACAGAAGATCATAGACGAAGAGGTTGCTAAACTGTTAGAGGCAGGGTTCATCTTCGAGATCGACTACCCCGAATGGCTGGCGAATGTGGTATTGGTTCAGAAGCAAAATGGGAAGTGGAGGATGTACATCGACTACACAGACCTGAACAAGGCATGCCCTAAAGACTTCTATCCCTTACCCAACATAGACCAGCTGATTGATGCCACTTCAGGGTCTGGAATGCTAAGTTTCATGGACGCTTTCTCGGGGTACCACCAAATCTCGATGCATAAGGAGGATATCCCGAAGACTAGCTTCATCACTCATCGGGCAATATACGCGTATCGGAAGATGACCTTCGGACTGCTGAACGCGGGGGCAACCTACCAACGGATGATGAACTTCGTATTCAGAAAATAGCTGGGGCGGAGTATGAAAGTGTACGTGGACGACATGATCGTAAAAAGCATGTCAGTTCGGGATCATCTGGAGGATTTAGCAGACTGCTTCGAGACGGTAAGACAACACAATCTGAGATTAAACCCGACCAAATGTACCTTCGGATTGGGTTCAGGGAAATTTATGGGATATCTGGTCAGTAAAAGGGGAATCGAAGCCAATCCAGAAAAAATATCGGCGATCTTAGACATGAAATCTCCAAAGACATACAAGGATGTCCAGAGGCTGACGGGCCAAATCGCGGCCCTTCGAAGATTCATGTCAAGGTCAGCTGAAAGGTGCCTCCCCTTTTTCGACACTCTCAAGGGTCCGAAAAATAACAAAAGCTTCCAGTGGACTTCGGAATGCGAAGACGCGTTCCAAGAGATCAAAAGGTATTTGGGTTCGGCACCATTACTGATGAAACCGGTTGCCTCTGAACCTTTATACTTATACTTAGCTGTCAGCCCGATGGCAGTAGGGGCGGCACTGGTGAGGGATAAGGGAGGCAAGCAGTTCCCGGTGTACTACGTCAGCCATGTTCTCAGGGACGCAGAGACGAGATACCCGAACCTGGAAAAGTTCGCCTACGCCCTCATAATTGCTAGCAGGAAACTCAGACACTATTTTCAGGGTCGGGTGATAGTGATCTACACGAATCAGTCTTTGAAAAAGATTTTGCATAAACCCGAGGTGTCAAGTCGATTGGCCGCGTGGGCGATGGAATTAACACAATTTGCTATAGAGTATAATCCCCGAACGGCAATCAAAGGGCAGGCGCTGGCGGATTTTTTAGTAGAGTGCTCTTTCACAGAGCCGGAGATGAACTTAGTGGTCGAAGCACAACCGGATCAGACCTCGTGGACTTTATACGTGGATGGGTCGTCAACTTCAGAAGTCAGTGGAGTATGGGTCATTCTGACAAGTCCAGAAGGGTTCAAGGTCCAACAAGCTATTCGGTTCGGCTTCAAGGCCATGAACAACGAAGCAGAGTATGAGGCCATCCATCTTAGCAGGGATATGATTGGCCCGAAGCCTAGAAGTACAGAGGTTGATCATCTACAGTGACTCACAACTGATGGTCAAGCAGCTATCGGGAGAGTACGAAGCTCGGGGGGCAAGGATGACCAAATATCTGGCCGAGTTAAAACATAAGCTCACATACTTCACATCGCACAGCTGTTTGGGCGTGGATCAATCAGACAACACCATAGCAGATGCCCTGGCACGATTGGCAACTACCGAAGCGAGCTCTTTCGATGGATCGGTGTACTTAGAGGTTTTAGAAAAACCCAGTATCCCGAAGATAGAAGTCCTAGCTTTGGACCAACTCAATTGCTGGCTCACTCCTTATATCTCATATTTGGCCGATGGGACCCTACCTTCGGACCGAATTCTAGCCCGACAAGTCAAACATCGAAGCTCGAACTTCGTCCTCATAGATGGAGATCTTTACCGAAGAGCCTTTAGCTCTCCACTGCTCAAATGCTTGACTCCTTCAGAAGCAGACTACACACTTCGAGAGGTGCACGAGGGGATCTGTGGGGATCACATGGGAGCAAAATCGCTGGCACATAAAATTTTTAGGCAGGGGTATTACTGGCCGACTATCTATACTGAAGCAAAGGAATTTGTCAGGAGGTGCTCCAAGTGCCAGCTGAACAGCAACATCCCACATCAACCTCCAGAAGAGCTGTACTTGGTCCTATCTCCAATTCCCTTTGCTGTATGGGGAATTGACATCCTGGGCCCTCTACCAAAAGCTAAGGGACAGGTTAGCTTTGTGATCGTGGCCATAGATTACATGACGAAGTGGGTCGAGGCCAAGCCACTGCAAAAGATAACCGAGCAGGAGTGTTTAAAGTTTGTCAAAGAAGGAATAGTCTACCGGTTCGGCATCCCGATGGCAATAGTCTCAAACAATGACAGACAGTTCGTCGGGTCAAAATTCGAGGGCTTTCTGAAGGAGTTAGGGATCCAACATCGAAAGACTTCGGTTGCCCACCCTCAGTCGAACGGTCAAGTGGAAGTAACCAATCGAATCCTACTCAATGGGATAAAACGTAGGCTGGATGAATTAAAGGGTCGGTGGCCCGAAGAGCTGTTATCTGTTTTATGGTCGTACCGAACTACCCCAAGAACTACAACTGGGGACTCTTCATTCAGACTGGCATTTGGGATCGATGCTCTAATTCCTGTTGAGATCAGATCACCCACCCTTCGGGTCAGCCAATATAAAGAGTTATACAATGATGATGGCTTGAGAACAAATCTGGATTTGCTAGATGAAGTTCGGGATTCGTCTATGATGAGGTTGGAAATCTATCAGCAACGGACCGCCAGACACTATAATCAGAAGGTGAAGTCTAGGAGGTTTGCAGTAGGAGATCTAGTCCTCCGGGAGTCAGAGGCTTCAACCCCCCAGAACACCGACAAGTTAATGCCTAACTGGGAGGGACCTTACGAAGTGATAGGAGTGCCGAAGCCAGGAACGTACCGGCTTCGAACAATGAACGGTTCGGAGGTAAAGAATACATGGCATGCTGGAAGACTTAGAAAATTTTACCAGTAATAGTTGTGTTATTCTTACTTTTATCTATGTAACTGATTCAAGTTAAATGATATAAATGAAAGTTCTTATTTCTGCCAATGTTTAACTTCATCTATATTCATGTGTTCCATTACTACTCGAACAGACACGATTCGGGCACTACTCGATCAAGAGGTTCGAAAAGACACCACTGATCGATATAAGTCCCGAGCATAACTGACCGAGAGTTCAATACGTCCTTAAAGAACAGATCTCGGGTACTATCCGATCAAGAGGTTAGAAAAGGTACCACTGATCGAGATAAGTCCCGGGTATAACTGTCGGACCCTTCAGTATCAGATAAACTCTAAGGGCAATCCGATTAGAAAGTTCGGATGAACATAACTGATCGAGATTAGTTCTAAGTAAAACTGACAACAAACATTCATGGGCCAAAAAGTGTATCTTTTTTATACTTACAAATTCTTTTTACAACCCGATCGCTTACGATTCGGGCAAAAGTACACAAAAAAAAACCCTAAATATCTATTCGGCAGGAGGATCGTCTTCAGACTCGTCGTCCGAAGAGTCAAGGATCGAGGAATCGAGCCCAGCAGCCATCAGCTTGGCCTTAGCCTTTTCCCGATAAGTCTCATACCCTTCACCAAATTGGGCTAGGACTTTATCGTTCAAAGCTTCGGACTCTTCATATTCGGCGATGGCCTGCTGTCGGGCCTCAACAACTTTTTCAGGGAATGCATCGACTGTAGCAGTCAAAGCGTTGTTATCCTTAATCAGGTACATCAACTTGTCGTGCATCCCAGAGAATTTGAGTGTAATACTGTCAATAGTATTCTCCCGATCCTTGACCTCCTGAAGCAGACGATCCCTCTCTGTCAGAAGCGAGCTGCGCTCCCGCTCCAGCTCCTCGACCCGGTCCTCGACTAGGACCACCCGGACTTGTGTTTCCACAAGGGAATCTTATTCCTTCTTCAGCTCGGACCGCAGCCCCCAAACATCGGCCTCAAGCAGCTCTATTTCCGTCCCCAGCTGAATTTCTTTCTTTGTAGTTCTGGCAAGGGGAGGGATGGCTCGGGCTAGGATGGCGTTGGCCTGCAGCGAACATATACATCAGTACAAGAAGTAAGAGTTATACTTATAAGTAGCAATCAGATCAACAAAGAAGAGAATTACCTGGGTCTGAGCTCGAATGAATGCCACCAAGAACTGATCCGTTGAATACCCTTTAAACCGCTCGTCGTCACCGGGGAGTTCGAAGTGATCGAAGAGGGTGAAAGGGAAGACATCTGACGGGCTCTTGGGCCAACAAGTAGTCGACGATCCTTGAGAGGAGCTGGGCCCGGAAGGAGGGGTGGTAGCATGATCCAGACCAAGGGCCACCATCTGACCGGCCGGATGATCGAGATCCTCCGACAATTGAGGCTTTTTAGATCGGGGTTCGGGAGGAACATCTTCAGTTTCCTCCGAATCCTCGATCACCTCGGTCGGAGGAGGAGGTGGAGGTAGAGATGGCTTCGGCATGGGGGGTGGAGGAACTTTTGTAGGCGTTTTGATGGCCGGTTTGGAGGGCTTCTTGGATTTCTTCATTAAAGCCGCCTTCTCCGCGCGGCTCATCTTCAGCGCCCTTTTTTGTGTTTTCGGGGGCTCGGATCCCGTCGTGGATCCCAGTGACAGCTCACTGATCAGGACCGTATCCTCCTCAGCAGCATCGTCGGTCACGGGGGGTCAGATGAACCCAAAAGTAATGGTAGTAGGGATGAAGGAGTTGGCGACGCCCTCGGGCTTGAAAATGGTCACTGCATGGAGATAAAGGGATTATGGCATGTAATGCTTAAAAAAAAGAAAAAAGAAGGTACTCACAGCCGTGTTTGTACAACCAGGATTCGTCTATTAGAAGCCCCACGTTCCACTGGGTTTTCTTCTATTGGGCGTAGAATGTCTTGAAGGCCTCGGCCCGACCCGTCGGGAACTTAGAAATTTTGGTCGCCTGGTCGGCTAGATGGGCCCAGGAGGGAAGGAGTTGAAGGTCGGATCCTTTGGCGTAGAACCACTGTTCATGCCATCCCTTGTTGCTGGAAGGGGTCTTGATCGGGACTGTGCGGTTGGGGCGTTTGGTGAGTTGCCCAAGCCCGGGCTCTTTCGACCCTCCAAGGGTGAACAGAGTAAAGAAAAGGTCGAGCCCGGGAGTGAGGCCCACCTCTTGACAGGTGGCAATGAAAGAGACCAGTTGGATATATGAGTTCGGCACGAGTTGTGCGAACCCGATTCCCACGAAGGTCAAAAAGGAAGAGATGAAGTCATGCAGCGGAAACCAAACCCCGTACTTCAAGACGTATAGGGGAACGGCCACCCATTCACCCTCGGGCCTCCAGAACATCTTCTCTTCGGGCTGAGGGATCCTGAGTTGGTATTCTTCGGGTATTTTGAAGAGAGTTCGGATATCGGAGATTTGGGATGATGTGAGGGTAGAGCGAGTATGGAGGTGAGAGAACTCCTCGGAGGAGCGGTAGGCGTCTCGAATCCTAGACTCAGCATCTATCGAACCAGGAAGGGTCAAAGGAGTAGTGTCAGTGGGGCTATCCGGCAGTATGACCTCCAGGAGGTCGCCGGTGGTGACAGTGGTAGGCTCAGTGGCTGGAATCGGCCATTTTTTGTCTAAAGTGATGAAAACAAGAAGTCTAGAGGAAGGAAATGAGTAACAACATCACTCAAACGATGAATGAGTAGAGGAAAATGGTGAATACGGAGAAGCAATATCTCGCCGGAAATCGCCTTGCCGGAAAATTTGAAATCAGAGGGTTGAGAAAGAAGAGTTAGTAAAGGTGATAAGGAAGAGGAAAAGGGGTTTTTATAAGGTGTACGACACGGAACCCCAGGGCGGCTAATAAATGCTTAAGGTGGGTCCAGACGTTAAAAGGCGTGCAACATTTCAAATATCTATAACAGACCGTTGGATTTCCCTAGACATCTCATCATTAGCTGTCGCGACATTTCAAGTCTCTAATCATAAATATGTTATAACCAGAGACTGGGGGGAAATGTTCGGGAGTGTTTTACCGACCTTCATTTGGGCCGAAGGCTTTCTGACGGAAGGGTTTAGGAGACTGATGGGTTGAAGCCCATAAAAATGTTAGAGGTGTTCGGGTCGGCATCTGAGTCCTTTGGGACAGAGCTGAACCCAGTCTGGTGATGTTCGGGGTCGGGTCTTCGAGTCCTTTGGGCTGAAGCCCAGACCATATTATGGGACCGGTTGGGCTTGCATAGTGGGCTCTCCTGCGTGCAGAGTCTGGGTACCTATTCATACGCGTATAAGGTAACTCCAAAGGTAGTGGTAAGATTGGATTCTACTTGCACCTTTTAAGGAGATTGTGTTGGACCCAAGTTATGGTAACTACCATACACTAGGAGTCCTAATCCGACTGGGAGAAGGATTCTAAGGTGGTGAGTATTATAAATACAAGGCCTAGGTTAACATTATGAGGTAATACCTACTTTTGAGCACTAAACACTTAGCCTCCATTGTTTACCCTTGTAACGGCCTGTACTCATTCTCACACCGGAGCTATCCCCCGGCGGCACAAGCCGTCAAGCTTCTGTGTGATCTGTTACTGTGCAGGTTCTAGCGCGTGGATTCTGTGATTGGATGCGCCTGCGAAACTTGGCGTTAACAGTAACCAATTCAGGTGTAAAGGTAGATTTGTTACCTTGGTATAAAGGTTTGGTTATCTTGGTATAAAAATTTAGTTACCTTGGTATGAATATTTGGTTATCATCCCTTCCACTGTTCCATAGTCCTACAGGCCTTACATATATTCAAGCCCCCACTTATATATAATTGTATATTACCACCATTCCATTACCTTTCCATCTAAACAGTACACCAATATAAGCTCAAGTTTTAGAGAGAGAGTAAAACCAGAACAAGTTTTAGAGGGATAAACTAAACAAGATGCGGACTAGCACCATTTGATACGTTTGCTAAACTTCATCACCTTCTTGCTCTCAGTCCCCATTTTAGGTGGTGGAATATGGCTGAGCAGCAGGGCCAACAACACCGACTGTCTAAAATTTTTACAATGGCCATTAATCGTCATCGGAGTCGCCATCATGGTCGTCTCACTCGCCGGATTTGTCGACGCGTGTTACCGGAACACCTTCCTAATGTACCTCTATTTGTGGTTTTGGTCTTATACTAATTCCTTAAATTAAGGAATCCTAATTGCACTAATATTGTAAATAAATATAGGAAAATTATTATTTTTATAATTATTTTGGTGATGCACTAATAGTATAATTACTTACGAAATATTGTATATTATTGTAAAGGACCCTAAAAAATTTGAGCCTATTTCATTAGGTAAATTTTTATGATCCTTTAAATTTAAACTGACGTGAGCTGGTCTCTTTTATTTGGGTATATATATACATAACACAAATACCTCTTCGGGGTCCTAAAAATTTGTCGATTTTAGTGGGCTTTAGCCTAGGGCCGATACTACCTACCACACACGATATGTATTAATAGCAAAATATATTGAAATGCGTTGAAAATTATAAAATACATTGAATACTACTCGTCAACAATCTAACCAATTTTTGCTCGGAAATGGTTCTGGGGTCAATTATGCTTACTTAAATGTACTTTGAGGAATGTTGTTAATAATTTTTATAGCTTAGGGTTACTTTTGTAAGCTAGGTGATACTTTGATGGATATAAATGTCTATAATCCTGTTCTTTATACTTAGTACTAGCTGGGTCCCGTGCCTCCGGCACTGTATGGACAATATAATTTATCTCAAACTTTGAACGACCAAAATAATTTATTGAGTGAGCGAAAAATTTAAAGTCATTTATATTTTATTAAATTATTATTAGATTATTAGATAGATAGATGTATTTTATTAGATAGATGTATGAACGGTGAGATTTATCCCAAACTTTGGACGGCCCAGATGATTTATTAAGTGAGCGGGAAATTCAAAATCATTTGTATTTTATTAGATAGACTAGCTGGGTCCCGTGCCTTCGGCACTGTATGGACAATATGATTTATCTCAAACTTTGAACGACCAAAATAATTTATTGAGTGAGCGGAAAATTTAAAGTCATTTGTATTTTATTAAATTATTATTAGATTATTAGATAGATAGATGTATTTTATTAGATAGATGTATGAACGGTGGGATTTATCCCAAACTTTGGACGGCCCAGATGATTTATTAAGTGAGCGGGAAATTCAAAATCATTTGTATTTTATTAGATAGATGGATGGTGAGATTTATCTCAAACTTTGAACGGCCCAGATGATTTATTGAATGAGCGGGAAATTCAAAATCATTTGTATTTTATTAGATAGATTGCCAAAAGTTAAACGTGTGGGCATTTGGTCTAGTGGTATGATTCTCGCTTTGGGTGCGAGAGGTCCCGAGTTCGATTCTCGGAATGCCCCTTTTTGGGCCTTTATATACAAATTTGATTTTTTCGCTCTCAAACTTTTCCGTAGAAATTATTATAAACCCTATCATCATTAAACCATTTTCGTGTTCTTTAGTAGGAAAGAATGGTGTTTGGTCAAGTAGTGATTGGACCACCGGGTTCTGGCAAGACCACTTACTGTAATGGCATGTCTCAGTTTCTCCCTCTTATTGGACGGTAACAACTTAATCCTGTATTTTTCTCCTCTTTTTGTTCCTTTAAATTCATATTCAAATCGTTGCTTCCTGATTCTCCATCCATGTATTCATGTCGTAGGCTTAAAAAAAATGCTATCTTGGTTAATTTCCCTGTTTTACATTGAGTTAATGGAATAGAAAATATGTTGTACATGTTAGGATTTAAGCTTTGGCTATCTTTTGTTTAGTTTTTGTAGTTAGATTGGCGTACTAGCTGTTTGATAAAATGCCGGAAAGAAGTATCTTTGCGTATTACTGTAGGTTTATCCATATTTCTTTACTCCTTTAACTACAGAATTTTCCTTCAAGTATAAACAATGCTAGAAATGTGTCATGAAGGTTTGAACTCAGAGAAAATAGTCCTTCCAAATATTTAAACCGTGACAAACTCGCCTAATATCCGTATAACTTAATGTTTATTGAGGGAGAATGGAGGAATGGAAAGCTTAATATCTTACCTTTTAATTACACTGGTAAACATCTCTTCAGTGGTTGCGTCTATGTATCTTTTACCAATCTAATGAAGCCCAAGAAACATCAATTTAAGATGCAGGAGTTAACAAATTAGCATGAGCCCTCTCAAACTCCTCGTTGGGTGATACCTTTTCAGATTTAATTAGAGGTATATAGACAAGAAAATTGCCATTAATCATGAATAACAATGAAGTGATATGGATATAGATTAAGCCAACGTTAGATTGCCAGTAATGATCGGGGATATGAAATAAGAAAGAAAAGAAAACCAATTTCTGTACTTTCAATATGATGCATTTTTGCTGAAGCAAGCATGTCACTTCTGCAATCATTTGTGATACAGTGACATGTAAATAGATCAGAGTAAATATGGAAATTCAAAACAACAAAAAAAGGATAATGGCTTGTTGATAACTAGAATTTGAGAACAGCTAAACATCATTCAACAACAGCTAAACATCATTCAGCTAAACATAAAGCAATAATTTGCTCTAATAATAGGTCTCCACAAGTTTTAATGGAAGTTGAGAATGAGGAACAACCACAGAGAGCATGCACATACATTATCTTTATCTTGCTTGACATCCCCTGCCCTCTCAATCACTTCAAGTAGTTTGAGCGTAGGCAGCATCACTTCTTTCTGAAAGCTATACTCTGGTAATGTGGGCTGCTTTTCAGCCAGAATGCAGCTGTTATGAGTCTTAACGAGATAAATAAGCTTTTCCCGAGCATGAAATTTGTTACAGTTGAAAATGAAATTTAAAGATAAACATATTAATGTCAAGATAAAAAAAAGACCGAGGAAATTAATGTTCACCAACCTTGGATTTTCACCACTTTGGATAGAGTGTAAGAAAAAGGAAGAAGAAAAGAAGGTGGTGGATTGAAATGTTAAGAGAGGGCGAGAGAGAAAGTTGGGAAGAGAGTTGTTTGTAATTCACTAGTTTGTAGTGGGCGAAAGGGAGATGGGCTGATTTTGCAGCTTAAAAGGTGAGTTTCACTGAGTTAGAAACTTAAGGGGCACTTTTTTTCAAGTTTAGTATACTTGAAGGGATTTATTATTTAAAAGCTCATTTATTTATAAACTAGAATATTTTTAATACATAGGTTTATCTACAATTGATTTTTGTTCTGAACAGCAGACAACTAAATTTAATTTTTAAAGTCTTTCAGACTTCATCCAAGCACTGAAAAGTTCTGTAGGAAAAATATTCTTTTGTAAAATATGTATCATCCAAACTAATGGAGCGTACATGTAGCTTTTGTTCTGAACATGTTTTGAGTATGCAAAATGTAGTTGTTCTGAACATGTTTTGAGTATGCAAAATGTAGTTGTTCTGAACATGTTTTGAGTATGCAAAATGTAGTTGTTCTGAACATGTTTTGAGTATGCAAAATGTAGTTGCTCTCATAGTAATCATATTATTGTTGGCATGCAGGAAGGTTGCAATTATCAATTTGGATCCTGCAAATGATGCTTTGCCGTATCCATTTTTGTTGATTCTTGTCAGTTTTTAAGTTAATAACTTTTGTTGAGAAATACAAAATCATGATTCACACAAAATCATCTATGTTCATTCAGATCAGAGGTTGTATTTAAGTTATTCCTTAAAGGATACAGGTATGATTGCGCTGTGAACATTGAGGATCTTATAAAACTAAGTGATGTGATGATTGAGCATTCTCTTGGTCCTAATGGAGGTACGGCTGCATCTTCATGAATTACTATTTTTGATTTGTTAAGATGCCATCACTTGGATAATCTTCAACTGCATAAAATTTCATGCTATAAAGGACCCATCATTCCTAGGCTCACTGCGGAGGGTTCCTGCACTGTAGCACAACACATGCAAATACCGCCTGAGAACCCACATGGGTGTTCCTTTAGCCAGCATGTGTTCATGGCTCATGAGTGGGATGTCTAGAAGTAGCCCAGTCCATATATTACACAATAATCATTAATGATTTTTTTTTTGTATAGGTCTCATAGACAGAGGCTAATGAATTTGTTGCTATGTGTGTATTGCTGTATTTTATAGATCCTTGCATGCAGCCTATCATGAGACATAATGTACATATGAAGTTTGTAGACTGATATCTCACCTAAAGGTATTCATGTGATCTTAGTTGCTTTAATCTGACCTCTAATTAATCTCTACTGTCATATAGGCCTTGTATATTGCATGGATTACCTGGAGAAAAACATTGATTGGTTGCAGTCCAAGTTGGAACCCCTTGTAAAAGGTTGGCGTATTTCAATCTTTATTTATGAGATCCTTCTGTCATACAAATATTACTTGACATCAGTGTTGATGTTGCTTATGCTTTGCGAGTAGTTTTGCCAAAAAAATTGCATTCAGCGATCACATAGTGCATATTGGATATGCTTTCTCTGCCTTTTGTTCTATTTCTAGTCTGAAAACGGGGTTGTATACTTTTATCATTGCTTACTGATAGTTCAACAAGCAAGAATCTGAACAGAATAGAATTACAATCAAATCAATAGTTATCTTACGAAGTATGGCTTGATGGATATATTTGACAGGAATTGATGTATGATGACTTCAACGAATATGCAAGTAAAAACTATGGATTTGAAAAAACAAATATTTGATCAAGTAGTCCATGTTGGCTTGTTTGGTCTGTAGTGCTTTTCTATGCATCACAATAATCAAATTACATTTATTTTCACAATGTGGAAAGCAAACTTGAAGCATTTAAGAAAGATCAAATAGGTACACTTGAAAATTCTATTTTGTGTTCTTTCCTCAGGGGTTTAATGTTCATATGTGAAATGCTGAAGAGAACTAGAGGGTTAGGGCTGCTATTCTTGAGATTCTTATGATGACCCTCCAATAAATTAAGATGCCAGTTTTATCAATAATCTCATTCTTTTTTAGATGCTTCTGCATACTTCTCTTAATTTGAGTACTGGACTCTTCTATTAACTTAAATTGTCTTTCTGGAACACGGATTGATGTCACAGTTTGCAGTATTTATGCCTTGTCAGCACATACGGTAGTTTGTTGTCTGTAAATAGAGGAGTCTTTGTAAGAATAACGTGTGGAGTATTGTACGATTTATTTTCTCTTATAATTAGATTAGTTCTTGCTGCCTAAGCTTTCTCTCTTTTAACCAGATATCTACTTCTTCTTTTTCTCTTTACCTTTCTTTTACCTTGGCTAAGCTTCCTCATCTTTATCTTGCTAACTTCTCTGAATTTCTCTTCAATTCGGCTGATTAATTATCCCTCAATCCATAGATGTGACAATCGCATGGAAATATTAACTAAACACTGCCGTTATTTTGCAGATCACTATCTTCTCTTTGATTTTCCTGGCCAAGTAGAGCTATTTTTTCTTCATGAGAATGCCAAGAGTGTTATTATGAAGCTCATAAAGAAGTTGAACCTTAGGGTATGTTCATCTGCACTATGAAATGCAGTTATGTGGTATTCTTATGAAACCTTTAGTGAAGGACATCTGACGACTGGGGTAACTTGAGCAGCTTGATATGTTGATGCCATAATTATTAGCCTCTTATGAGTTCTTTATTTATTGCAGCTGACTGCAGTACACTTAGTTGATGCCCATCTCTGCAGTGATCCTGGAAAGTATGTGAGCGCATTGCTGCTCTCGTTATCAACCATGCTACATTTGGAACTCCCACACATCAATGTTTTGTCTAAAATTGATCTTATTGAAAGCTATGGAAAGCTAGGTTAGTTCATGGCATTCATCTCGACACCAATTTGAGATATTCAATCATATTCAGTTTGTGCTATTCTCATTATAAATAATCATCTTACTTCGTTGCTGCAGCTTTTAACCTTGATTTCTATACGGATGTGCAAGATTTATCTTATTTACAGCATTATATTGGTCAGGATCCTCGGTCTGCTAAGTACAGGTGTGATTGACCAGAACTGTTTTTCAAGTTATACTTCTTCTGACAATTTATACTAGTTGAATTATAGATTGCTTCTAAATAAAACTTTTTATTGTTTCTTTCTTTAAAATTTAATATTCTACTTTATGTCTGTACTTGGGACTAATTTGCAAGTTGTTGTGACATTTTACTGATTTTGCAATCATTTCTTAATATTATATTCCTCCACATGATTTTATTTTACTGGAAGAATGGTTGTTTTGGGGAAACATGGGGAGCCAAGATCATGGCACATTTGTTGACATCTATTCATTATTTATCACCAAGATAGCGTGATTCATATGTGATAAAATTTTAATCAGTTCATTTCATTTCTTAGATCTTAGGAATATTCACGTTTTAATCTTTCTTTTTCTTATTGTCACCTATGAATCAGCTTATTGTACGGCGTTGTTGAGATCCACTGTACTGGACTCAAATTTACCATTTCAATCATATTTTTTCTATTTCACAGATTGTTTTCTTTCACTTTTGCTATTTCCAGAAACCTCTATTTTTTAATTATATATAAATGTCTTGTCATCAAAGTATGGTATGTCATTATGATTCTTTCATCTCAAATGTAATTGGTGGCAGTTACCTAATTAAATAAGAACTTTTGTCTATACGTAGTACTTCTTTGATATTGTTATATGCCTGGTAATTTCTCTGACCACTCTTGGACATAACAGTTGTGAATACCTGAATCAAACATACTAGGTTAAAAAGTACAGGTGGCCTATGTCTTTCCACTTACCAGTTTCTCCTTATTATCATGTAATATTATACAATCACTGTAACTTGTGTCAAATTACTCGTCTTTTGGAAGTTGTTAAAGAGAAACTTGTTTAACTGTTAGTGGGAATAACTATCCAGGGAAAAGAAAAGGATGCTAGTGGGAAGTCTAGCATAACATCCTCGAAAGACAAGTCTAGCTTCTGTTTTACTTTATATTTATTACCTTTTTTCCGTTTGATATATATTTTGTCCTTGGGGAGTTGAACTGGTTGATATTTTGTGTCTGGTTTTCTAACAGAAACATTTGGCACGAGACATTCCGGACAACCTTAAGTTTGTAACTGTTCCTTTGTTTCTATTGCAGGAAGCTTACAAAGGAGCTGTGCGAAGTGATAGAAGATTACGGTCTTGTCAATTTTACAACCTTAGACATTCAGGTATATCTTCACTTTCTTTTGTTGGTTTACATTGATTGTTTGTAGTATAAATGCTCTCAATCACATCTGTTTTTCAGGATAAAGAGAGTGTGGGAAATCTTGTCAAGCTGATTGACAAGAGCAATGGATATATCTTTGCGGGCATAGATGGAAGTGCTGTTGAGTTCAGCAAAATTGCAGTTGGTTCTGCTGATTGGGATTATTATAGATATCCTTTTGTGTTGGTTTTCTGATGAATTTCTGTTGATTGCCTTTTAATCCTGTTTTCATAATTATCAAAATCTTACAACGCGGTCCATTATTTAAGGGTACCCCACAACTTCAGTGTATAGATGTTAAATCTTAGAGTATGTGCCATCTTTTTCTCTTTCTATAGGAATTTTTTTCTATATACTGCACTACGAGAATGATAAATGGTGGGGATAGATTTGTTGGGGCATGCTAATATCTCCATACTATAAGATAATATGGAAAGTATTTTCCGAGATAAGGAATTTAAAACAAAGGTGAAAATGGCAGGTTTTTTCAGAAGGTTTAGCCAAATAGGTTGGTCTGGCCTCTAGATGACTCTCGTCTGGCAGATGATTTTGTGTATTTCGTGATGTTGCCTATTGGGTATTTTTTCCCGTATTTGTCACTCATCGTTGCGCTTGTAAAATAGACCTATAATTTAGAAAGTGAATGGATTCATTATGTGTCCGCTATGCATCGTTCCCACTTGCTTTTGCTTAACGTAGCTGTTCACAGTTGCAGCAGTGCAAGAGAAGTACATGAAGGATGACGAAAACTTTGATCTTGACGACTAATGGGGAGGAACGATATCCGATCTTTTAAGAGATTCAAATACTCAGGTAAGATTGTAATATGTAGCACAATCGGCTTTTGGATATTCCCTTTTCTGGCTTTTTTATTTTTATGTAAAATTACGACCTTTATTGTTCTCTTATTCAGAAGCACTTGATCATACCATATGATGGTTATGTGAAATCTAATCATTCATTTTTGACATTCTTCAGGAATCAGTGAATTGGCCAAACAAGAACATCTGAATATGGCTGGTATGAACAGCAAAGCCACATTGAGCATGGTTTTCATAGTTTGGTTCAGTCTTCTGTTGTAATATCTAAACTGTCACTCTTTTTCTTTATACAAAAAAAAATACTTAGTTGAGTTGAATTTCTTAAAGTTTTATCTTTAAGAAATTGAAACTGGACTAATTAAACTTGTATCATCCAACATTTTGATGCACTTGTGGATCAAGGCTGAAACAATGATGTAATGATCTGAAACAGATTTATAATGATGTAATGATATTTGCAGATTTCAATAGGATATCAAATATATTGGGATTCTCTCCATTTCAAATGAAATGGAGACTCTTCATTTCACGGTTTAGATTTAAAATGTGTTGAAATTTGACATCATGCTGACAGGAGAGAGAGATGATTTTAAATCTAGATCATGAAATGGACCCTTCATTTCATTTGAAATGGAGAGGATCCTAGTCTGAAAATGGGATATGAAGCAACAAATGGGCCAAGCTTGATGGAGTATCTTTCATTAGGGCACCCTGTCCCTCTCAAATATCAACTTATCAACCAAACACGAGCACTAATAAAATTCCTTTTCATTGTTGGCCATTTACAGGAGAACACAAACAAATGTAAGCTTCAAAGTTGATGGAATGAAACACCACCAAAACATACACCACAATGAAAAATCAACAACCCATAAAGATGCAGACTTCCCACCATCTTCGATCCAGCAAACCTAGCTAGAGTCATAACCACATTAGTCAAAACAAGCCCACCTCGTTCCGATAAAAACACGTTGATTCTTGTTGTACCCTTCAACAGAAGTCCGAAGATTTCAGAATTAACCAAGACGCTAAACATAAATAACCTAAGTTTCACATATGTTCCCCTTTCCCCAAGATTCCCCTAGAAACTGATGTATTTTCGTAACAAAAATCGACATCTATTAGTTTTTGTATCAATAAAGAAAAACTTAATCACATGTAAATTTAAACTAGAATAACAAGGGGAAAGCAAACTTAAAAAACAAACAAAAACACCATTTCACATCCTTCAAATTAAGGAGAGCACACATTCCTGAAGTACTATTCACAAAGTACTATTTACGTGGTACTATTCACCCGGAAGATATATTTCTTTTCTGTCCAAATTATTTTTGATACATGAATATTATTTTTGAATTTTATCATTGATTTCGTTTGATTAATGCTTATATCATTGTCATTATCCTCATGCTTATATTGTGATGAAAGTCATCTTTGGCTTACGTGCATAGATGGACTATTGATTGGTGTGATTATGATCAGGGATCATTCGGTATAATCATGACCCGTAATGTTATAAATGTTGTGGTAAAAGTCCTCATTGGCCTGTAGTGTATTGATGGACAGTTATTAGTATGATTATGACCAGAGATTATTCGGTATAATTATGACCATTGATGATTACATGAATATCCTTGGCTCGTAGTGCAGGGATGATTCGATGATGTGGTTTATTTATTAAGTTGAGTCTCAGCGATAAAATTGATGATAAACTTTTTAAATCATAGAAGATAGTAGATATCATACTCTGCTTGACTCTTCTAATGGACTGCTTGTTCCACTGCAGTTAAACTTGATATTTATTGTATTTTATCAGTTTAATACTGTTGAATGCTAAGGATAATTTATTCTGCATTATCTTAGTCATAATATTTCTTACTGGGCTAGTTGAGCTTGCCTTTTTCTTTCATTGTTCTCTTTAAGAAATGAGAATATAGCTGGGACGAGTTGGGGAACAGAGTGACGGTCCAAGATAAGTGACTTTAGTAGTTCTCACTATTTTATGAAATAATGTGATAATAAATATAATGAGGACTTCATTTGAGTTTGAATACTATGTATGAGACAATATTCGTGTAAAAACTCTAAGCTACGCTGTTGTCGTATTGTATAAATTAAAGAAGTTTGTATTTGATTTATGTACCATGTATTTGGCGAATCAGAATGAGTGATGTATACCAGTTTTGGGGGAGTCACAACCAAACTTTTACACATATTTTTCTATTATACACGTAGCATTAAATACCTCATACTTTTCTTATTCTAATTCTCTCTCCATATTTAATGACATTATTATGGACAATTTTGTTATTTCATTCATCATCTTAATATGCGTGAAAAGTCTACCAGAACTTTTATCCTGAAACGGAAGGAGTATATCATATTTGTTATTTAACCATCCAAATATATCAATCAAAAAATTAGAATCATTAGAAAAAAAAATTTATAGAATTATAGGAGTATCCCACTTATTACACATTTATATAAAATATTTATCATTAATACTTATTAACATAATTAATTATAAAACATATTAAATATAAACATTCTTGTTAGAAAGCGTGTGATTCCCTCCTCAGGAGGGAACCTTTCTTTACTTCGTGACTCCCTTTTCCCTTCCTTCTTCCCCACTTCTCTTCCCGTGACTCCCCTTTCCCTTCTGATTCTCCTCCTCATCCTCTCATTCATCCCCTATATAAAGAAATGAATACTGAAGAAAATAATAAGAACTTCCCTGAAGATTTCTCTCTCTTTTCTCTTACTTATTCTCTCTAAATTTATGTAGCAATTATAAGAGTATCTTTCTATACTTTGCTAAAATTTTACAACACGTTATCAGCATGAAACTCTAACCAACTGAGACGGTAAAATTAAATTCTTGCAATTTATTATCATACTACCGGTTTGGCTATGCCACAATAGTATAATGTTATTCTTACAATTGGCCTGGTTTTTTCGCCTATTATATTCTTTAACTGTTAAGTTATATTTATGTTTTATTGTCAATTTTAAATTATGTTATTTACAGAGGTACCATCTATCCTTGTTGATCTTACAAGACTTGGTGGGAACATTTTTACCATTAAATTTTGTTATTTACAATGGTACCAGTCTATCCTTGTTGATCTTACAAGACTTGGTGGGAACCTTTTTACCGCTTATTAAATTGTGAGAATAACATATATATGCGAAATATCGCATACCTGGTGAATAATTCTTTGTATTCATTTTTTATTAAATTGTGGGAATAACCTGTATATGCGAAATATCGCATACCTGATGAATAATCCTTTGTATTCATTTCTTATTAAATTGTGGGAATAATCTGTCCATGCGAAGTACCACATACATGGTGAAATTCTTCTGTTATTCCAGTCTTTATTATTCTGTTGGAATATCCAGTCTGTGCGGATTACGCATGATCTGGTTCCATTCTTTATTATTATGTTGGAATATCCTATCTGTGCGTATTACGCATGACGTGGTTCTATTATTTATTATTCTGTTGGAATAACCTGTCTACGCGGACTACCGTATGCATGGTGAAATTTTTCTGTTATTCCATTATTTATTATTTTGTTGGAATAACCTGTCTATACGAACTACCGCATGTCGGGTGAAGATCCATTTGCATTATGCTAATAACATAAATATAAGAATATTTATATTTGCATTTTATCACCACTTGAGGTCGTGACTTAGTTTATTTTTCTATATCATACATGCAATTATTTATTGTTTTAATAAATAATAATTGTGTTTTAACCTAGAATAGATGTCAAACTTGGTAAAAATAGATTTTTCTATTTTAAAAATCTCCGGAGACAACTATTTGGCTTGGGCACTTGATGCAGAATTGCACCTTAGTGCAAATGAGTTAGAAAAGACCATTGAATCAGGAAATACATCAACTTCGGCACAAAATGCAAAAGCCATAATTTTTCTTCGTCACAATATTGATGAAGGATTAAAGACTGAGTATTTAACAGTCAAAGATTCTTTATCTTTATCGACACAACTGAAAGAAAGATTTGACCACCAAAAATTAGTTGTTCTCCCTAATGCCAAATTTGGGTGGCTTAATTTAAGGCTACAAGATTATAAATCAATTACAGAATATAGTTCTAATGTTTATAGAATAACCTCTACTTTGGCTTTGTGCGGAGATCCAGTTTCTGAAACCCAAATGTTAGAGAAAACGCTCTCAACTTTTCATCCCACCAACATGATTCTGTCACAACAATATAGCAGAGTAAGTTCACAAAATTCAGTGACTTGTTGTCTATCCTCCTTGTTGTATAAAAGAATAATGAATTGTTGTTGAAAAACCATCAAGTACGGCAAACGGGTGCTACCCCATTGTCAGATATTAACAACACGTCATTCCAGCAGAATAAACATGACAAGAGATGGTCATATAATAAGATGTCTTGGGGACGAAAGAATAAAAGAGGCCATCATAACAACAAATTCCAGAACCGCGACAATTCAAGCCACCAAAAGTGGCAAGTGTCTGGGTCGGATAAAAATAAAAAAAATGCAACACAGATAAAGAACAAACCAGATGTTTGTTTTAGGTGTGGGATGAATGTGCATTGGTCGTGTACCTGTCGTACGTCGAGGCATCTGGTTAATTTATTCCAGGAGTCTCAAAAGAACAAAGTAATGGAGGCAGAAACAAACTTTGTTAATCATCAATTGGATATTGTTGATGTTCCACCAATGACCAACATTGAGGAAAAGGTTGTTGATATTACTGAACCTTCTGAAAATATCTTTTGGGATATCGTTTAATTTCTTGTTTTAATTAGACACACTGCATGTATAATATTATTAGTTTTCATTCTATATGTGGTATGTGTTTCTCATGAATAAAATTATATTTAAAATGTAACTTTTCTTATTTATGTTTTTATATGTGTTAGACCATTTTTAATGGATATGGAGGATATATGTTTAGCAGACAGTGCAACAACTCATACAATCCTTCGAAATGAGAAATATTTTTCACAACTGATCAAAGCTAAAGGAAATGTAGGAACTATCTCTGCACATCAAATTTAATCGAGAGATTTGGAAAAGCTAGTTTCTTGCTACCAAATGAGACACAAGTTTTTATCAAAGATGCTCTATATTCTAGTAAATCAAGAAGGAATTTGCTTAGTTTTAAAGATATTCGACTGAATGGTTTTCATATTAAAATAACTAATGAAAATGATAATGAATATCTTCCCATCACTTCTACTTTTTTTGGAAAAAAGAATATCCTAGAAAAACTTCATTCAAATTCTTCTGGATTATATACTATGAAAATTAGAGCAATTGAGTCTCATAATGTTATGATTCCAAAAATCATAGATCCCAAATCCTTTATGCTTTGGCATGAATGACTCGGTCATCCAGGTACTTTTATGATGCGTCGTATTATTGAAAATTCTACTAGTCATCCTCTCAAAGATAAGAAGGTTTTTCCTAGTAGTGAATTTCCTTGTGCTGCTTGTTCTCGAGGAAAATTAATTGTTCGACCATCACCAGTAAAAGTTTATAAAGATGCCCCAAAATTCCTAGAGAGAATTCAAGGAGACATTTGTGGACCTATTCAACCATTGTCTGGCCCATTTCAATATTTCATGGTTTTAATAGATGCTTCAACTAGATGGTCTCATGTTTGTCTTCTCTCTTCTCAAAATTTTGCCTTCACAAAACTTCTTGCTCAAATAATCAGGTTACGAGCTCAGTTCCTGGATCATCCAATCAAGTCAATTCGACTTGATAACGCAGCTGAATTTTCATCAATGACTTTTAATGATTTTTGTATGACTATTGGAATCTCTATTGAGCACCGTTCATCATATTCATACACAAAATGGTTTAGCTGAATCTTTAATAAAAAGACTTCAACTAATTGCATGACCATTAATTTTAAGGGCTAACTTACCTACCTCAGTTTGGGGTCATGCAATTCTTCATGCTGCAGCCATCATTCGAGTAAGACCAACGACTCTTCATAAATTCTCTCCTCTACAGTTAGTTCTTGGACAGATACCCAACATATCATACTTTCGAGTTTTTGGAAGTGCAGTATATGTTCTAAATGCACCTCCACAAAGAACTAAGATGGGAGTCCAATGAAGAATATGTATTTATGTTGGTTTTGATTCTCCTTCTATTATCAGATATCTTGAGCCTTTAACTGGAGATGTTTTTACTGCACGTTATGTAGATTGTCATTTTGATGAAACTGTATTTCCTCCATTAGGAGGAGAGAAAGTTTTAAATAAAAAACCCTCTGAAATATCATGGAATGCATCAGATTTAAATTCACTTGATCCTCGTACAGGACAATGTGAAATTGAAGTTCAAAGAATTATTCATTTACAAAATATTGCAAATCAAATGCCATATGCATTTAATGATACTAAAAAGGTGATAAAGTCGCATACACCTATAGTGAATACTCCAGCTAGGATAGAAATACATATTAAAAAATCAATTTCTGGAGAATTGATGAATAAGGTAATAGAAGAATCTAAACCACGCCAGAAGCGTGGAAGACCGGTTGGTGTAAAAGACACTGTACCACGAAAATCAAAAGCAAATAAGGGAATCCCAGAAGGAATACCCACTCCAGAAGTAGAACTTATTCCAAGAATGGGAATAGCCCCAGAATAGGTACAAATCGCTCCAGAAGTAGCACTTATTCCAAGAGTGGGAATAGCCCCAGAAGTGGTTCAAAATCTCAGTGAAGGGATAAGAGATGAACTCCAAGAAATCTCAATAAATTATGTACATGATGAGAAAATATGGGATCGAAGCAAAGTCATGATTGACGATATATTTGCTTTTTCTATAGCATCAAATATTACTTTGATTCCTGACACGGATCCTGAACCACAAAACGTGGAAGAATGTCGAAAAAGAAAAGATTGGCCAAAATGGAAAAATGTTATTCAAACTGACCTACAATCTCTATTGAAAAGAGAAGTATTTGGACCAGTAGTCCAAACACCGCTGGGTGTAATCCCGGTTGGAAATAAATGGGTATTTGTTGTGACGCCCCCAAAATAGGTATATAACACCCATTCTGAGTCGCCAAATACATGGTACAGAAACAACTACAACTTTATTAATACAACTGTCGTGTAAAATACGACAACACTTAAACTGTGAGTTTAAATACAAATATTGTCATCTAGACAATATCCACACTCAAATAAGTCCTCATTATAATTATTGGTATATTATTTAACAAAAATGGTGAGGACTACTAAGACATCTTTCTAGAACCATCATTCCACTCCCCGACTAGAACTCACTACATTCTCGCCTCCTGAGAAGAAAAATGGAACAAAAAGGAAAAGGGTGAGCTCAACTAGCCCAGTAAAGAATATTATGACTAAGATAACATAGAACAAATTATCGTTAGTCTTCAATGGGGAAAAATCTAATAGAATACAATAGATAACTAGTTTTAAATCAATATTCGCAGCGGAAATAGAATTCATTAGAAGAATTAAGTAGAGAATGAAATCTAGTATCTTCTATATATGAATTTAAAAGTTCATCGTCGATATTTTATCCCTGTAACATCAATCAATATATATCTGGAATTAAATATTCATCTTTGCATTACAGGCCAAAGATATTCATCAGTTGGTCATGTTCATCTAAACACCTGTTCATCTTTGCACTACGGGCCAAAGATATTCATCAGAAAATCATTCATCTTTGCACTACATGCCAAAGATATTCAATAATATCATCATTTAGGAGTGAGGATGATGAAAAATATTTTAAAAAAAACGAATCCAGTGAAACAAAAGAATAAATATTAAGGATTCGTATTTCAGCTATTCAATGTCCAAAAATACCCCATAAATAATCATAGTGGAGTAAAATTCAAGAATGATCAAAACATGGATACAATCAAAGCTAGTATCCATAATAAATATTTTGGACGAAAAACGAAAATTTAATTTTTCTGTGAATAGTGCCGTATTCGTGAATAGTGCCGTATACGTGAATAGTAACCCCGACACAAAAAGTTTCAAATTTGACAAAAAATTCAAACCAATATTTAGGCATAATGATATTGAAGAAAATAATATCATTTAAGAAGAAAATAACATCCCTTACCTCAAAAGAATAGTACTTTTGGTTGGACTACTGGATATAGTGCTGAAAAAATTTGTACCGTATAGCAACACTCAAAGTATCAAAATACTCACAAGAATACGCTCGATAATACAGAGAGAGAAAGAGATAAGATTTCAGTTTTTGGTGTGATTTTCAATTCTAACCTAAGCACCCTATTTATAGGAAAATGCTTAGAACATCAAAGCAGAAAATTTAATATAATATTATTATTTGTTAAAATTCCAAACGTCCACTTTTGAAGATCTGAATTCAGCAATTAATAATACATGCTAGACCCACTTAACTCACCAAACACGTTTTTCTTGAAAAATAATAATTAAAACTTCCAAAAATTAATTATTTCGGAACTTCGGAGCTTCAATAATTCATAATAAATAGCCCTTTTATCAGAAAAATTCGAAACCACATGTCTTTTCCATAGGAAATTTCATTATCTACAACTATGCAGAAAAAAGTTTTCCAAATTCCAAACAGAAATTGACCGAAATCCACAAACGGACGATTTTACAGGCTATAATCAAATTTCAGTCAAGAAATAGGGTTCACCGACACACAAAATATGTTTTAATCATTAATACAACAAAAATACTCTTTCCTCCTCATATACTCATATATCCAACAATCATTGTAAAAATATCATCATTATTATATTATAATATTATAATAAAATATTATTTTAATAGAAAAGATAAAATATCGATTTTCAACAACTGTCACTTTAAAAATTTTCTCCATCTATATCCACATAAAATGAATATTATTCTTATCATATAAATTAATAATTAATTATTCATAAATAATATTACAGAATCACAATACTGACAACCAGACAGTTCCCAGGAAAGAGGGGGCTTTCCAATAAGGATTTCTTCTTACTGGCGCGCAATTAGGTGACCAAACCTCTCCTTAGACAAAACTTTCTAGACATTGCCAATAATGTTATCTAATAATATTATTCAGATAATATGAATTATTGCTTCGATAATGGAAAATACTGTGTAGTGACAATTATTGAAACAACAGTAATATAAAATATCAACGCAACAATTATTGAATCAATAAAATAAAATACTGAACAGTAATTACTGTAACAATTATTGAGTAGTGCTTTCTTACGTAAGAATCAATAATTGGTGCAATACCGTGTGTTACTGTGCAACAACGCGTATTACTTTGTTTTAACCACCGGGCATTCCAACAGTATTAACAGTAACAACTACGCCGTTATTTATAAACACAACTTATACTTGTCGTTTTCTTCATCCAATCGCTTTCCATTATGGGGCCCACACAAGGCTGCGCCGTCGTACGAATATTCTCCGATAGTAAGAATATTCCACGACCAAACGAATATTCTTCGATAAAACGAATATTTTATAACCACTTGCTTATTTAAAATATTTGCGCATTTTATCAATAACTAACCACATTAATCAAATCAACCCTTACTATTTCAAAATAATGAATAGAGAAAATTTAATTTTATTTATAATAAGTTGGGGTCTTACAACCTCCCCTACTTATGAAATTTTGTCCTCGAAATTGACATACGTACCTGGTGTTTCGAAAAGGTGAGGGTACCTCGTTTTCATTTCCGTTTCCAACTCCCAGGTCATTTCCTCTATAGCATGGTTTCTCCACAAAACTTTAACTTGTGGTATGACCTTCGTGCGTAGGACATGCTCCTTCCTATCCAAGATCTTGACAGGTACCTCCTCGTACGTTAAGTCTTAACTATGTCGTTCAGTTCTAACTCAATGACGTGGTTCGGGTCTTTCACATATTTATGAAGCACATATATATGAAAAACATTATGAACACGAGACATACTTGGAGGTAACGTGAGTCTATATGCCACATTTCCTACTCGGTCAAGAATCTGAAATGGACCAATAAATTGTGGATTGAGCTTTCCTCTCTTTCTAAATCTTGTAACTCCCTTTCATGGAGAAACACACAACAATACATGATCCCCAATACTAAATTCCACGTCCTTTCGATGAAGATCCGCATAACTCTTTTGTCGATCCTGTGCCATTTGTATACGTTGTCGAATCATTTGGATCTTTTCTGTAGTCATACGTACAAACTCGGGTCCCAACAATGTTGCTTCACCCACCTCATCCCAACATATTAGAGAGCGACACTTTCGTCCATACAATGCTTCGAATGGAGCCACACCTATACTTGCCTGATAACTATTGTTGTAGGAGAATTCCACCAATGGTAAATACTTATCCCAACTACCTTTGAAGTCTAGGACATAGAGTCTTAATAGATCTTCAAGAGTTTGAATAGTCCTCTCCGATTGTTCGTCCGTTTGAGGATGGTATGCCGACCTAAATCGTAAATCCGTGCCCATAGCTTTTTGCAAGCTAACCCAAAATCTTGAAGTCAATCTTGTGTCACGATCCGAAACTATAGATACTGGCATGCCATACAATCTCACAATCTCATCTATGTACATACGAGCAAGACGTTCAAGGGAATAAGTCTCCCGTATCGGCAAGAATTGAGCAGACTTAGTTAATCTATCAACAATAACCCAAATAGCATTTATGCCTTGAGAAACCGTGGGAAGACCCGTAACAAAATCAATGGTAATGTGTTCCTACTTCCATTTCAGAATCTCAAGTGGTTGCAATGGGCCCTTAGGCCCTTGATGCTCCGCCTTTACACGTTGACAATTTAAACACCTCGAGATAAACTTTGCAATCTCTCTCTTCATATTATTCCACCAAAATGTATGTCGAAGATCACGATACATTTTGGTACTTCCAGGATGGATTGGTGTATTGTGTGCCTCCATCATGATCTTGTACTTCAAATCAGAATCATTAGGAAAACAAAGTCTGAAGTGGACTCGAAGTATTCCTTCTTCATCGATTCTTGTCCTCTGGAATAACACCTTCTTGTACTTTCTTCTTCATACGCATCAGCTCCGAGTCTGTGACTTGAGCAACTTTAACTTTTTCGATTAAAGTTGGCTCTATACGTATACTTGACATCATTGTATGGGTACCCGGAGTCTTGAATTCTATCTTCATCTTTTGTAAATCACACCAAATGGGCCTTTGTGTTGACAACATTGCACTCGTTCTCGCGTATGATCTTCTACTCAATGCGTCGACTACCATGTTCGCTTTTCTAGGATGGTATTGAATGGTATGGTCGTAGTCTTTCAACAGCTCGAGCCAACGTCGTTGACGCATATTGAGTTCTTTTTGGGTGAAGAAATATTTGAGGCTTTTATGGTCTGAATATATCTCCACTTTCTCCCCATATAGATAGTGCCTCCAGATCTTTAGAGCGATAACGACTGCTGTCAACTCTAGATCATGAGTAGGATAATTCCTCTCATATTCTTTAAGTTGTCGTGAGGCATAGGCTATGACTTTCCCACATTGTATGATAACACATCCTAACCCTTTGCCTGAAGCATTGCTGTAGATAACAAATCCATCCGAATCAGATGGTATTGTCAAAACAGGTGCCGAAATGAGTCTCCTCTTAAGCTCTTGGAAACTCTTCTCGCATTCTTCGCTCCATACAAATTTTGTATCCTTCGAGTCAGCTGAGTTAACGGGGTAGCAATTCGAGAAAATCCTTCCACGAATCTCCGATAATAACCAGCTAAGCCCAGAAAGCTACGTACTTCGGTCACCGTCTTCGTTTGATCCCGAACTTTGTATTGCTTCAATCTTCGCCAGGTCAATAGATACTCCATGTTTTGACACAATGTGCCCAAGGAATGCTACTTCCTTAAGCCAGAACTCAGCATTTCTTCAACTTGGCATATAACTTGTTTTCACGAAGCCTTTGGAGTACCAGCTTCAAATGGTTCTCATGATCTTCACGACTTTTGAAATATATGAGGATGTCATTAATAAAGACAACAATGAACTGATCCAAATAATCCTTGAATACTCGGTTCATCATATCCATGAATTAGTCAATCCAAAAGACATGACTAAGAATTCATAATGCCCGTACTGAGTTTTGAAGGCAGTGTTTGGAATATCCTCAGTTCTAATCTTCAGCTGATGATATCCAGAACGAAGATCGATTTTTGAAAAGAATTGTGCTCCTTGCAACTTGTCAAATAAGTCATCAGTACGAGGTAGCGGATACCTATTCTTGATGGTGACATGGTTCAATTCTCGATAGTCAATACAAAGTCGCATACTCCCGTCTTTCTTCTTTACAAATAAAATAGGAGCACCCCAAGGAGATGTACTAGGACGAATAAAACCGATAGTCCAATAACTCCTGTAGTTGGACCTTTAACTCCTGAAGTTCAATAGGAGCCATTCGATATGGGGTTTTAGAAATTGGCTTTGTACCAGGTTCAAGATTAATAAAGAATTCAACTTCACGTTCTGGGGGTAGACTGGAAAGTTCTTCAGGAAATACGCCAAGAAAGTTACTAACAACAGGAATATTATTCAAATCTGACGTGTCTTTATTCAAATCCATAACATGGGCTAAGAAAGCTTGACATCCATTTTTTAATAAACGAATGGCTTTATAGCTTGATATAAAAGTGATTGATTTTAATGGTTTAGTTGCTTGAATTCGAACAACAGGTTGTTTAGGAATATGAAAACTAACAACCTTACGAAAACAATCAATTTTGGCATGATGAGAAGTTAACCAATCAATCCCTAAAATCACAGCAAAAATAAGTATCTTTAAAGAGATAAGGTCAATAGGTAATGTGATGGTTCCAACCTGGATCAAACAAGATTTATAAACAGTGGATGTGATGAAAGTTTTTCCTAACGGAGTTTCCATAGATAGGTCAAAGTCTAATTTCTCCGGATTCAAATTTAAACGTTGAGCACAAGTAGGAGAGATAAATGAATGGGTAGCACCGGTATCTAGTAAGGTTTAAACTTCACAAGAATTTATGATTAGCTTACCCGTGATCACCTCGTTTGGGTTCCTCACATTTTGACCAGTCACGACAAACGCTATTCCAAGAATCGTTGATTTTGACTTTTCTGGGACAGCCTTTTGAGTCACCGTCCCCGCTGAACTTGGTTTCGCTACCATACAATCTTGAGCGATATGTCCTTCTTTTCCACAATTATAGCATACCTTGAACTGTTGTGGGCAATTTGGACTGATATGTCCTTCTTTCCCGCATTTATAGCATATGACTTGTGGTCGTTCTCCTCCCTTAGAACCAGTTGCTGCTGGTGCTGACGTCTTCGTATTGTCATTGTTGAATCTCCTCTTTTTAAAATCACCCCCGACTCGCTTCTTCTATTCTCATGGCCATGATTACCACCAGAGTGGTTGCCGCTCTTGTCCGTATTCTTCTTTCTCTGCTGGTTATCGTTGTTCTGATGACTGCTGTCACCGTTATGATCTTGGTTGTGGTCCCTCGGTTGACCGTACTCGTTATCTCGCTCTAATAATTGAGCCCTGTTGACAACATCTGAATAGAGAGAAAATTTATGAGAAATGAGATATTGACTTATGCCGGGTTTCAAACCTCTCAGAAACATCCGCGTCATACGTTCCTCATTCTCCACCAAATGAGGTGCAAACTTGGTTAACTCCGCGAACTTCGCCTCGTACTGGGACGCCGTCAAGTTATTTTGTTCCAATCTAATAAACTCTACCTCCTTCATATGATGAACACTTTCAGGAAAGTATTTGTCATTGAACAGTTTCTAAAATGTATTCCAAGACATGCTGAGCGCGGCTGGATGGGTACGCTTCACAGATTCTCACTAGTAATCTGTCTCATTACAAAATATAAAAGTGGCGAATGGAACTTTCTGTTCCTCCGTGCATCCCAAGACATCGAATATCTTGGTAATTTGCTTGACCCACGTCTCCGCCTTAATCGGATCCGGCTTTCCCCAGAATTCTGGTGGTCCCAACTCTTTGAACTGCTTGGCTGTGACCAGCTATGCGTTGCCATTGTTTCTTCCTATATTTTGAACATGAATCTCCTTCGTCTGGTTTTGCATGAACTGCAAAAAGCTTCTAAACATCTCATCGTTCATCGTCTGCTCAGTGGTGTTGTTCACATGAGGAACATTGCCAGCCTGTTGCACGTTCTCCTAGTTGGTGAGTACATGCGTCTCCACGGTCTCATTTACTCCACTGTTAACATAATCAGTCGACATTCTCAAATACTGCCATAAAGCAAGGGTTAATTTAACAATTTAACATATCACATAATATCCCTATATTATGACCGACCAACAAATAAGCTTAGGTAGGACACACTAGCGAAAGATTTACTCGTCTTTTCCCTCCTAGTTCTATTCCCCGATCTCTGCCAGAGATCATATCCCTAAGCTCTGATACCAACTGTGACGCCCCCAAAATAGGTATACAACACCCATTCTGAGTCACCAAATACATGGTACAGAAATAACTACAACTTTATTAATACAACTGTCGTGCAAAAAACGACAACACTTAAACTGTGAGTTTAAATATAAATATTGTTATCTAGACAATATCCACACTCAAATATGTCCTCATTATAATTATTGGTACATTATTTAATAAAAATGGTGAGGACTACTAAGACATCTTTCTAGAACCATCATTCCACTCTTCCGACTAGAACTCGCTACATTCTCGCCTCTTGAAAAGAAAAATGGAACAAAAAGGAAAAGGGTGAGCTCAACTAGCCCAGTAAAGAATATTATGACTAAGATAACATAGAACAAATTATCTTTAGTCTTCAACAGGGAAAAAAATAATAAAATACAATAGACAACTAGTTTTAAATCAATATTCGCAGTGGAAATAAAATTCATTAGAAGAATTAAGTAGAGAATGAAATCTAGTATCTTCTATATATGAATTTAAAAGTTCATCGTCGATATTTTATCCCTGTAACATCAATCAATATATATCTGGAATTAAATATTCATCTTTGCACTACAGGCCAAAGATATTCATTAGTTGGTCATGTTCATCTAACCACCTGTTCATCTTTGCACTACGCGCCAAAGATATTCATCAGAAAATCATTCATCTTTGCACTACATGCCAAAGATATTCAATAATATCATCATTTAGGACGTGAGGATGATGAAAAATATTTTAAAGAAAACGAATATAGTGAAACAAAAGAATAAATATTAAGGATTCATATTTCAGCTATTCTATGTCCAAAAATACCTCATAAATAATCATAGTGGATTAAAATTCAAGAATGATCAAAACATGGATACAATCAAAGCTAGTATCCATAATAGATATTTTGGACGAAAAACGAAAATTTAACTTTTCTGTGAATAGTTACCGTATTCGTGAATAGTACCGTATACGTGAATAGTAACCCCGACACAAAAAGTTTCAAATTTGACAAAAAATTCAAACCAATATTTAGGCATAATGATATTGAAGAAAATAATATCATTTAAGAAGAAAATAACATCTCTTACCTCAAAAGAATAGTACTTCTGGTTGGACTACTGGATATAATGCTGAAAAAATTTGTACCGTATAGCAACATTCAAAGTATCAAAATACTCACAAGAATACACTCGATAATACAGAGAGAGAAAGAGAGAAGATTTCAGTTTTTGGCGTGATTTTCAATTCTAACCTAAGCACCCTATTTATAGGAAAATGCTTAGAACACCAAAGCAGAGAATTTAATATAATATTATTATTTGTTAAAATTCCATACGTCCACTTTTGAAGATCTGAATTCAGCAATTAATAATACATGCTAGACCCACTTAACTCACCAAACACGTTTTTCTTGAAAAAAAATAATTAAAACTTCCAAAAATTAATTATTTCGGAACTTCAGAGCTTCAATAATTCATAATAAATAGCCCTTTTATCAGAAAAATTCGAACCACATGTCTTTTCTATAGGAAATTTCTTTATCTACAACTTTGCAGAAGAAAGTTTTTCCAAATTCCAAACAGATATTGACCGAAATCCACAAACGGACGATTTTACAAGCTATAATCAAATTTCAGTCAAGAAATGGGGTCCACCGACACACAAAACATGTTTTAATCATTTAATGCAACAAAAATACTCTTCCTCCTCATATACTCATATATCCCACATTCATTATAAAAATATCATCATTATTATATTATAATAATATAATAAAATATTATTTTATCAGAAAAGATAAAATATCGATTTTCAACAATTGTCACTTTAAAAATTTTCTTCATCAATATTCACATAAAATGAATATTTTTCTCATCATATAAATTAATAATTAATTATTCACAAATAATATTACAGAATCACAATACTGACAACCAAGCAGTTCCCAGGAAAGAGGGGGCTTTCCAATAAGGATTTTTTCTTACTGAGGCGCAATTAGGTGACCAAACCTCTCCTTAGACAGAACTTTCTAGACATTGCCAATAATGTTATCTAATAATATTATTCAGATAATATGAATTATTTATTCGATAATGGAAAATACCCTGTAGTGACAATTATTGAAACAATAGTAATATAAAATATCAACACAACAATTATTGAATCAATAAAATAAAATACTGAGTAACAATTATTGAGTAGTGCCTTCTTACGTAAGAATCAATAATTGGTGCAATACCGTGTGCTACTGTGCAACAACATGTATTACTGTATTTTAACCACCGGGTATTGCAACAGTATTAACGGTAATAACTACGCCGTTATTTATAAAAAACTTATACTTGTCGTTTTCTTCATCCAATTGCTTTCTGTTATGAGGCCCACACAAGGCTGCGTTGTCGTACGAATATTTTCCGACAGTAAGAATATTCCACGACCAAACGAACATTCTCCGATAAAAATAAATATTTTATAACCACTTGTTTATTTGAAATATTTGCGCATTTACCCATAACTAACCACATTAATCAAATCAACCCTTACTATTTTAAAATAATGAATAGAGAAAATTTAATTTTATTTATAATAATTGGGGTCTTACATTTGTACGAAAGCGAAATGAGAAAAATAAAATTGTGAGGTACAAAGCCCGACTTGTAGCTTAAGGGTTTTCACAAAAAACATGGTATTGATTATCAGGATACATATTCTCCAGTAATGGATGGAGTCACTTTGTACTTTCTAATAGGTATGGAAACCATGAAAGGTTTGGAAACACGTCTGATGGATGTTGTAACAGCATACCTATATGGCTCACTTGACAGTGCGATTACATGAGAATCCCTGAAGGATTGAAAATGGTTGAATCACAAAGGCCACGTCACATATATTCAATCAAGTTACAACGCTCATTGTATGGGTTGAAACAGTCTGGTCGTATGTGGTATAATCGACTTAGTGATTATTTAATAAAAGATGGATATGTAAATGATCAAGTATGTCCATGTGTTTTTATTAAGAAATCGCAAAGTGGATTTTCCATCATTGCTGTATATGTGGAAGATTTGAATCTTGTAGGTACTCCTGAAGAACTCACAAGAACTGCTACTTATTTAAAAGATGAATTTGAAATGAAAGATCTTGGAAAGACAAAATTCTGTTTGAGAATACAAGTGGAGCATTTAGCATCTGGAATTTTTGTTCATCAATCCACATATGCTGAAAAGATTCTCAATCATTTTCATATGGATAGAGCTCATCCTTTGACTACCCCGATGGTTGTTCGATCTTTAGAAGTTGATAAAGATCCATTTCGGCCTCTAGAAAGTGGGGAAGAAGTTCTTGGACCTGAAGTTCCATACCTAAGTTCAATAGGTTCTCTTATGTATCTTGCAATCTGTATATGACCTGATATTACTTTTGCTGTCAACTTGTTAGCAAGAATAATTCTTCTCCTACTAAGAGACATTGGGATGGGATCAAACACATTTTTAGATACCTCCGTAGAAGTATAGATCTTGGGTTATTTTATCCAAGAGATTCAACGTCGAGATTGGTTGGATATGCCAGTGCAGGATATTTATCAGATCCACACAATGGAATATCACAAACAGGTTATGTATTTACATATTATGATATGGACTATATCCTGGAAATCCACTAAGCAAACCATGACAGCTACATCTTCAAATCACTCAGAGATTCTCGCTATACATGAAGCAAGCAGAGAGTGTGTTTAGGTTGAGATCAATTATTTAGCATATTCAACAATCATGTGGAATTACCATCAATCAAAGATATTACTACAATTATGTATGAGGATAACTGTGACGCCCCCAAAATAGGTATATATCACCCATCTTGAGTCGCCAAATACATGGTACAAAATACAAATAAAAACTTAATTATACAACTGTCGTTTAAAATACAACTAAAACATATGCTATGAGTTTTAATACAAATATTGTCATCTAGACAATATCCACACTCAATGAAGTCCTCATTACATTTATTATCACACTATTTTATAGAATAGTGAGGAATACTATGACACCATCTCGGACCATTACTCCATTCTCCGACTCGTCCCGGCTACGTTCTCATTTCCTGAAGAAAATAGTGAAAGAAAGGGTGAGCTCAACTAGACCAGTAAGAAATATTATGACTAAGATAATGCAAAATAATTTATCGTTAGCCTTCAACAGTGTTAAACTGATAAAATATAACAAACATCAAGTTTAACTGCAGCGGAACAAGCAATCCATTAGAAGAGTCAAGTAGAGAATAAAATCTACTATCTTCTATGATTTAAAAGGTTTTTCATCACTTTTATTGCTGAGACTCAGCTTAATAAATAAACCACATCATCCCTGCACTACGGCCAAGGGTATTCATTAGTATCATGACCACAAATTATCCATGCACTACGGGCTAAGGATATTCGTGTATTCATCAATGGTCATGATCATGCCAACAACTGTCCATCAATGCACTACGTCCAATGAGGACTTTTACCACATCATTTGTAATATTACGATCATGATTATATCGAATAATCCCTGGTCATAATCATACCAAGTCTATCTATGCACTACATGCCACAGATAACTTTCAACATATTATAAACATGAGGATGATGACAATGATATAAGAATTCAATAAAACAAGTTCAAGAATGCTAAGAAGAATATTTCCATGAAAAGATACTGGATGAAGCGCAAATATCAAGGATATTCCACTAATTTTATGGAGTATAGAAGCCAAAATTTTAACTAACTGAGTATAATAGAATATATGAAGCTGCAAATAGGATTTTCTCCCGCCATGCGGTAATCCACGTAGACAAGATCATTTCCACAAGTAATAAAGAATGGAACCAGGTCCTACGTATTCCACATAGATAGAATATTCCAACAGAATAATAAAGAATGGAACCAGGTCATGCGTAATTCTTACAGACAGGATGTTCCAACAGAATAATAAAGAATGGAACCAGGTAATGCCTTAATCCGCACAGACAGGATGTTCCAACAGAATAATCAAGAGTGGAACCAGGTCATGCGTAATCTGTACAGACAAGATGTTCCAACAGAATAATAAGAATGGAATAACAACAGAATTCACCTGGCATGTGATAGACCGCACAAACATGTTATTCCAACAGAATAATAAAGAATGGAATAACAGAAGAATTTCACCATGTATGCGTTACTTCGCATAGACAGGTTATTCTAACATAATAATAAAGAATGGAATAATAACCCTTATGAGTATTGAAAGAAAATAACTCTCTTCATGAATACGAAAGAATAAGACCTCTTACCTCAAAAGCAGACTGGATACTGGAATAGTGAGGTAGCAGACTTCTCTTCTTCTTTCTCTCTATAATTTCTCTCTATAATAATTGCTCTATAGCTTTAGTGATTGGTGATAAATGAAGGAAGAATGAGCTTCTATTTATAGGAGATTATAGTTTTGATAATTGCACGTTTTGGTTCTCGAAATATTACAGTATAATATCTTTCTCTTTTTCTTCATTTTTAATTTAGTCCTGCAAGTATTATCAAACTTGCACCACCTCCCCTAATAGTAAATAATGTGACTTAATAGTTCATTCATGTGACTTAATAGTATAATCATGTGAAAAAACTAATTACAGTATAGTACCTCCATCTATACCTCCATTTTTAACTTAGTCATGCAAGTATTATCAATCTTGCACTACCTCCCCTAATAGTACATGAATGTGAATCAATAGTACACACATGTGAATAAATAGTTATAAGCATGTGAAATAATATCAATTAATTACTCATTTATCCGATTAATTACCTGATTGGTCTATATAACCTCCAAACATCAATTATTATCGAAATAGATGTCGATTTCTGTGACAACCCGATATTTTCTATACAAATAAATCATAAATTTTGCGTATAATTTTTTTTATTTATTTATTAAAATAAATATGAATGATATGTGTCAAGGTAATGTGTAATTATAATTATGTGTGATAAATAAAATTTATTTATTATTGATTATTATCAATTATATTTTTATACTAATTAATTCCTTATTGGAAATATTTTATTAATTATTTTTCAAGGAAGATATAATCTTATATTATTTAAATAATATATGAAATGATTTTAGAATAATTATTTATTTTAAAGGTAAGAATGCATGAAAGGTATTATGTATGTATTTATGTGATGAATATAGAATATATTTATTACATAAATGATTATGAATAATTTTATTTTAGAATTATTGCTCATTATAAATTATATTCTAATAATAATTAGTTTTATAGTAAAAATGTTTTTAATGTTTATTTTCCATGAAAATATGATAATTATATTGTTTTAATAATATATGATATGATTATAGAATTTTTATAATACTTATGAAATTATTTCAGAATAGTTAAGATAATTATTTTAACTTAATTATTAAGGTTATATATGAAAGATAAATCAGATATGGAATCCAAACCCTAATTCTGAGTTTTGATCAAGGAATGAAAATAATAATATTATATTATTATTTGTCAGTGTTATAGATATGTATGGTTATGTGTGTAATGTTAATGTGTGGAACAGTTTTAGTGTTAATGATAACCCTAATTTTGGTTATGGGATAATGAATAATGATAATAATATTATAATATTATAATATTTTGATTTTTCAGTGCTATATATATGTACTGTATGTTTGTGGACTGACAATGGTTGGTCAATTATGGTGTAAAATGCCAAAACCCTAGTTTTAGCTGTTAAACCCTAAGTTAAAGCCGAGTGCCGGCTTAAAACTGTTATGTAATCATGTTAATGTGATTTATGATCGATGTTTATGTATTAACCCCAATTAGGGAGAATCGTAATTATTCAAAACCCTTATTATTATTATTATTATTATTATTATTATTCTATATTATAATCCCTAATTATAATTTTGGAACCCTAATTTGCTTATGGAAAACCCTAATTGAATTGAAACCCTAAAGCGAAAGTCATTCACGACTTTGAGAATTTGTTAAAACCGTTATGTAATCACAATAATGCGATTAACGATTGGTGATATAGAAATTAAAACCCTAAAACCTAGAACCCTAATTTAATTTCTAGAAACCCTAATTGTATTATAGAAACCCTAATTGCTTTGTTAGCAAAGTTAATTATGATTAAGGGTAATAAACCCTAATGTCCATATATAAGATAATTACAAACTTAATTTAATTAACAAATTTATTTTTTCAAAATTTTAGAAACTAAAAGTTATTTAATTTTATTTATTTAATTTTTGTGCAAACCCTAAATTGGAAATCCTAGATTTTTGTTTGCTAAATTGGCTCAACCCCTAAACCCTAATATCTAAACCCTAAACCCTAAGGGTTTGTAAATGACAAGAATGCCATTAATTGTATTTTAGAAATGACCATTTTGTCCTTATTGGATATTTTAATGGGTTGCTTGAGGGAGTTATCAACACTTTAGTAGTTGGCCAACTCCAACCACTATTTTGACTTTAACATGCCAGCAAATCAGCCATTTAATCAGCCATACATGCATCTAGATATATATATATATATATATATATATATATATATATATATATATAGATTAGAGAGAGAAAATGTTGCATTATTGCTCAAATTTTTCATCAAGCTCATCCTAGACCCTCTCTCTCTAAAAGCTTCTAAATTATATAGTATATCAGTCCTATATTGAAGCCCCACGTGCACCCAGAACAGATCAGATACACAAAATCAAGAATTGATCATGAGAGGTATAAAACCTAAACCCAAAAATCTGATCTTGTTCATCATGTTAGAAGTTATGATTTGGTGTTGTAATGTGTTGTTTATGGTGTCATTTAGTGATCTGGGTTGTTAAATCCCAGATCCATAACATCTATAGGCTCGAAATTTAAGTTTTTGCAAATCTGGAAAATGTAGAAAATTGAAAGTAGTATGCACACAAGCCAATCATGTTTGATGATAAAGCATATACTTTGTAAACAATCTTATTCATTTATTAATAAAAGGTATTAATTTATTAAAGGCTTTTAATTATCTACATGATGCTGTTTTATAATATGTGATAAACCCATAGTTTTAAGCAATGCTTTTAGAATAATGATGATGATCATTCTAATGAGATCTAAATTCTTAGAAAGCTTAAAACTAAAATAGTTCCCAATCGTTGGATTACTAAATTGGGGATTAGTGAATCCGGATAGATTGGTACATACGTTGCTTGCTCATTTGATGAGGATGATTGATCTCATGATCATTTGTGTGGAGACACTAAAGCAAGTATGTAGGTGCTTATTAGAGAATAAGTTCACTGAACGTGGCTCGCTAAGGAATACCTAATGGAGTTTTACTTGCCTGTCAATAGGAATTCCTGTAGTGATAGTAGTACAAGTGATCCTTGGACTTGAGATCATCATAGTATCTTGTGTATGATGAGTTATACTTTGACTTATTCCTTAAGACCCTTAGGGTATATCAAAGGGTATGCTTGGGTATAATAAGTTGTACATGGAGATAATGTATGATCAATAAAGAATCTACCACTTCTAGTAAAAGAAGAGAAATGTCCTATGTGATTCGATAATTGACAACCCAGTAGTCCTTGGCCAAGGCAGAATGAAATTAGAAAGGAGTTTCTAATTTGCATTATTTGGAGTTGTGCATTTAGAGTCGAAATACATATAATTAAATAAAATAAGACTTGACAGTAATTCCATGTCTTATATTTAATTGAGACATTGTATGGTGGAAGGATTGAATTGTACGGTAACTATTTACTCAAAGGTTCTTTTATGATTAATGTTGAAATCTATATTATCTGGAAAGTCGTTGATCGCTAGGGAGGCTTATCCCTATTGTAGAATAAATATTATTTATTTAAATAAATTAATAATTTAATTTATTTATTTAAATAAGATTAGAATTGTTCTAATTGATTTATTCACAACCGGTTTAATATGGAGAACCTAAAGGGTCACACCATAAAAGGAAGAATAATTATTTAAGAAGTTAATGGCATAATCGTAATAATAAGTTAAGTATATTTAATTTAATCTATGGTGATAGAATAAATTAAATAGCTTAATATTTATTATTTAATATTTTGGAAATATTAAATATAAATTAATAAGATGAGTCTTATTATTATTATTACTATTATTATTATTTAATTCCTAAAGGAGTTTGAGAATTAATTAATAAAAGTACTCTCAAATATCCTAATAGGATTAGGAGGCAAATTAATTAAAAGAGTTTAATTAATTATCTCTAATAAGATTAGGGAGCTTAATTAATTAAAATGTTAATTAATTATTCCTAATAAGATTAGGAGCCTAATTAATTAAAAGAGTTTAATTAATTAAAATAAAACCCAATTCCTTAATTGTTAAGGAGGGGTTGCCCACATCTATAAATAAGAGGAGTCTTATTATGGGTGAGTGAGAGGTTGACGTATTATTAGAATACGTAATTCCAATAGTTGGGAGAGTACGCCTTTTTCTATAGAGATAGAAAAACTAGGGTTTAGCCAACAACCCATCTTCTTGATTTCTTCTTCTTCCTTGGTGGATCACCTCTAGAGGCCAAACACTTGGGTGGCTAACGTTGATCAAAGGAAGGAACCAAACCCGGTGGATTCAAGATGAACGTGAAAAGGATTGGAGGTGAACTTGTACCTGAGGAAGCTTGGATCTTCAAGGGTATGATTCTTATTCATATCTTTTCGTTTAATTAATAATTATGCATAAAGGATGATCCAGGTTTATGGTTTGTAAAATTTTTTAAACTCTGATTTTACACGTTTCCGCATATTTTGCAATTTGATTGCGTTCTTGAATATTACAAACCTAACAGTGGTATCAAAGCTAAACCTTTATGCAAATTACTCCCTCCGTCCCAAATTAATTGCTCAGTTTTGACTTTTTAAAGTCAAATTGACTATTTTTAAAACTAATCTTTTTACTATTTTTGCTAAAATATAAGTGAAGAGATTATAACCAAAAGAAAGTATATACAATTTATTACTAATCCTAATTTTTATAATTTTAGAAATATATTTATACATCCTTAATTATTAATTCTAAAAATAGTCAATTTGACTTAAAAAAGTCAAAACTGAGCAGTTAATTTGGGACGGAGGGAGTATTAATTATTTTAATTTGATATGTATATTGATATGTGTTTAGAATAATTTAATTGGGCATAATTTTATTGTATAAAAAAAAAACAAAAAAAAAAAAAACGTAATAAATTTCCGAAAACTGTTTTTGGATTTTTGTTTGCTGATATTCGCGTGGTTCATTTAATTTTCAAAAGCTTGATCCGGTTTTACTTTTCGCTGGACTCTTAGTTATTAAATATACTGATCCCACGAATTGCCAGGAATTTTCGTGGCCATCCTTTTAATTTGTTAACTCCATGTGGCCAGGATAATTATCATTCCGTTTTTTTATTATTAAGGATTCACGTGCTTGTTTTGAATGGTACTTACTTCCAGGATTCTCAAGTTGACAGGATTTCTATATTAATGCATTACGTAATTATATATATAATAACGTGGCATTTAATATATATAAATATATATATATATATTAATTCAAAATAATTTTATAATTAAATAAAAGTTTATTTTAATCTTAAAATAAAAGGTTTATTTTAATTTTAAAATAAAAGATTTATTTTAATTTTAAAATTAGAATTTCATGCTAACTAATTAGAGTTGGAATTGGATTTCATGCTAACTAATTGGAGTTGAAATTGGATTCCATGTTTCCCTAAATAAAGGAGTTTATTTAGATATGAAATAAGATTTCATATTATTCAAAATAAAAGAGTTTATTTGTGAATAGGAAAGAGAATCCTAATTTCCTTAAATAAAGGAGTTTATTTAGATATGGAATAAGATTTCATATTATTCAAAATAAAGGAGTTTATTTGTGAATAGGAAAGAGAATCCTAATTTCCCTAAATAAAGGAGTTTATTTAGATATGAAATAAGATTTCATATTATTCAAAATAAAAGAGTTTATTTGTGAATAGGAAAGAAAATCCGTGTTTCCTTTAATATTTTTTTTATATATATATGGAATAGGATTCCATAATTAATTAAAATAAAGGAGTTTATTTTGATTAAAGATTTTGATTAAAATAAAATAGTTTATTTTATTCAAAATTGGATAAATTAAAATAAAATAGTTTTATTTTGATTTATATTTGGATTAAAATAAAGGAGTTTATTTTGATTCAAAATTAGATTTTATACTAACTAAATTTGCCCATTAAATGATATCAATATATATATTAAATGTTAATTATTCATTAGATGAATGTTATTTATTGATACATATGGTGATGTGTATGATAATAAATGGGATTGATTATGGACTATTGACCAATGTGATTGGATTTTATTTTAGTTGGATGCTTGAATCTATGGGTTTTATTAAATGGGGTCTGCGTACCTCGTCTTCTCTAATTTTTCTTAATGTAAATTCTATCTCCCTCCTATGTACTTTCCCTTGACTGCTGATCAAGGTTTCTATTTATTTTAAATAGTTTTGTAATAGGAATAGTTAGAATTAATTTTGAAGAATTGGAAATCAAGGAGCAAGGAGCGCTTGAAGACCCGTTTGTAATGGAGCCCGGGTTTAAATGTAATAGTTATATTTAAATATTAATTCTTGCACCCCTAGGGTTTGACCTTTTGGTTCACTTGGTGGCTCTAGTGAACCAAACTAGAATAAAAGTCCATAATCAATCCAGGTAGAATATAGTATTCTATATGTGCATGCGTTTATTATATATATTATATATTATGCAAACATGCTTCGCATGTTAATTAATATGACGCGTATTTTATATATATATGTGCATGCGCGCTAAACAAGATGAGACAAATTAATAATAAACCCCTCAAATATTTTTATATTAAGTTGTAACGTTCAAAGATATTTGGAATATCGAACGTCGCCTTCTAGCATGATAGAAATAATAGAGTATTGAATATTTAATATGAGTTTGTTGTGCACACACAAGGCGAGTATTAAATATTTAAGATGTTATTTTTATTACACATGATGTTTATAAGGAATTGAACATTACTGCTTTGTTGTGCACACACAAGGGCTGTAGTTTTCTCTTCACTTATATGGAAATGCTGGGTCTGACTTAACTTAAATCATTTTAGTTCGGATGTGCACACACTTGACCATTACGATTTAAGAGGCAAAATACAAGGAGTTACATAGTTGATGTAATTGACAAGTGTTGTCTACCTATTTATTTATATATAGTTTGTTGTGCACACACAAGGCTATATACATTTGAAATGGGATCCTTATTCTCACTAGCAAATCTTTAATTAGATTTTGCCGAACTATATAAGTGAGGGTAATATAGTTTGAAGAAAATAGTGGGAGATACCAATTTAAAACAAGACCTAATTTATTTTGGTAATTAATAAAAGAATGTATGTTAAAATGTTGTTAATTACAAATTCATTTACAGAATTTTACAATGTCTAAATTACTATCACTGCGAAACATATTAGATGTTATTTAACTGGACCGTATTAAACGGATTGGTTAAGGAATTGAGAATAGTTCTCACGGCTGAAAAGCTATCTTATGTCCTTAATACGCCTATCCCTGCAATGGTTGCAGACAATGCCTCTGAGGAAGATATTGCTACTTTTAGAAAGTGGCTAGATGATGCAAAGTTGGCTCAATGCATCATGCTCACATCCATGAGTAACGAGCTTCAGCGTCAGCATGAAACTATGGATGCTCCTATTATATTTCTGCACGTCAAGTAGTTGATGGTGAGGAAAGTAGGACTGATAGATATCAGATATCTAAGGAGCTCTTCCGATCTAGAATGACCGATGACACTACAGTACAGATAAATGTCCTTAACATAATCAATTTGATTGATCAATTAGGACAACGGGTTTTGTCATGGATTGAGAGTTGAGCCAAGATTTGATCTTGCACTCACTTCCGGACTCCTTTCACAATTGTTGTGAATTTTTCATATGAACGAGCTAGATATCAGCCTCGCTGATTTGCTTAACATGTTGAAAAATATTGAGAGTCACTTTCCAACCAAGAAAGACCAAGTCTTACTGGTAAGGGCCAAAGGATCTTCTGAAAAGAAGAACGATTCTAAGAAGGTAAATAAAAAGGGCAAAAACAAAGGATAATAAGAACAAAACTGATACGGATAGCAAAGGAGTTTACTTCCACTGCAATAAGCCTGGACACTGGAAAGAAACTACGAAAAGCACCTTGCAGAGGTTAACCAAAGAAGCTTAGTGAAGTTTTGGTTACAATATAATTTTGTTCATGAATGAAATAAATTTTCCTAAGTCAAAGTTCTACTTGGGTATTGGATACCGACTTTGGTTATCATAAATATAGATTTATGAAGGGACCAAGCAGAAGTAGAAAGCTAAACAAATATAAGTAAACCTATGTGTGAGAAATGTAGCAAAGGTTGCCACATTAGCCATAGAAACTTATAGTTTAGCAATGCCTACGGGCAAGTCTAATAAGTCAATAAGTTGTTATTGTATTCCAGTTCTCGTTGGAAACATTATTTCCATTTTATTGTTGGACAATGAAAGTTTTGGTATTATATTTAAGAACAATTGTTGTTCTATTTATAATAATAATGTTTTGTATAGAACTGAAATATTACTTAATAGATTTTGTATACTTGACTTACGTAAAAAAATTATTTTATAAATTGAACAAACTAGTATAAGAAAAGGAGATGATCATTCAAAGAGTTGAATGTATGTATTTGCTGAAATACAAGTGTGAATTATTTGAAAGTTTCAAAGAATTCAGAAGTGAAACAAATTAGCAAAGTATTAAGATTCTTTGATTAGATCAAGGAATAAATACTTGTGCAATAAGTTTCTAGATCATCTCAAATGGTTTTCTCATAATGGACACATCCTGATACGCAATAATTGATTGATGTACTAAATGGAAAATTGTACCTTGTTGGACATGGTGCGGTCCATAATGATTTTACCGACATTCCAGTATCCCTCTAGGATCATGTCCTAGAAATAGCTGCATATCTACGAAAAGGTAACCTCAAAATCCGGCCCCAAGACTCCATAAAAGTTATGGACAAGGAGGATTCCTAATCTTAAGTATGTTAAGATAAGGGGTTGTCCAACTTATGTGAAACGGTTTCAAAGGATAAGCTTAGGACAAAATTAAACAAGTACAGATTTGTGGGACATCCTAAAGTAAGTTTAGGGCATATGTTCTATAATCCTACTTAGCAAAAGGTGTTTGTTGCGAAACATGCTGCCTTCTAAGATAAAGGTGTTTATCATTGAAAGGGCAAGTAGGAGGATAATACATCTTGAAAAGTTCAAGAACCACAAAACACTACAAGTCAAATAAGAGGAACCTATAGATAGACCTATTGTACCACAACCGAATCATAAATCTGGAATAGTATCGAAGATACCTAGGAGGTATGGATTCATCATGGATGATGATGATGAGGTACGTATCATAGAAGATGATGATCCAGTTATATACGATGAGGTAAGAGTTGAAGACACTCAGAGAAATGGATTGAAGCAAGTTTCTCAAATAATGGAACATTCATTTTGATAAGACAATCAAAAGAGTTTGATTTATCAAAAATAAGAATGAACCAAGTGTGTACAAAAGGGTCAGTGGGAGCATCGTGAAATTTCTAGTATTATATATTGATATACTACGGATGAGGAATAACATACCAATGCTACAATCAGTAAAAAATAAAGTTGTCTAAACATTCCTCCATGAATGATTTGGGAAGAGTATCTTAATTGGGGATGCAAATCTATATAGATAGATTTAAAAGGATACTTGACTTAACCCAAGGAATGTATATTCATTTGATGCTAAAGTCGTTTAGCATGGAAAACTCCATGGGATGTCTCATGTTGATGAGTCATGGAGTGTATCTCTCTTAATAGTCCCCATAGACTCCTAAAAGAGAGATCGCATGAGTGACAATCATGTATGCAATGAAATATACGCGACCTATGTTGATTAGTCATATTCTGGAGAAGTTCACTGTCAGACAGTGAAAAACATCTTAAAGTACTTAACAAGCACTAAGGATGTGATATAATTCATGGCGGGTCTGAATTAAAACTAGAGGGCTTAACAGACTCAAGTTTTTCAGACAGACCAAGACGACAGAAAATCCACTTCAAGGTAAAGGGTTACCTTGAACGGTGGTGCAGTGAATTGGAAAGGTTCCAAACAACAAAGAGTTGTTGGTTTAGTGATAAAGACAAAGTATATAGCTATAAATGAAGCTACAAGTTGATTGTTTGGATGAAAAGTTCATTACAGAACTAGGAATAGTTCCTAAGTCTCATCTTGGATCCAAACATGTGTTGTGGCACTTTCATTTGATTATAAGAATCATTGAAAGATGGGAAATCGCTATAGAGATAGTGGACTTTCAAGAACAACATTACATATCCATTTATTGAAGCTTATCCAACAGCAGGATAATCGTCACTTAGAGAAGAAGAGTATGAGATACCATGACGATTGGCTTTAGTGCAAGTGGGAGATTGAAAGTAGTATGCACACAAGCCAATCATGTTTGATGATAAAGCATATACTTTGTAAACAATCTTATTCATTTATTAATAAAAGGTATTAATTTATTAAAGGCTTTTAATTATCTACATGATGCTGTTTTATAATATGTGATAAACCCATAGTTTTAAGCAATGCTTTTAGAATAATGATGATGATCATTCTAATGAGATCTAAATTCTTAGAAAGCTTAAAACTAAAATAGTTCCCAATCGTTGGATTACTAAATTGGGGATTAGTGAATCCGGATAGATTGGTACATACGTTGCTTGCTCATTTGATGAGGATGATTGATCTCATGATCATTTGTGTGGAGACACTAAAGCAAGTATGTAGGTGCTTATTAGAGAATAAGTTCACTGAACGTGGCTCGCTAAGGAATACCTAATGGAGTTTTACTTGCCTGTCAATAGGAATTCCTGTAGTGATAGTAGTACAAGTGATCCTTGGACTTGAGATCATCATAGTATCTTGTGTATGATGAGTTATACTTTGACTTATTCCTTAAGACCCTTAGGGTATATCAAAGGGTATGCTTGGGTATAATAAGTTGTACATGGAGATAATGTATGATCAATAAAGAATCTACCACTTCTAGTAAAAGAAGAGAAATGTCCTATGTGATTCGATAATTGACAACCCAGTAGTCCTTGGCCAAGGCAGAATGAAATTAGAAAGGAGTTTCTAATTTGCATTATTTGGAGTTGTGCATTTAGAGTCGAAATACATATAATTAAATAAAATAAGACTTGACAGTAATTCCATGTCTTATATTTAATTGAGACATTGTATGGTGGAAGGATTGAATTGTACGGTAACTATTTACTCAAAGGTTCTTTTATGATTAATGTTGAAATCTATATTATCTGGAAAGTCGTTGATCGCTAGGGAGGCTTATCCCTATTGTAGAATAAATATTATTTATTTAAATAAATTAATAATTTAATTTATTTATTTAAATAAGATTAGAATTGTTCTAATTGATTTATTCACAACCGGTTTAATATGGAGAACCTAAAGGGTCACACCATAAAAGGAAGAATAATTATTTAAGAAGTTAATGGCATAATCGTAATAATAAGTTAAGTATATTTAATTTAATCTATGGTGATAGAATAAATTAAATAGCTTAATATTTATTATTTAATATTTTGGAAATATTAAATATAAATTAATAAGATGAGTCTTATTATTATTATTACTATTATTATTATTTAATTCCTAAAGGAGTTTGAGAATTAATTAATAAAAGTACTCTCAAATATCCTAATAGGATTAGGAGGCAAATTAATTAAAAGAGTTTAATTAATTATCTCTAATAAGATTAGGGAGCTTAATTAATTAAAATGTTAATTAATTATTCCTAATAAGATTAGGAGCCTAATTAATTAAAAGAGTTTAATTAATTAAAATAAAACCCAATTCCTTAATTGTTAAGGAGGGGTTGCCCACATCTATAAATAAGAGGAGTCTTATTATGGGTGAGTGAGAGGTTGACGTATTATTAGAATACGTAATTCCAATAGTTGGGAGAGTACGCCTTTTTCTATAGAGATAGAAAAACTAGGGTTTAGCCAACAACCCATCTTCTTGATTTCTTCTTCTTCCTTGGTGGATCACCTCTAGAGGCCAAACACTTGGGTGGCTAACGTTGATCAAAGGAAGGAACCAAACCCGGTGGATTCAAGATGAACGTGAAAAGGATTGGAGGTGAACTTGTACCTGAGGAAGCTTGGATCTTCAAGGGTATGATTCTTATTCATATCTTTTCGTTTAATTAATAATTATGCATAAAGGATGATCCAGGTTTATGGTTTGTAAAATTTTTTAAACTCTGATTTTACACGTTTCCGCATATTTTGCAATTTGATTGCGTTCTTGAATATTACAAACCTAACAAAAATATGGTCTGACAATGAATGTCAGACCTCTTTAATCTTTTCTCGTTATGTGTTTTTGATGTTTGAAGGTTGAAACTTGTAGTATGTAATGTTGTCTTTGATATTAAAGTGGAATTACTGTTATTGGATGTCTAGATTTCATGTTGTAATCGGTCAAAACCCATTGACCGAAGTTGACCGGGTGAATTCTGGGCAACCCAGAATGTACAAAACCGAGTCTGACAAGCTCTTCATATGTTCAGATCTGGCAGGTTATAAGTTTTTTTTATGTTGTTGTTATAACTAACTTGTAGTCTGGTATGTTTTCTTTATGTTTCTGGCTTTAGATCCCTTAAACAAATGATATATCGAATGTAGTCAGTGGTCAAAGTGACTGAAATGACCACAATTGCTTTTCTGGGAAATTCCAAGAAACATAAAGGATCTTATTTCTGACATCCTTTGACCGACAAGTATCTGGTGATTTAAGTGTTTTTGAAGTGTAATATTGGTATATTGTTATACCTTGTCGTGTATACTACCATTATGAACCAAAAACGGACCAAAATGATGATCAGAACCCTAAGATATTTGAGTTTGAAAATGGCAGCTCGAACTTTTGGGTTTCTGGGGAAACCCAGAAACCGTCTGACAGGTTGTTTGATGACCCATATCGACTTGTTATTTTGTTGTTTGATCAAAGTAAGTTATGAAACTTATAGAGTTACATCAACACTACAATACTTAGGTTTCATATTGGACAGAAACGATCTATAAATGAAATTATAGCCGGTCAAACGTGACCCCTTAACCACAGGGCTGTCAGCGTTCTTGAGGCTCAAGAACACCTACAGCGACGCTTTTTGTCGCTAAAGACCTACAACGACGGTTTCTATTATTTATTTTCCGAAAATTACTTTAAAAAAAGAAATAAATTATAAAAATACAAAATAAATTATTAAAAATTATTTTAAATTTTGAAAATTAGTTTTTAATTATTTTAAATATATTTTATAAATATTTAATATTTTTGTAATATTAAAAGTATTTAATTTATTTAATTATAATATTAAATAAATTATTTAAAAATGATTTTAATATTTAAAAAAATCATTTAAAATTATATTATGATATAAGAAAATAATTTAAGTTATTTTTGATAACTTTTAATATTATGTGATAATTTTCATTAATAAATTAATATTAATGATAATTAAGTTATTTATTAAATGAATTAAATAAATGAATTAAAAATGATTTTACTAAATTAAAAATTATTTTAAATAATAATAAGGTATTTAAAAATATTTTAAGTTATAAAACATAACTTTTAATATTTAAATGTTAAATTTATTAATTAATGATTAATAATGATATTAAAGTTATTTAGTTATTATATTAAATAAATTAGTTTAAAAATGATTTTATTATTTTAAAAATCATTTAAATGAAAATAAAGTGTTTAAAGATATTTTAAGTTATAAAATATAACTTTTAATATTTAAGGGATATTTTTATTAATAATTTAATATTAATGATATTTATTTAATGATTAATGATATTAAATTTATTTAATAATTATATTAAATAAGTAGTTTAAAAATAGTTTTATTTATTTAAAAATCATTTAAAAAGGATATAAATGAATTAAAAATATTTAAAGTTATAATTAATGACTTTTAATATTTTGATAGATAATGCAGTAATAATTTATTATTAATGGTAAGTGTTTAAAGATGATTTTAATTGTCTTAAAAATCATTTAATGATAATGTAAATGTTTTAAAAATATTTTGAGTTATTATACATAACTTTAATATTTTGGCAATGGTTTGATTAATAGTTTTATATTAATTAAATATTGATGATAATAGAATTGTTTGATATTTAAATCATTTAATAATGATTCTGATATTTCAAAAATTATGGTAAATGATAATAAATATTTTATAATTATTATAAGGCTATGAAAAATAATATGACTGATACTAAGTTACAGGATAGAGTCTTAGACTCGATAATTACCCGATTAAGTTGTCGATAGGCCGGCATATTTCAGAAATTGATCTGAACTTAGATAGATTGTTTGGATAACTATTTATTTGTGATTCAATGGTGTTAAAGTTTTGTGCCAATGTGATTAGGAATGTGTTGATATTTGTTTGTGATGCCATGATTGTGAAACATGTGTGATAAGGTGATTAGGTTATGTGCTGACTGCGAAATGCAGTACTATGTGTTAAGGTATATTGTTCTAATCGAATAAATGATTTGATTAATGATAGGTCGTGATAGAAAAAATAAATCTAAGTTGCGTAATTGTAAGCAGCGCATCAGGCAAGTATCCTACTTTTGCATTTTCTTTATGCATTGGACAAGTGTAAGAATGTTTCAAAGTTATATTATTACTGTACAGATTGTTAAGCCTATATTATATACGCCCATTGATTATCAACATGTTAGTATATGATAATCCAGATATGTATTCTGTTCGTTAATTTCTATAAATGATCTTACAAGTGTCCCCACTTGGATAATCATTGTATTTAATCACATGTCAATACACCTTTGATATACATATATGTTGAATTATATAAGACCTTTGTAATGAAAACCCGACAGATATGAACATCCCGAACATGGGAAAATTTTTATGCGCTACGGCGGACAAAGGATGAACGATAATATCGTTCTAGCAATGTAGTATTGATCAATACAGGGCCTATGGGATGTACACTCTCGTGCCCGTAAGCAAGGTCGGTTTACAGATGAATTTCTGTTTAACCTTTTCAAAAATGAAAACAATGTTCATAGTATGTCACAGAAACCCCATGTATAGTCAATACACAGTTTCAAAAATTTGAACGAGGGTTGTTATGTTATTATTATTGGTACAGATTACTTCACAACTATTGACTGGTTGTAGAAGAATATTATAAAGAAAACATTTAAATTCTTTCAGCTTATATATATATATATAATATTTGCTGGGCACTCAAATGCTCATCCTTGCTTAATTTAAATGTTTTCAGCTAAGTGTGAACAGCTAGAAGGGATCGGCCAAGATCAAGTGAAAAGGAAAGCAAACAGAATATGTTATTGGTATCATTTGTAATAGATAAATTATATTAATTTAATGACATGTATTGTATATCATGTAAAGAGTGTAGTAAAAGTTGCGTACTTGGGATTAGACTCTGATAAATGAAAGTTAAGTTTAAAATTTATATTATTATTATTATTATTATTAGTACCGAGTTCGGGTTTCAAGTATCCGGGTTCGGGGACTTTACAGGTTGGTATCAGAGCTATAGGGTTAGAAACCTTAGGTGGGTTAGACTTTAGGCTATAACCTTAGAACAGAGGGAAACGTAGAAAATACAAATAACTCATATAGAGTTTAAAGATAGATGAATTGAATAAATTCATTGTCAAACAAAATAAAAGATAACTTATAAAACTATTATGTGTTGTGTGTATTTATTAATTGCTAGTCAAGATAATTTTTGTGTGTAGGTGTTAGAAAGGAACAGAATTAGGATACCCTTAAGTCGTAAAGAATAAGTCAACCTCCATGACTGAGCCAATATCAAAGTCAATAACTGCAATAGAGGCTCACATTGAAAGCTACCTCAAAGAGGTGGTTATTTTGGAAAGTATAGTACTGGATCACGAAATGCTAAGTATAACTGATAGGTAAAGTATAGTTAAAGGATATGTGGTCAATGTTGAGTTCTTAAACTTGTATATTTATGTTGAGTTCTTAAACTCGTATGTTTGTGATGAGTTCTTAAACTCATAATGTGTTATAAGTAGTGACAAATTAGGTATAGTTGCGTGTGAATGGATATTGAGGATAATAGAAATAGATAGGTTACTAAGCAATTGATCGTTAGTGAATGTGTAAGGAATTGGTAGTATTAGTATTAGTTAGATAGATATGATTTTAGGTGGTATATATGATAGGTATGTTGGTGTAATGTAATGTTTTGTATAAGTTATGGCAGCGATTCTCGACTTTCGAGTCACAAAGGGATAGCGGATGTTTAAAGCAGTGTGTGCTAAGGTATGTCAAGTGGTATAAATATGAGTTTATGTTGGTTTAATGGGATAAGTTGGTACAAAGATAGTAAATATTTATCTGGTCACTACAGTCGACCGAGTTTTCAAAATCTAATATTTTGAGTACATGATTATTTGAATAGAAAGTTTTGCATTATATGTTAAGCGTTTAAGATAAGGCTTAGAATGAAAGAATAATTTATGATAATGCCGTCAAAACGAAAACGAAACCAAAGGAAGAAGAACCTGTCAACAAAGTTGGAAGACAACCAGACCCGACACAGAATTTTGCGAATGCGGACGATCAAGCTATGCAGAACAAAATACCAGTCGCGGGAAATCAACTAGACAATCGATCGACAAACTTCAAAGACTTCAAGACAACCGGACCGCCAGGATGTAGAAGATCAACCGACCCTGTTAAAGCGTATGTGATAGCTAGGATAACGGTGGGACAAAAGACAACTTTTGTCACCTATATGATAAAAGAAGATAATTTCAATAAATAAGCCAGGAATGTGATTAAAAGAAAAGTTTGTGTGTGGAAAGTAAGGACAGAAGGGATATATATCTTTCCAAAATGTTCCAATCCAAGAATGTATAGTGAATGTGTTGTGTGCGAATCAATAAAGCATAAGGTAAAAGACTGTTCAAGAAAGGAAATGGAAACAAGGAATGCGAATACGGAACAAGGCAGCAGGACATTGGCGACAACGGGACCAACTTCAACAAACAAACCAACGAAATCAACCGCAAGCGTCTTCAGCGTAACCGTTCAAGATATCGTGGCAGCCGGGGATGCAACTTCAGGTATTACTCAAACCAATTTTATTTTCTTATATATTATTTTCTTATATAAACAATAAATTATTTTGAAGGAGGAATTTGAGTTCTCTTAGAAATCAAATTTCTGTTTAAGGAGATAGATAAACTTTTTGCTGAATAGTTAAAGATCAGATCGATCAACTATGATCGAGATCTATTAGCAATGATTATGTATGCTATGTACCCTGGTATGTATAGGTTTTAAAGTGGTGATTCCGGGGACGGAATCTTTATAAGGGAGGGTGAATGTGACAACCCGATATTTTCTATACAAATAAATCATAAATTTTGCGTATAATTTTTTTATTTATTTATTAAAATAAATATGAATGATATGTGTCAAGGTAATGTGTAATTATAATTATGTGTGATAAATAAAATTTATTTATTACATTAAGTATTGTAGATAAATTTATTTTAGAATTATTGATTATTATCAATTATATTTTTATACTAATTAATTCCTTATTAGAAATGTTTTATTAATTATTTTTCAAGGAAGATATAATCTTATATTATTTAAATAATATATGAAATGATTTTAGAATAATTATTTATTTTAAAGGTAAGAATGCATGAAAGGTATTATGTATGTATTTATGTGATGAATATTGAATATATTTATTACATAAATGATTATGAATAATTTTATTTTAGAATTATTGCTCATTATAAATTATATTCTAATAATAATTAGTTTTATAGTAAAAATGTTTTTAATGTTTATTTTCCATGAAAATATGATAATTATATTATTTTAATAATATATGATATGATTATAGAATTTTTATAATACTTATGAAATTATTTCAGAATAGTTAAGATAATTATTTTAACTTAATTATTAAGGTTATATATGAAAGATAAATCAGATATGGAATCCAAACCCTAATTCTGGGTTTTGATAAAGGATTAAAAATAATAATATTATATTATTATTTGTCAGTATTATAGATATGTATGATTATGTGTGTAATGTTAATGTGTGGAACAATTTTAGTGTTAATGATAACCCTAATTTTGGTTATGGGATAAGGAATAATGATAATAATATTATAATATTATAATATTATAATATTTTAATTTTTCAGTGCTATATATATGTACTGTATGTTTGTGGACTGACAATGGTTGGTCAATTATGGTGTAAAATGCCAAAACCCTAGTTTAAGATGTTAAACCCTAAGTTAAAGCCGAGTGCCGGCTTATGACTGTTATGTAATCATGTTAATGTGATTTATGATCGGTGTTTATGTATTAACCCTAATTAGGGAGAATCGTAATTATTCAAAACCCTTATTATTATTATTATTATTATTATTCTATATTATAATCCCTAATTATAATTTTGGAACCCTAATTTGCTTATGGAAAACCCTAATTGAATTGAAACCCTAAAGCGAAAGTCATTCACGACGTTGAGAATTTGTTAAAGCCGTTATGTAATCACAATAATGTGATTAACGGCTGGTGATATAGAAATTAAAACCCTAAAACCTAGAACCCTAATTTAATTTCTAGAAACCCTAATTGTATTATAGAAACCCTAATTTTTGGTATTATAAACCCTAATTGCTTTGTTAGAAAAGTTAATTATGATTAAGGGTAATAAACCCTAATGTCCATATATAAGATAATTACAAACTTAATTTAATTAACAAATTTATTTTTTCAAAATTTCAGAAACTAAAAGTTATTTAATTTTATTTATTTAATTTTTGTGTAAACCCTAAATTGGAAATCTTAGATTTTTGTTTGCTAAATTGGCTCAAACCTTAAACCCTAATATCCAAACACTAAACCCTAAGGGTTTGTAAATGACAAGAATGCCATTAATTGTATTTTAGAAATGTCCATTTTATCCTTATTGGATATTTTAATGGGTTGCTTGAGGAAGTTATCAACACTTTAGTAGTTGGCCAACTCCAACCACTATTTTGACTTTAACATGCCAGCAAATCAGCCATTTAATCAGCCATACATGCATCTAGATATATATATATATATATATATATATATATATATATTAGAGAGAGAAAATGTTGCATTATTGCTCAAATTTTTCATCAAGCTCATCCTAGACCCTCTCTCTCTAAAAGCTTCGAAATTATATAGTATATCAGTCCTATATTGAAGCCCCACGTGCACCCAAAACAGATCAGATACACAGAATCAAGAATTGATCATGAGAGGTATAAAACCTAAACCCAAAAATCTGATCTTGTTCATCATGTTAGAAGTTATGATTTGGTGTTGTAATGTGTTGTTTATGGTGTCATTTAGTGATCTGGGTTGTTAAATCCCAGATCCATAACATCTATAGGCTCGAAATTTAAGTTTTTGCAAATCTGGAAAATGTAGAAAATATGGTCTGACAATGAATGTCAGACCTCCTTAATCTTTTCTCGTTATGTTTATTTCGGCACATGTTCTGACAATACCATCTGGTTCGGATGGATTTGTTATCTACAACGATACTTTAGGCAAAGGGTTAGGATGTGTTCTCATGGAACATGGGAAAGTCATAGCTTATGCATCGCGACAACTCAAAGAATATGAGATGAATTATCCTACTCATGATTTGGAGTAAGCAGCAGTCGTTTTCGCGTTGAAGATCTGGAGGCACTACCTGTATGGGGAGAAAGTGGAGATCTATACAGATCATAAAAGCCTCAAATATTTTGTCACCCAAAAGGAACTCAACATGCGGCAACAACGTTGGCTCGAGTTGTTGAAAGATTACGATCATACCATCTAATATCATTCTGGAAAAGCAAACGTGGTAGCTAACACATTGAGTAGAAGATCATATGTGGGTACGAGTTCAATGTTGTTAACACAAAGGTCCATTTTGTATGACTTGAAAAGAATGGAGATAGAGGTAAAGGCTCCAAGTACCCACGTGATGATATCAAGCATACGAGTAGAACCAACTTTAATCGATAAAGTTAAAGCTGCTCAAGCTACGGACATGGAGCTGATGCGTATGAAGAAGAAATTGCAAGAAGGTGCTATCCCAGAAGCATGAATCGATGAAGAAGGAATACTTTGAGTCAACTCCAGACTTAGTTTTCCTAACGATTTTGACTTGAAGCATAGAATCATGATGGAGGAACACAACACACCATTTGCAATCCATCCTGGGAATACTAATATGTATCATGATCTTCGACATACATTTTGGTGGAGCAATATGAAGAGAGAGATTGCAGAGTTTATCTCGAGGTGTTTAACTTGTCAACGTGTAAAGGCGGAGCATCAAGTGACAAAGGGTCCATTGCAACCGCTTGAGATTCTGAAATGGAAGGGGGAACACATTACTATGGATTTCGTTACGGGTCTTCCGAGGGTTTCTCAAGGCATAGATACGATTTGGGTTATTTTTGATAAATTAACCAAGTCTGCCCATTTCTTGATTATACGGGAGACTTATTCCCTTGAACGTCTTGCTAGTATGTACATGAATGAGATTGTGAGATTGTATGGCATGCCAGTATCCATAGTTTTATATCGTGACCCAAGATTCACTTCATGATTTTGGGTTAACTTGTAGAAAGCTATGGGCACGAATTTACGATTCAGTTCGGCATACCATCCTCAAACGGATAGACAATCAGAGAGGACTATTCAAACTCTTGAAGATCTATTAAGACTCTGTATCCTAGATTTCATAGGGATTTGGGATAAGTATCTACCATTGGTGGAATTCTCCTGCAACAACAGTTATCAGGCAAGTATAGGTGTGGCTCCATTTGAAGCCTTATATGGACGAAAATGTTGTTCTCTAGTATGCTGCGATGAGGTGGGTGAAGCAACGTTGTTGGGACCAGAATTGGTACGTATAACTACAGAAAAGATTCAAACTATTCGATAACGTATACAAACGGCACATGATCGACAAAGGAGTTATGCTGATCTTCATCGAAAGGACGTGGAATTTAATATTGGAGATCATTTACTGTTATGTATTGCTCCATGGAAGAGAGTTACAAGATTTGGGAAGAGATGAAAGCTCAATCCACGATTTGTTGGTCCATTTGAGATTCTTGACCGAATAGGAAATGTGACCTATAGACTCGCATTACCTCCATGCATGTCTCGTGTTCATAATGTTTTTCACATATCTATGCTTCGTAAATATATGAAAGACCCGAACCACATTATTGAGTTAGAACCGGACGAGATAGCCGAAGATTTGACGTACGAGGAGGTACCTATTAAGATCTTGGATAGGAAAGAGCATGTCCTACGCACCAAGGTTATACCACAAGTTAAGGTCTTATGGAGAAACCATGATATTAAAGAAATGACCTGGGAGTTGGAATCAGAAATGAAAGCGAGGTACCCTCACCTGTTCGAAACACCAGGTACGTACGTCAATTTCGAGGACGAAATTTCATAAGGAAGGGAGGTTGTAAGACCCCAACTTATTATAAATTTTCTCTAATTATTATTGTGAATAATAAGGTGTTAATTTGATATAATATTTTGGTTATGGGTGAAATGTGCAAATTTTGCAAAATAGGCAAGTGGTTATAAAATATTCATTTTGTCGGAGAATATTCGTTTGGTCGTGGAATGTTCTTGCTGTCGGAGAATATTCGTACGACGGCGCAGCCATTTGTGGGCCCCATAACAGAGTAATTGTCGGATGAAGAAAATGACAAGTTTGAGTTTTTATAAATAACAACATAATGGTTACCGTTAACCCTGTTGAAAAACCCGGTGGTTAAAATACAGTAATACGCGTGGTTGCACAGTAGCACGCGATTTTGGATAGTATTTTTTGAATTATTGATTCTTACGTAAGAAGGCACTACTCAATAATTGTTACAGTAATTACTGTTTAATATTTTATTTTATTGATTCAATAATTGCTGCGTTGACATTTTATATTATTGTTGTTTCAATAATTGTCATTTCACAGTATCTCCATTATCAGATCAATAATTTATATTATTTGAATAATATTATTAGAGAGCATTATTGGCAATGTCTAAGGAAGTTCTATCTAAGAAAGGGGTTTAGTCACCTAATTGCACGCCACCAAAGAGAAATCCTTATCTGAAAGCCCCCTCTTTCCTGAGAACGACCAGGTTGTCATAATTGCGATTTTGTAATATTATTTATGAATAATTAATTATTGATTTATATGATAAGAAAATATTTATTTGATGTGGATATAAATGATGAAATTATTTATGTGGTTATAATTGAAGAAATTAATGTTAAGGTGTTTTATCAGTATTTTGTTGGATTGGAGGTATTAAAAGATCAAATCAGTGTTCTTAAAGCTCTATTGCATGAGTTATAATTTTAATCCGACTGTTGGATCATTGTGATTTTTGGATATGTTATACACATATAAGTTGAGTATATATCCACAAATTTTGAACCGCTAAAAATGAACGAATGTTTTGTTATAAATTTTATGAGGTATTAAAAATTATTCGTTTGTGGATTTCGGATATTTTTTGTCCTGAATTTGGAAAAACTTAAAGCTACAAAGTTGTACAGAATTCGATTTCATGTGGAATAGAGATAAAGTTGGTATTTTTCTGATAAACTGGATATTTTCCATGGATTACTGAAGTTTCAGAAAATAAAATAATTTTTATTAAATTATGGGTGTAACCCACTTTTGTTAAAAACATGTAGGCTTCTGGGATTTTTCAGATTTGGCATGCTTGATGGCTGGTCTTGGTAGGTGGAGTGGAAGGAAGATATATATATATATATATATATATATATATATATATATATATATATATATATATATATATATATATTTTAATTTATTAATTTAGTCTCATTTGACGTTCTAGCATTTTCCTATAAATAGACGCTTATGTTAGAATTGAAAATCACACCAGAAATAAATTTTTTTTCTCTCTATATTGTCGAGCATATTTTTGTGAGTATTTAGATACTTGGAGAGTTGCTATTCGGTGCAAGTTCCCTTAGGCTTTATATTTGATATTCTGAACAGAAGTACTGTTATTTTGAGGTAAGAGATGTTATTTTTTTCGTAAATGATATTATTTCTTTCAATATCATTATGTCAAAATATTGGTCTGAACTTTTTGTGTCGGGATTATATTCACGTATACGGTACTATTCACGTATACGGCACTATTCACCGAAAAATAAAATTTTTTCTTTTTATCCAAGATGTCTATTATGGTTACTATCTTTAATTGTATCCATGTTTTGATCTTTATTTTTGAATTATGCTTCACAATTGGTTATTATGGAATATTTTTGAACTTGGATAAACTAAAGTATGAATCCTAATCTTTGATCTTTTATCTCACTAGATTCATTTTCTTTAATATATTTTTCATCATCCTCAGTCCTAAATGATGATATTATTGAATATCTTTGGCCTGTAGTGCAAAGATGAATGATTAGCTAATGAATATCTTTGGCCGTAGTGCAAAGATGAACAGGTGTTGAGATGAACATTACCAACTGGTGATACAAATGAATATCTTTGGCCTATAGTGTAAAGATGAATATTTGATTCAAGATGTATACTGATTGATGTTACAGGGATAAAATATCGATGATGGACTTTTAAATCTTAGAAGATAGTAGACTTCTTTCTCTACTTGACTCTTCTAATGGATTGTTGTTTTCGCTGCAGTTGTTGATCTAAAACTTGTTATCTATTATATTTTATCAGATTTTTCACTGTTGAAGACTAATGATAATTTGTTGTATATTATCTTAGTCATAATATTCTTTGTGACGCCCTCAAAACATGTATTCATCTACTATTCTTGAGTCGCCAGATACATGGTACAGAATTCAAATACAAATTAATAATACAACTATCGTGTACAATACGACAAAACATAAACTGTGAGATTGAATACAAATATTGTCTACTAGAGAGTATACAAACTCAAAAAAGTCTTCATTACAATTATTATCACACTATTTCACTGAATAGTGAGGACTACTAATGCTATCATCTGGTCCGTCACTCCATTCCCCGACTAGTCCCTGCTACGTTCTCATTTCCTGAAGAGAACAATGAAAGTAAAAGGGTGAGCTCAACTAGCCCAATAGGAAATATTATGACTAAGATAATGCAGAATATATTATCGTTAGCCTTCAACAGTGTTAAACTGATATAATATAACAACCATCAAGTTTAACTATAGCGGAACAAACAATCCATTAAAAGAGTCAAGTAGATAATAAAATCTACTATCTTTTATGATTTAAAAGGTTTTTAATCACTTTTATCGCTGGGACTCAGCTTAATAAATAATTCACATCACCGAATCGCCCATGTACTACGGCCAAGGATATTCTTTAGTATCACGACCACAATTATCCATGCACTACGTACCAAGAATATTTGTGTATTCATTAATGGTCATGATTATGCCAACAACTATCCATCAATGCACTACGGGCCAATGAGGACTTTTATCACATCATTTGTAACATTACGATCATGATTACACCGAATAATCCTGGGTCATAATCATACCAAGTTCATCTATGCACTACAGGCCACAGATGACTTTCAACAAAATATAAACATGAGGATGATGACAATGATATAAGAATTCAATAAAACAAGTTCAAGAATTAATTTATCCAGGAATTAATAATGTCCAAATTGTCAACATGATACTGCTTTGTAGAGTAAAATTCAAGAATGATCAGAAGAATATTTCCATGAAAAGATACTGGATGAAGCGCAAATATCAAGGATATTCCACTAATTTCATGGAGTATTGAAGTCAAAACTTTAACCAACTGAGTATAATAAGGAATGGAATAACAAAAGATATCATCAGGCATGCGATAGACTTCACAGGTAGGTTATTCCAACAGAATAATAAATAACGGAATCAGGTCCGGCGTAAAACGCACAGACAGGATATTCCAACAAAATAATAAAGACGGAATCAGGTCCGGCGTAAAACGCACAGACAAGATATTCCAACAGAATAATAAAGACAGAATCAGGTCCAGCGTAAAACGCATAGACATGATATTCCAACAGAATAATAAAGACAGAACCAGGTCCAGCGTAAAACGCACAGACAGGATGTTCCAACAGAATGATAAAGAATGGAACAACAGAAGAATTTCACCAAGTATAGGGTAGCCCGCGTATACAGGTTATTCCAACAGAATAATAAAGAATGGAATAACAGAAGTTCTCTTCATGGATAAGAAAGATATAATACTCCCTACCTTAGAAAAACTGGATACTGGAATAGTGAGGTAGCAAACTTCTCTTCTTCTTTCTCTCTATAATTTTTCTCTATAATAATCGCTCTAAACTTTTTGTGAATTGGTGAGAAAGGAAGGAAGAATGAGCTTCTATTTATAGGAAAATATAGTTTCGATAATTGCACACTTTAGGGCTCGGAAAAATTACAGTACAATACCTCCAACTTTTCCTTTATTTTTAATTTAGTCATGGAAGTATTATCAAACTTGCACCATCTCCCCTAATAGTAAATAATGTGATTAAATAGTAAATTATGTGAATCAATAGTTCTAGACATGTGAAAATACGAATTACAATATAGTACCTCCATCTATACCTCCATTTTTAACTTAGTCATGCAAGTATTATCAATCTTGCACCAACTCCCCTATAGTAATAAGAATGTGAAACAATAGTATATACATGTGAATAAATAGTTATAATCATGTGAAATAATAGCAATCAATTGCTCATTTATCCGGTTAAATACCTGATTGGTCAATATAACCTCCAGACATCAATTATTATCGAAATAATTGTCGATTTTCACTAACACAAATAATTCCAACACAATGAAATCATTTTTATTAAAAATATAAATTTTGAAGTTTTGAAGTTTGACTTTTTCCGAAAAAGTTAACTATTGACTTTTTGACCAAATAGTAAATTTCGAAAAATTTTGTGTTTATAGACTATTTTTACTAATTTTATCGTTCCGGACTCAAATATCACGTCCGCGTCTCCAAATTCAACTCCGAACACAACTTCAATTTTAATAACATTCATCATTATTATTATAACTCACAATATTTATCAACCAGCTCATTCCCAGGAATGAGGGGGCTTTCCAATAAGGATTTCTCCCTATTGGCGCGCAATTAGGTGACCAAACCTCTCATTGACAGAATTTCTATACATTGTAAATATTGCAATTTAATAATATGAATAACTTTGTCGTCTCAATAATTGATTTAATAAAATAACATATTATACAGATGATACTGTGATAATAATTGAATCAATAATATGAGAGATATGATGCAGCAATTACTATAGCAATAATTGAGTATAACTGAGTGACTTCTCATTTAAGCATCAATAATCAATACCGTGTGCTACTATGCAACCACGCGTATCACTGTACTTTTACTACCGAGTAGTTCAACAGTTAACGGTAAAACTTCCGTCGTTATTTTCATAAAGTATTTTTGTCGTTTTCTCAATCCGACAATAATTCCATTATGGGGGTCCACCAATGATTGTGTCGTTGTACAAATATTCCCGATTAAAATGAATATTTTCTGACCAATCGAATATTATATAATAACTTGCGTACTTTGCAAAATTTGTAAATATTACCCACAACTATAACATTATATCAAATCCACACCATAATATTCAAAAATATATTTTGAGAAAATTTAATCTTTATTCAAAAAGTTGGGGTCTTACATTCTTTACTGGGTTAGTTGAGCTCACCCTTTTCCTTTTTGTTCTATTTTTCTTCTCAGGAGGTGAGAACATAGCAGGATCTAGTCGGGGTATGGAGTGATGGTTCTAGAAAGATATTTTAGTAGTCCTCACTATTTCTGTAAAATAGTATTTAAATAATTATAATGAGGACTCCTTTTGAGTTTGTATACTCTCTATTAGACAGTATTTGTATTCAAATTTACAGTATATGTGTTGTCATATTTTGTCATATATGTATTGTATTTGTTTCTGTACCATGTATTTGACGACTCAGAATAGGTGATGTATACCTATTTTGGGGGCGTCACAATAAAGATTAATAGACACTTAAAAATATGATAATGTATTTCTAATGATGCAAATCGCAATGTAATGAATGTTTATGATGAATGTCAAAATGTTTTATCAAATCGTACATCGTATTTCGCACTTCGCTTTTTGCATTTGGCCAATTGCACATAGTAACTCGTACATCGCATTTCGCATTCGCATATCGCATATCTCATATCGCATATCGTAAATCGCAAATCACAATGTAACGAATGTTATGATGAATGTTGAAAATGTTTTTGCAAATCTCTTTACCTTTACCGATCATTGCTGATGCCTATGCTGGTGTTGACTCCAATAGTTTGGCATTTAATCGATGATTCTTGTTTGATGAAGATAAGTTGAGATGTTTTCTACATCTCTGATGGGTATGACGTATTGAAATCACCAGACCCTCCCGATGTATTTGCTGGTAGTTTGCAACGGTGCCTATCTTGCTGATCGCCAAACTTTTTTGATTCTTACTCGAACGGTGGTATACGAAGCTTTCATCGTTGAACTGTATTGATGTTGCGCTGAATTGATGCCAATGGTTTAGAATACCAGATCTTCTGATACCTTAGCTCACCCTTTTTGAGGTGATTTGGAGTTTTCATTCGCTGTTGGGGGTAGGTGCCCCATTTCTTTTAGCGTGTGATTTGCAACCTAGTTGAACTGATGACTTCAATGTCGCTGATATCCCTGGAGAGTGCAACTCATTCTTTCACTGCCAAGATTTGAACTTCGGTGTAGAGGCCTCGACTTGTGAGGACTTGACGCTGGTTGGTACATTTGATGATGAGGATTTATCTCGCTATACCTTTTGTCATACGACTTCTGTTTTTGAGTTACGGACCTTCTTGAGAATTTTTCCCTTCTTTTGTAGGGCACGCTTATGTCGCCATGATTTCTTTCATTCCTTGGAACCGTAAAATGCCCCATCTCTTCCGCAAGCTATTTCTGGGGATTCATACGAGAGACTCTCTTTGTTAACCAAATTACAAGTGAATAATATCTGAATCACCCTTGAAATGATGATGGACCATGCTGATGGCGCTGACTGGTGTATTTTCCACTTTAGGATTGTTGATAAATTCCCCAGTGTTGAGTTGTCATTGCTTTCGAGATTGCCTCCTATCTTGTTGTAAGGATCTAATATCCGGTTGTCACTAATTTTAAAATTTCCCCAGCCTTGCTTGTTGTCTGGGGTAGTTGCTTTGACAAATGGGCTGATAAGACACCGAGATCGCAAGAGGCTTTTACTTCTGTACTAGATGGTGAACATGTAGTGGATTTGGGCTTTGATGCCCTCAATCATTGTTACAGACTTATTCTCGCAATCGGCGTTGATGGTTTTCTTCTGATTTGATAAAGCCTTATGTTTGAGGGTGTCGGATCTTTGAAAGTCCTCGCTGCTGGTTATCTTAGTGTATCACTGTTTCTTTCTTTCTGGGATTTGTGCCAGATTTAATGTAAATGACATTGAAGTGTTATTGGGTCATCTCAACATGGGTCACTGACTTGGATGGTTGTTCTTGGGCGTAGACTTGGAATTGATGTTTGGGTATGGATACTTCTTTTTGAGGGTTTGACCGCACCACTGATGGCGGCCTACGTACTCCTATGTATGTGGGAGATCAGGTCGACGTAGTTCCTGTTTGATAAGATAGAAGGTTTGAGAAGTGTTTGTTTGGATTTTTTTGGGTTTTTGTTTGGTTTGACTGCACCATTGATGGCTGCCTATGTATTCCTATTGAAGAGGAGATCAGGTCTGCGTAGTTCCAACCTTTGGTTTGAAAAAGGTTCAAAGGGGTAAGTGGTGAGAAGGGTGTAGTGATGTTTTTTTTGTTTTTTTTTGTTTTTTTTGTTTTGTTTTTTTTTCATGCATGGAAAATAAAAGGAACACTACGAAGAAAGTGATATCGTCCCATCATCACCTGGAACTCACAACTGTATCCTCTGGATCTATATCTTCTTGACTAACTGAGGCATGATAGTCTAGTTGTCAGTAGTTATGTTACCTTTAGGACTCGCAATAGAGGTTACCTCTTGGTTCTGAATATCTTCACTTATGGCCATAACTTGATCGCTTCCTGATTCAATACATTCCTCAAGGACGCTTGAACTGGATGCATCACAAAAAGGTATAAACTCCTGGTTTTTAATGAGTTGGTTTCCCTAATAACCTCACCACCTTTTCCTTCATTTGTTCCACCACCTTTTTCTTGGGCTTGAGAGGATTCAACCATGAAATTTCCCTTGACCTGTTGTCACATTTCTTGCAAGGAACTTTCCTTTTTAGCTTTTTCTTCCTTAGAAAGGATTAGTATTTCCTCCGCATCATCCAAGGTTATAAGATCTGGAATGTGGTTGCTACCTTTGGACCACACGATATTGGATTTAGCGGAGGAATCTCCTTTGGGGATACCCTTGTATTCTCTATCATTTCCTGCATTAGGGTCATTCTGTCTTGTGTACTGCCAGGATTATCGCTCATAGCCTTCACCTCATTTGAATTGTCTGTCTCGAGTGGACATCTTAAGCTTTTTATTTCTTTTTCGCCTTTTTTGGTCATGGGAAATTCTATCTCCAGCTCTCCATTTTCAATGAGATCCTGGATTTTATGTCGCAAAGACCAGCATTCTTCAGTCGTATGTCTAAGTGTGTTAGAATGGTAGAGAAATATCTTGGTGGAATCATAACTCTTTATCTTGGGATTTATAGGAGGCAGCAACTCAGTAATTTTTCCTTTGCTTATCCGAAAGTCTAGCATTTCTTCATTTGATTTTCTCAGAGGGATAAATTTTTGGACTCTTTTAGAGGTTGTTTGATCTTTCATATTTGAGAATTCGCATTCCCTCGAGCGATTTTTTCGCTGACGAGATCTTCTAGTACATTTATCATCCCATTTTCTTGTACTTTCAGCATGCTTTGATCTTCTTTATTTAGCTGGCTCATCATGGAGAGATATGGGATTGTATTGTGATTAACCTTCTTTTTCTCTTGGCTTTCTAATAGTTGAGTGAAAAACTACCTCGTTTTCTGATGTTGGCGCACTATCAGCTTAGCCAGCAGATTTACTTGATTTTGGATCGCCTCTAATTTTTGCATTACTGGCATACCCTCCTCCGAGTTTTCCCACTCTAGGACATTTGTTTTGTGCCTTCGGGGGTATTCCACCATCCTTCGTATGTACTTACAAATTGGATACATTTCAGTGCTTCCTGACCCGATCATGTTTACTTCCTTTGTATCATGATGTACCGGAAGGTTGGTGTTAACATTTTGTTGGTCAGGTTGCTGGACAACAATACTTCCACTTTCGATCAGATTTTGAATTTTATGCTTTAAGGACCAACAATCTTGTTTATCGTGTCCTGGAGACCCTGAGTGGTAAACACGTCTTTGGCTTGGATTGTATCTTTTGCTCCCTGGTTCCATTAATATCGCCAATACATTAATATCGCCAATATCACCAATACATTAATTTTCTTGTGATCCATTACTATTGCCAATACATGTTTAAGGGAATCGCCCAGTGGAGTGAAAACCCGATTTTCTGTTCTTTCAAATTTTCTTTTCCTGTCTGGGCATTGGTTGAATGGAGCCTATTGTTGAGATGACAGATTGTCTTGTATTTTCTAAATGGAGGGACTGTATGTTGGTCTCCTAGCTTGCCCCTGTACAACAAGGGATGCATATTTAATGCCTTTATCGGGTACATCCTTGGGATCGCTTGTATATTTTCTAATCTGTATATGTTTAGCGACTGCTTCCAAGGCAGTGAAGTCTTTAATCTTGCCTGCCTTTAGGCCCACCTCTGCCATTTCGCCGTGTTTGATCATTTCTGAGAATGTCTTTCATATGCCTGCTAGGATCCTCTCATAGTACGGAGCCTCTTGGATGTCAATAAACGTCATTACCATCTCAGTTTCTGTTATTGATGGAATGACTTGCGCTGCTAGATGTCTCCACCTTTGGGCATATTCTCGAAAAGATTCAGTACTTTTCTTTTTGACTTTAGTCACTTGGTATCGATCCGGTGCCATTTGTGACTGAAAACTGTACTGATTTAGAAAGGCGTGGGCCAATTCTTCCCAGTTGTGGATTTTGGCTTTGTCAAGTCTGGCATACCAGGCTTTAGCCTCTCCACTGAGAATCTTTTAAAAAAGTTGCATTCTGAGGCTTTCATCTTCAGCATAAGACCCCGGTTCGCCAATGTACACTTTTAGGTGCGTATAGGGATCGCCCGCCCCATTGTACTTTTAAAACTCTGGGAATTTGAATTTGGTAGGGTATCGAGCCCCTGGGAATATGCAAAGATCTGAATAGGTGACACTCCCATAATTTCCAGTCCCTTTAATTGACCGGATGGTCTCCTCCATTAGTTGGACTTTCTTTCTTATATTCCTAGTTTCTCGATTATCCCTGAGATTTGTGACTTCTTTATTGGAATGAGGTTTAGGTACCTGGGTTTCCATCTTTTGGCCAATACCGTGACTACCCCCCGGTGTGGATGACTTCGGTTGAGTAGTGTAAGACCCCAACTTTTATAAATAAAGATTAAATTTTCTCGAAATATATTTTTGAATATTATAGTGTGAATATGATATAATGTTATAGTTGTGCGTATTATTTACAAATTTTGCAAAGTAAGCAAGTGGTTATATAATATTCGATTGGTCAGGGAATATTCCTTTTAACAGGGAATATTCGTACGTCGGCACAATCATTGGTGGACCCCACAACGGAAGTATTGTCGTAGTAAGAAAATGACAGAATTATCTTTCTAAAATAATAACGGCGAAATTATTACCGTTAAAACTGTTGAATTACCCGGTAGTAAAAGTACAGTAATACGCATGGTTGCATAGTAGCACACGGTATTGGTTGTTGATGTTTACGTGAGAAGTCACTCAGTTATACTCAATTATTGCAACAGTAATTGCTGCATTATATCTCTCATATTATTGATTCAATTATTGTCACAGTATCATCTACATAATAGTTTATATTATTAAATCAATAATTGAGACGACAAAGTTATTCATATTATTATTTACAATATTGACAATGTCTAGAAGTTCTGTCAAGGAGAGGTTTGGTAACCTAATTGCGCGTCAATAAGGAGAAATCCTTATCGGAAAGCCCCCTCTTTCTTGGGAACGACCTGGTTGTTAAATATTGTGAGTTATAATATTAATGATGAATAAGTTCGTGTTGATTAAAGATGAATTTGATAGTTCCATTATGTTAGGATTATTAGTGTTAGTGGAAATTGACATCTATTCCGATGATAATTGATGTCTGGGGGTTATATTGATAAATCGGGTAATTTATCGGATAAATGAGTAATTAATTGCTACTAATTCACATGTTTATATAACTATTTGTTCCCATTTGTGTACTATTGAATCACATTCATGTACTATTAGGGGAGTTGGTGCAAGATTGATAGTACTTGCATAACTAAGTTAAAAACAGAGGTATAGATGGAGGTATTATACTATAATTCGTATTTTTCACATGATTATACTATTGATTCACATGATTAAACTATTGATTCACATTATTTACTATTAGGGGAGTTGGTGCAAGTTTGATAATACTTGTAGGACTAAATTAAAAATAAAGGAAAAGAGGAAGGTATTATACTGTAATATTCTGAACCCCAAAATGTGCAATTATCGAGACTATATTTTCCTATAAATAGAAGCTCATTTCTTCATTATTATTCACCAATTCACTCAAGCTATAGAGCATTTATTATAGAGAGAAAGTATAGAGAGAAAGAAGAAAAGAAGTCTGCTACCTCACTACTTCAGTATCAAGTTTCTTTCTAAGCTAAGGGGTATTATTTCTTTCTTATTCATGAAGAGAACTTCTGTTATTCCATTCTTTATTATTCTGTTGGAATAACCTATATACGCGGAATACCCTATACTTGGTGAAATTCTTCTATTATTCCATTCTTTATCATTATGTTGGAATAACCTGTCCATGAGAAGTACTGCATACACGGTGAAATTCTTTTGTTGTTCCGTTCTTTATTATTCTGTTAGAACATCATGTCTGTGCGTTTACACATGACCTAGTTTTGTTCTTTATTATTCTGTTGGAATATCCCGTCTGTGCGGTTTACGCATGACCTGGTTCCGTTATTTATTATTCTGTTGGAACATCCTACCTGTGCGTTTACGCATGACATGGTTCCGTTCTTTATTATTCTGTTGGAATAACATGTCTGTGCGGTCTATTGCATGCCTGGTGATTTCTTTTGTTATTTCATTCATTATTATACTCAGTTGATTAAAGTTTTGACTTCTATACTCCATGAAATTAGTGGAATATCCTTGATATTTGCACTTCATCCAGTATCTTTTCACGGAAATATTCTTCTGAGCATTCTTGAATTTTACTCCACAAAGAAGTATCATGTTGACAATTTGGACGTTATTGATTCCTGTATAAAATAATTCTTGAACTTGTTTTATTAAATTCTTATATCATTGTCATCATCCTCATGTTTATATTTTGTTGAAAGTCATCTGTGGCCTGTAGTGCATAGATGGACTTGGTATGATTATGACCAGGGATTATTCGGTATAATCATGACTGTAATGTTACAAATGATGCGGTAAAAGTCCTTATTGGCCCATAGTGCATTGATGGACAGTTGTTGGCATGATCATGACCATTAATGAATACACAAATATCCTTGGCATGTAGTGCATGGATAATTTGTGGTCGTGATTCTAAAGAATATCCTTGGCCGTAGTGCAGGGGTGATTCGAGGATGTGGATTATTTATTAAGCTGAGTCTCAGCGATAAAAGTGATGAAAAACCTTTTAAATCATAGACGATAGTAGATTTTATTCTCTACTTGACTCTTTTAATGGATTGTTTGTTCCGCTGCAGTTAAACTTGATGTCTATTATATTTTATCAGTTTAACATTGTTGAAAGCTAATGATAATTTATTCTGCATTATCTTAGTCATAATATTTCTTACTGGGCTAGTTGCGCTCACCCTTTCATTCACTGTCCTCTTCAGGAAATGAGAATATAGCTGGGACAAGTCGGGGAACGGAGTGATGGTCCAGATAGATGGCTATAGTAGTCCTCACTATTATGTAAAATAGTGTGATAATAATTGTAATAATGACTTTATTTGAGTTTGTATACTCTCTACGAGACATTATCCGTGTTGAAACTCTCAGCTACGTTTTGTCGTACTGTATCAAAGAAGTTTGTATTTAAATTTTGTACCATATATTTGGCGACTCAAGATGGGTGATGTATACCTGTTTTGGGGGCGTCACAAGTAGGCATTGTTTGGCCCCGAATTTCTCTATGTGCTGAGGATTTGTGTGGAGGGGTATTTGTGGACCCCGAGTAGATTGGTGTAGTTCCTTGAACATAACAGCCAGCTCTATAATTTGATAGCTTAATCTTTCGAACTCCTCGCGAGAGACAGGAGTAGGATCAGGCTGGGCATTTTTATCCATGTCTGACTGTGGGCTTAATGCCCTTTTAGACTTTAAACAGGTGACGGGACCGATTGCTTCCCTACAAAAAGACTTACGTATTTTAGTCTTAGGGAATGTGGAAATGTTATATGCTATGTGATGTGTCCATTTTAGGAGTATTATCCTACAAAACGGATGTCAGTTGTTTTTATGACAAGATAGCATGCTAGATAAAAGGGAATGCATGTGCACATATTCCTTCATATTTTCCATTACATTGAGATTTACATGGAAATGAATTTTCAAGTAATTGAATTTACAAGTAATTAAAAAATGAGAAAGCATGAAGAGACTTTCCTCCATGTTGAGTTTATCAGAGGCTGACCTATCTTAGGTTAATCTCGCGGCTTTTTGGCATTAAGGTTCCCAAATCATCGTAATTTACTCAATGGGAGATTAATTCGGTCTTTCAACTGGAGAGAATTTGGGTGGTGCCTTTCCTGAGCCTCGCGGGAATTGGTCTTCCTACGAGTCCAGTAATCAAACACCGACAGGTTAGCCTCCTGGTGGAGGGACCACACATCATACATTCACAAACATTGTGTTTCACCGTATGGAAATGATGACATGTGCAAAGCACTAATATCACAAGCAGATATGGTGCAAAGCACTGAGTGCAATAAGTAAATGCATTCGTACACATTCATCATATATGTAAATGCAACATCCACACACAAGCAGATAACAGTTTTGAAAAGCTTGTAATAACGGCTTAAGTCTTCTTTCTGGAGTCCCCAGCAGAGTCGCCACCTGTCGACGTCGGGATTTTTAGCTGTCCCTTTCCGTTACTTGTTTTTTGGTGTTCCCCTTTTAGGTGAGATTTGTTTAAAAAAACAAGTGAAAAAGGTCCGACATGTATATTGTCGACGATGGACTGTTAAGAGTCGTCAGTTGGTTTTTTAAATGGTTGTACCAACACAACCGAGAAAAGGTTTGCACATTGACCCAGTGATGTGACACTGCTAAACGGGTCGGTGAAACCGAGATTCATTAGGGTCCGGGGACTTGATTATGCGGAGGGAAGGTGTTAGGCACCCCCCGACATCCGTGTTACCACGGTGACCACCGTTTTTCAAGAAACTATTATCTGAATGTGTATGTGTGTGTACGTGGGTTAATGTGCTGTTTATTTGTAAGTGGTGCGAGGCGTCGTTCGCACCTATATACAAAGGGTTTGAATTTATGTAAAAATTTAATTTTAGCAAGATATGGCAATGATGTTTTATAAAAGAGGTTTTTCAAACCCTTATGCTCAATAGTAATTGAGACCTTTTACACTTCTATTTTATTAAGTGTGCAGCTTAATTGATTTTATTTTCGAGATGCGAAGCATCTATAAGAAAATAATGTACAAAATAAGGCTGATTTCCTCATGGGTATGAAAACCGTCTAAGTAAATTCAGACACCGCAAAATAATTTACAAGCTATTTACAACTGACAATGTCCATCACGGGAACCAAATCTAGATCCAATGGAATGAATCTGTGATCACATGATTCCTAGGCTCACATGATACCGCAATTTATATGAAAGCAATAAGCATGTATATATATAAAAGCTGTAAATATATATATATATATATATATATATATATATACAGACATGATCAGCCACCATGAAGCACCTCCATGGGGGATCAGAAAATGTAAATAAAGTTGTAAAAGCTATCTGTAACGCCCCCAAAATAGGTATACATCACCTATTCTGAGTCGCCAAATACATGGTACAGAATACAAATACAATACTTAATATACAACAAGAGAGCTGTGGGTTTTAATACAAATAATGTCTTCTAGACAATATCAACTTTCAGAATAAGTCCTCATTACATTTATTATCACGCTATTTAACAGAATAATGAGGACTAATAATACTATCATCTGGTCCATCACTCCGTTCCCCGACTCATCCCAGCTATATTCTCATTTCCTGAAGAGAACAGTGAAAGAAAGGGTGAGCTCAACTAGCCCAACAAAAAATATTATGACTAAGATAATACATAATAAATTATTATTAGCCTTCAACAGTGTTAAACTGATAAAATATAACAAACATCAAGCTTAACTTCAACAGAACAAGGAATCCATTAGGAGAGTCAAGTAGAGAATAAAATCTACTATCTTCTATGATTTAATAGGTTTTCATGACTTTTATCGCTGGGACTCAGCTTAATAAATAATTCACATCATCGAATCACCCCTGCACTACGGCCAAGGATATTCTTTAGTATCACGACCATAAATTATCCATGCACTACGGACCAAGAATATTTGTGTATTCATTAAGGGTCATGATCATGCCAACAACTATTCATTAATGCTCTACGGGCCAATGAGGACTTTTATCACATCATTTGTAACATTACGATTATGATTACACCGAATAATCCCTGGTCATAATCATACCATGTCCATCTATGCACTACAGGCCACAGATGACTTTCAACAAAATATAAACATGAGGATGATGACAATGATATAAGAATTCAGTAAAACATGTTCAAGAATTAATTTATCCAGGAACTAATAACGTCCAAATTGTCAACATGATACTGCTTTGTAGAGTAAAATTCAAGAATGCTCAGAAGAATATTTCCATGAAAAGATATTGGATGAAGCGCAAATATCAAGGATATTCCACTAATTTCATGGAGTATAGAAGTCAAAACTTTAACCAACTGAGTATAATAACTAATGGAATAACAAAAGAAATCACCATGCATGTGTTACTTCGCATATACAATTTATTCCAACAGATTAATAAGTAACGGAACCAGGTCAGGCGAAATTCGCACCGACAGGATGTTCCAACAGAATAATAAAGACAGAACCAGGTCCGGTGTAAAGGCACAGACATGATATTCCAACTGAATAATAATAAAGATGGAACCAGGTCCGGCGTAAACGCACGGACAGGATATTCTAACAGAATAATAAAGATGGAACCAGGTCCGGCGTAAACGCACAGACAGGATATTCCAACAGAATAATAAAGACGTAATATTATAAGAATGTCACCAAGTATAGGGTAGTCCGCGTATACTGGTTATTCCAGGAGAATAATAAAGAATGGAATAACAGAAGTTCTCTTTATGAATACAAAAGAAATAATACCCCTTACGAGTACAACAAATAATATCCCTTACCGTAAAAGAAACTGAATATAAGAGTAGGGAAGGAGCAGAATACTTTTCTATAGCTTCTCTATAATTTCTCCCTCTCTAGAGTTTCAGTGAATTCGTAAGAAATAATGAAGGAATGAGCTTCTATTTATAGAAAAATGGACTGCATAGTAACTAACTCATGAACGGTCGAGATTGATTTACTTTAATCTGATGGTCCATATTTAAAGAAAAATCTTTTAAATAAAATATAATATATTCTATTTATAATATAATAAAATGAATAACTTTATAAAAGATTGTACTATGCAAACACTATGCAGACACTATACAAACACTATGCATAATAAAATATAATATATTCTAATTATTGTCTAATAAAACAGATAACTTTATAAAAGTATTCTGTTTTATATAAAAAGATTTTACTATTAGCCTAATAAAACGAATAACTATATAAAAGTATTTTTTTTATAAAAAAGCTTTTCTGTTTTATTACATTAATAATACCAATAAAATAAAACTGAGTGACTTATCACATAAGCATCAATAATCAATATCGTGTGCTAATGTGCAACTACGCGTATTACTGTACTTTTAACATCGGGTAATTAACGGTAAAACTTCTGTCGTTATTTTCATAAAGTATTTTTGTCGTTTTCTCAATCCGACAATAATTCCGTTGTGGGATCCACCAATGATTGTGTCGTTGCACGAATATTCCCTGTTAAAACGAATATTCCCCGACCAATCGAATATTATATAACAACTTGCGTACTTTGCAAAATTTATAAATATTACCCACAACTATAACATTATACCAAATTCATTCCATAATATTCAAAAATGATTTTTATAGAAAATTCATCTTTATTCACAAAAGTTGGGGTCTTACAACCTCCCCTTCTTATGAAATTTTGCTCTCGAAATTAGGGTACGTACCTGGCATGTCGAAGAAGTAAGGATACCTTGATTTCATTTCAGATTCTAACTCCCAAGTCATTTCCACAACATCATGGTTCCTACACAAAACATCATGGTTTCGGAGCGTAGAATATGTTCCTTCTTATCCAAGATTTGAACATGGAACCTCTTCATACGTCAAATCTTCCGCTATTTCGTCCGGTTCTAACTTAATAATGTGGTTCGGGTCTTTCACATATTTACATAATATGGATATGTGAAAAACGTTATGAACACGAGACATACTTGGCGGTAAAACGAGTCTATAGGCCACAGTTCCTTCCCGATCGAGGATTAAAAATGGGTCGATGAATCGAGGATTGAGCTTTCCTCTCTTCTAAATCTCGTAGCTCCTTTCCATGGAGAAACACGTAATAACACATGATCTCCTATATCGAATTCCACGTTCTTTCGATGAAGATCACCATAACTCTTTTGTCGATCTTGTGAGGTTTTTATACGTTGTCGGATCATTTGAATCTCTTCTGTAGTCATACGTACCAACTTCGGTCCCAATAACTTTGCTTCTCCTACCTCATCCCAGCATACTGGAGAATGAGACTTTCTTCCATACAACGCCTCAAATGGATCCATGCCAATACTTGCTTGATAATTGTTGTTGTAGGAAAACTCCACCAATGGTAAGAACTTATCCCAACTTCCCTTGAAGTCAAGGACATAGAGTCTTAATAGATCTTCAAGAGTTCGAATAGTCCTCTCCGACTGTCCGTCCGTCTGAGGATGATATGTCGAGCTAAATCGTAAATCTGTGCCCATAACTTTCTGCAAACTAACCCAAAATTGTGAAGTGAATCTTGGGTCTCGATCAGAAACTATGGATACTGGCATACCATGCAGTCTTACAATCTCGTTTATGTACATACTAGCAAGACGTTCAAGTGTATAAGTTTCTCGTATCGGTAAGAAATGAGCAGACTTGGTCAATCTATTAACAATGACCCAAATCACATCTATACCTTGAGAAACCTTAGGAAGACCGGTAACGAAATCCATGGTAATGTGTTCCCACTTCCACTCTGGAATTTCAAGTGGTTGCAATGGAGCTTTTCATACTTGATGCTCCACTTTAACTTGTTGACAAGTTAGACACCTTGAGATAAACAGCATTATCTCTCTCTTCATATTGCTCCACCAAAATGTATGACGAATATCATGATACATTTTGATACTCCTAGGATGGATTGCAAACGGTGTGTTGTACGACTTCTATCATGATTTTATACTTTAAATCATGGTCGTTAGGAACACAAAGTCTGGAGTTGATTCAAAGTATTCCTTCTTCATCGATTCTTACTTCCGGCATAGCACCTTCTTGCACTTTCTTCCTCATACGCATCAACTTCAGCTCTGCAGCTTGAGCAGCTTTAATTTTATCAATTAAAGTCGGTTCTACTCGTATATTCGTCATCATCACATGGGTCCCTGGAGTCTTTAACTCTATCTACATCCTTTGTAAGTCATACAAAATGGGCCTTTGTGTTCACAATATCGCACTCGTACTTGCATATGATCTTCTACTCAATGCTTCAGCTACCACGTTCGCTTTTCAAGGATGGTATTGGATGGTATGATCATAATCTTTCAATAGTTCAAGCCAACGTCATTGTCGTATGTTGAGTTATTTTTGAGTGAAGAAATTTTTTAGGCTTTTATAATCCGTAAAGATCTCCACCTTCTCCCCATACAAGTAATGCCTCCAAATTTTAAGTGCGAAGACAACAGCTACTATCTCTAGGTCATGAGTAGGATAATTCCTCTCTTATTCTTTGATTTGTCTTGAGGAATAGGCTATGACTTTCCCATGTTACATGAGAACACATCCAACCCTTTACCCGAAGCATCACTATAGACGACAAATCCCTCCGAGCCAGATGGTATTGTTAGAACAGGTGCTGAAATCAGTCTCATCTGGAGTTCTTGAAAACTTTTCTCACTATTCTTCGCTCCAACCGAACTTTGTATCTTTCTGAGTCAGCTGAGTTAATGGAGTAGCTATTCGAGAAAATCCTTCCACGAATCTCCGATAATAACCAGCTAAGCCGAGAAAGCTACGTACTTTGGTCACTGATTTAGGTTGCTCCCAGCTTTGAATTGCTTCAATCTTTGTCGGGTCAACTGATATTCCATGACTTGATACTATGTGCCCAAGGAATGCTACTTCCTCAAGCCAGAACTCGCATTTCTTTAACTTGGCATAAAGTTTGTATTCACGAAGCTTTTGGAGTGTCAGCCTCAAGTGTTGCTCATGATCTTCACGGCTTTTGGAATAAATAAGGATGTCATCAATAAAGACGACCACAAAGTGATCCAAATATTCCTTGAATACTCGGTTCATCATATCCATGTAGGCAGCAGGAGCATTAGTCAATCCAAAGGACATGACTAGGAATTCATAATGCCCGTACCGAGTTCTGAAAGTCGTCTTTGGAATGTCATATGTTCTAATATTCAATTGGTGATATCCGGAACGAAGATCAATCTTTAAAAAGAATTTAGCTCCTTATAACTGGTCAAATAGGTAATCAATACATGGCAATGGGTACCTATTTTTGATGGTGACATGATTCAACTCCAGATAATCAATATAAAGTCGTATACTCCCATCTTTCTTTTTCACGAATAGAACAGGAGTACCCCAAGGAGAAGTACTAGGACGAATAAAGCCAATGTCTAACAATTCCTGCAGTTGGGTCTTTAACTCCTGAAATTCAATAGGTGTCATTCGATATGGGGCTTTGGAATTGTACCGAGTTCAAGGTCGATACAAAATTCAATTTTACGCTCTAGAGGTAGGCCAGGAAGTTCTTCAGGGAATACGTCAGGAAATTTATTAACAATAGAAATATTATTCAAAAGCTGACATATTTTTGTTTAGATCTGTGACGTGGGATAAGAAAGCTTGACATCCGTTTTTCAATAAACGAATAGCTTTATGGCTTGAGATGACCGTGATTGATTTTAATGGTTTGGTCGATTAAATTCGCATAATAGATTGATTAGGAATATGAAAGCTAACAACCTTACGAAAATAATCAATTTTTGCATGATGAGTAGTTAACCAATCAATCCCTAGAATCACGTCAAATGCAAGTATTTTCAATAAAATAAGATCGACATGTAATGTGAGGGTACCGATTTGAACCAAACAAGACTTATAAATAGTGGATGTAATGAAGGTTTCTCCCAACAGAGTTTCTACAGATAAGTCAAAGTCTAATTTCTCCGGAGTCAAATTTAATCGTTGAGCGCAAGTAGGAGAAATAAAAGAATGGGTAGAACCGGTATCAAATAAAGTATAGACTTTGATAGATTTTATGATAAGCTTACCCGTGATGACCTCATTCAGGTTTCTTGCTTTCTGGGAGGTCACAACAAACGCTCTCGCATGCACTACTGGCTTTGACTTTTATGGGACAGCCTTTGGTGCCTCCATCCTAGCTGAACTTGTCTTCAGGTGAACGACAAAATCAGGATAAGTGACCTTCTCTTTCACAATTATAATATGCTTTGGACGGCATCGCGCATTTTGGACTAATGTGTCCCTCCCCTCCGCATTTGAAGCATATGATAGGTGGTCGTTCTCCTTCCTTAACAAAGGTTGCTGGTGCTGACGTCTTTCCATCATTATTGAATCTCTTCTTCTTTAAATGTCCATTCTTATTGCTTTGGCCCTGATTACCACTGAAGTGGTTACCATTTTTGGTCTTTTGATTCCCTCCACGCTTGTTGTCACCACTTCGATGACTGCTCTCGCTGGTATTATCATTTTGCTTGCTGTTGTCTTTTGGTTGTGTTGACTCGTTATCGCGCTCCACTAACTGAGCCCTTTTTTTAACATCTGAATACAAACACAGTTTATGAGAAATAAGATGTTGACGTATCTCCGACTTCAAACCTCTTAAAAACATCCACGTCATTCTCTCTTATTATCCACCAAGTGGGACGCAAACTGGGATAACTCGGCAAACTTTGCTTCATACTGCGACACGGTCATATTATTCTGTTCCAACTTGATAAACTCCACCTCCTTCATGTGACGAATACTTTCGAGAAAGTACTTGTCGTTGAATAGTTCTTGGAACTTCTACCAAGACATTTTCAGTGCGGCAGGTTGAGTACACTTTACCGAATCCCACCAGTAATCTGCCTCTCCACGCAACATAAAGGCGGCAAAGGGAACCTTTTGCTCCTCAGATCATCCCAAGACATCAAATATCTTGGTGATCTACTTTATCCATGCTTCTGCCTTAAGTGGTTTTGGCTCTCCAATAAACTCTGGTGGTCCCAGCTCCTTAAATTGTTTAGCGGTGACCGTCCGAGAGCTTCCAGTGGTTTCACCTACATTTTGGACAGGAGCCGCTCTCGCCTGCTGTTGCATGAATTGCATAAAGCCTCTAAACATTCCATCATTCATCATTTGGTCAGTGTTGTTGTTTGCATGAGGATTGTAGCCTTCCTGATGCACATTATCCTGATTATTGATATGTGGTGAATCAACGATCGCCTATGCACCATTGTTATTCTCAACATTCTCGGATGTCATTTTCACATACTGCCATAAAACAAAAGGTTAATTGACATGTAAGATATTATCCCTATATTCTGACCGACCAATTAAATACCAAAAAAACTTAGGTAGGTCATACTAGCGAAGGAATTCCCCGTCTCTCCCCTCCTAGTTCTATTCTCACATCTGAGCCAGGGATCATATCCCTAAGCTTTGATACCAACTGTGACGCCCCCAAAATAGGTATGCATCACCTATTCTGAGTCGCCAAATACATGGTACAGAATACAAATACAATCTTTAATATACAACAAGAGAGCTGTGAGTTTTAATACAAATACTGTCTTCTAGACAATACCACTCTCAGAATAAGTCTTCATTACATTTATTGTCATACTATTTAACAGAATAGTGAGGACTACTAATACTATCATCTGGTTCATCACTTCGTTCCCTGACTCGTCCCAGCTATATTCTCATTTCCTGAAGAGAACAGTGAAAGAAAGGGTGAGCTCAACTAGCCTAGCAAGAAATATTATGACTAAGATAATGCATAATAAATTATCATTAGCCTTCAACAGTGTTAAACTGATAAAATATAACAAACATCACCATGCATGCGCTACTTCGCATAGACAGTTTATTCCAACAGATTAATAAGTAACGGAACCAGGTCAGGCGAAATTCGCACCGACAGGATGTTCCAACAGAATAATAAAGACGGAACCAGGTCCGGTGTAAACGCACAGACATGATATTCCAACAGAATAATAATAAAGATGGAACCACGTCCGGCATAAATGCACAGACAGGATATTCCAACAGAATAATAAAGACGGAACCAGGTCCGGCGTAAACGCACAGACAGGATATTCCAACAGAATAATAATAAAGATGGAACCAGTTCCGGCGTAAACGCACAGACAGTATCTTCTAACAGAATAATAAAGACGGAATATTAGAAGAATGTCACCAAGTATATGGTAGTCCGCGTATACTGCTTATTCCAGGAGAATAATAAAGAATGAAATAACAGAAGTTCTTTTTATGAATACAAAAGAAATAATACTCCTTACGAGTACAACAAATAATATCTCTTACCGTAAAAGAAACTGAATATAAGAGTAGGGAAGGAGCAGAATACTTTTCTATAGCTTCTCTATAATTTCTCCCTCTCTAGAGTTTCAGTGAATTCGTAAAAAATAATGAAGGAATGAGCTTCTATTTATAGAAAAATGGACTGCATAGTAACTAACTCATGAACGGTCGAGATTGATTTACTTTAATCTGATGGTCCATATTTAAAGCAAAATCTTTTAAATAAAATATAATATATTCTATTTATAATATAATAAAATGAATAACTTTATAAAAGATTTTACTATGCAAACACTATGCAGGCACTATACAAACACTATGCATAATAAAATATAATATATTCTAATTATTGTCTAATAAAACAGATAACTTTATAATAGTATTCTGTTTTATATAAAAAGATTTTACTATTAGCCTAATAAAACGAATAACTATATAAAAGTATTTTTTTATAAAAAAAGCTTTTCTGTTTTATTACATTAATAATACCAATAAAATAAAACTGAGTGACTTATCACATAAGCATCAATAATCAATATCGTGTGCTACTGTGCAACTACGCGTATTACTGTACTTTTAACATTGGGTAATTAACGATAAAACTTTCGTCGTTATTTTCATAAAGTATTTTTGTCGTTTTCTCAATCCGACAATAATTTCGTTGTGGGATCCACCAATGATTGTGTCGTTGCACGAATATTCCCTGTTAAAACGAATATTCCCCGACCAATCGAATATTATATAACAACTTGCGTACTTTGCAAAATTTATAAATATTACCCACAACTATAACATTATACCAAATTCATTTCATAATATTCAAAAATGATATTTATAGAAAATTCATCTTTATTCACAAAAGTTGGGGTCTTACAACCTCCCCTTCTTATGAAATTTTGCCCTCGAAATTAGGGTACGTACCTGGCATGTCGAAGAGGTAAGGATACCTTGATTTCATTTCAGATTCTAACTCCCAAGTCATTTCCTCAACATCGTGGTTTCTACACAAAACTTTGACTTGAGGTATAACCTTGGAGCGTAGAATATGTTCCTTCTTATCCAAGATTTGAACAGGAACCTCTTCATACGTCAAATCTTCTATTATTTCATCCGGTTCTAACTTAATAATGTGGTTCAGGTCTTTCACATATTTACGTAACATGGATATGTGAAAAACGTTATGAACACAAGACATACTTGGCGGTAAAGCGAGTCTATAGGCCACAGTTCTTACTCGATTGAGGATTAAAAATGGGCTGATGAATTGAGGATTGAGCTTTCCTCTCTTTCCAAATCTCGTAACTCCTTTCCATGGAGCAACAGGTAACAACACATGATCTCCTATATCGAATTCCACGTCCTTTCGATGAAGATCAGCGTAACTCTTTTGTTGATCTTGTGAGGTTTTTATACGTTGCCAGATCGTTTGAATCTCTTCTGTAGTCATACATACCAACTCTGATCCCAACAACGTTGCTTCTCCTACCTCATCCCAGCATACTGGAAAACAACACTTTCTTCCATACAACGCCTCAAATGGAGCCATGCTAATACTTGTTTGATAACTGTTGTTGTAGGAAAACTCCACCAATGGTAAGAACTTATCCCAACTTCCCTTGAAGTCACGGACACAGAGTCTTAATAGATCTTCAAGAGTTTGAATAGTCCTCTCTGACTGTCCGTCCGTCTGAGGATGATATGCCGAGCTAAATCATAAATCTGTGCCCATAGCTTTCTGCAAACTAACACAAAATTATGAAGTGAATCTTGGGTCTCGATCAGAAACTATGGATACTGGCATACCATACAGTCTTACAATCTCGTTTATGTACATACGAGCAAGACGTTCAAGTGTATAAGTTTCTCGTATCGATAAGAAATGAGCAGACTTGGTCAATCTATCAACAATTACCCAAATCGCATCTATACCTTGAGAAACCTTAGGAAGACCGGTAACGAAATCCATGTTAATGTGTTCCCACTTCCACTCTGGAATTTCAAGTGGTTGCAATGGACCTTTTGGTACTTGATGCTCCGCTTTAACTCGTTGACAAGTTAGACACCTTGAGATAAACAGCGCTATCTCTCTCTTCATATTGCTCCACCAAAATGTATGACGAATATCGTGATACATTTTGATACTCCCGGGATGGATTCAAACGGTGTGTTGTGCGCCTCCATCATGATTTTATAATTTAAATCATGGTCGTTAGGAACACAAAGTCTGGATTTGACTCGAAGTATTCATTCTTCATCGATTCTTGCTTCTGGCATAGCACCTTCTTGCACTTTCTTCCTCATATGCATCAACTCAGGGTCTGCAGCTTGAGCAGCTTTAATTTTATCAATTAAAGTCGGTTCTACTCGTATATTCGTCATCATCACATGGGTCCCTGGAGTCTTTAACTCTATCTCCATCCTTTGCAAGTCATACAAAATGGGCCTTTGTGTTCACAATATCGCACTCGTACTTGCATATGATCTTCTACTCAATGCGTCAGCTACCACGTTCACTTTTCCAAGATGGTATTGGATGGTATGATCATAATCTTTCAATAGTTCAAGCCAACGTCATTGTCGTATGTTGAGTTCCTTTTGAGTGAAGAAATATTTGAGGCTTTTATGATCCGTAAAGATCTCCACCTTCTCCCCATACAAGTAATGCCTCCAAATTTTAAGTGTGAAGACAACAGCTGCTAACTCTAGGTCATGAGTAGGATAATTCCTCTCATATTCTTTAAGATATCTTGAGGCATAGGCTATGACTTTCTCATGTTGCATGAGAACACATCCCAACCCTTTACCCGAAGCATCACTGTAGACGACAAATCCCTCAGAGCCAGATGGTATTGTTAGAACAGATGCTGAAATGAGTCTCCTCTTAAGTTCTTGAAAACTCTTCTCACATTCTTCGCTCCAATTGAACTTTGTATCTTTCCGAGTCATCTGAGTTAATGGAGTAGCTATTCGAGAAAATCCTTCCACGAATCTCTGATAATAACCAGCTTAAGCCGAGAAAGCTACGTACTTCGGTCACTGATTTAGGTTGCCCCCAGCTTTGAATTGCTTCAATCTTTGCCAGGTCAACTGATATTCCATGACTTGATACTACGTGCCCAAGGAATGCTACTTCCTCAAGCCAGAACTCACATTTCTTTAACTTGGCATAAAGTTTGTATTCACAAAGCTTATAGGAGTGTCAGCCTCAAGTGTTGCTCGTGATCTTCACGGCTTTTGGAATAAATAAGGATGTCATCAATAAAGACGACCACAAAGTGATCCTAATATTCCTTGAATACTCGGTTCATCATATCCATGTAGGCAGCAGGAGCATTAGTCAATCCAAAGGACATGACTAGGAATTCATAATGACCGTACCGAGTTCTGAAAGCCGTCTTTGGAATGTCATATGTTCTAATATTCAATTGGTGATATCCGGAACGAAGATCAATCTTTAAAAAGAATTTGGCTCCTTATAACTGGTCAAATAGGTAATCAATACATGGCAATGGGTACCTATTTTTGATGGTGACATGATTCAACTCCCGATAATCAATACAAAGTCGTATACTCCCATCTTTCTTTTTCACGAATAGAACAGGAGCACCCCAAGGAGAAGTACTAGGACGAATAAAGCCAATGTCTAACAATTCCTGCAGTTGAGTCTTTAACTCCTGAAGTTCAATAGGAGCCATTCGATATGGGGCTTTGGAATTGTACCGAGTTCAAGGTCGATACAAAATTCAATTTCACGCTCTAGAGGTAGGCCAGGAAGTTCTTCAGGGAATACGTCAGGAAATTTATTAACAATAGAAATATCATTCAAAACTGACGTATTTTTGTTTAGATCTGTGACGTGGGCTAAGAAAGCTTGACATCCGTTTTTCAATAAACGAATAGCTTTATGGCTTGAGATGACCGTGATTGATTTTAATGGTTTGGTCGCTTGAATTCGCATAATAGGTTGATTAGGAATATGAAAGCTAATAACCTTACGAAAACAATCAATTTTTGTATGATGAGTAGTTAACCGATCAATCCTTAGAATCACATCAAATACAAGTATTTTCAATGAAATAAGATCGACAGGTAATGTGAGGGTACCGATTTGAACCAAACTAGACTTATAAATAGTGGATGTAATAAAGGTTTCTCCCAACGGAGTTTCCACAGATAAGTCAAAGTCTAATTTTTCCAGAGTCAAATTTAATCGTTGAGCGCAAGTAGGAGAAATAAAAGAATGGGTAGAACCGGTATAAAATAAAGTATAGACTTCGCTAGAGTTTATGATAAGCTTACCCGTGATGACCTCATTCGAGTTCCTTGCTTTCTGGGAGGTCACGACAAATGCTCTCCCATGCACTATCGACTTTGACTTTTCTGGGACGGCCTTTGGTGCCTCCATCCTAGCTGAACTTATCTTCGGTGAACGACAAAATCGGGCTAAGTGACCTTCTCTTCCATAATTATAACATGCTTTGGACGGTATCGTGCAGTTTGGACTAATGTGTCCCTCCCCTCCGCATTTGAAGCATATGATAGGTGGATCGTTCTCCTTCCTTAACTACGGGTGCTGGTGCTGGTGCTGACATCTTTCCATCATTATTGAATTCCTCTTCTTAAAATGTCCATTCTTATTACTTTGGCCCTGATTACCATTGAAGTGGTTACCATTTCTGGCCTGTTGATTCCCTCCACGCTTGTTGTCACCGTTTCGATGACTGCTCTCGCTGGTATTATCATTTTTCCGGCTGCTCTCTTATAGTTCTGTTGACTAGTTATCGCGCTCCACTAACTGAGCCCTATTTACAACATCTGAATACAAACACAGTTAATGAGAAATAAGATGTTGACGTATCACCGACTTCAAACCTCTCAAAAACATTCCGCGTCATTCTCTCTTCATTATCCACCAAGTGGGATGCAAACTGGGACAACTCAGCAAACTTTGCTTCGTACTGCAACACGGTCATATTATTATGTTCCAACTTGATGAACTCCACCTCCTTCATGTGACGAATACTTTCAGGAAAGTACTTGTCGTTGAATAGTTCTTGGAACTTCTACCAAGACAGTTTTTAGTGCGGCAGGTTGAGTACGCTTTACCAATTCCCAACAATAATCTGCCTCTTCTCGCAACATAAAGGCGACAAAGGGAACCTTTTACTCCTCAGAGCATCCCAAGACATCAAATATCTTGGTGATCTACTTTATCCATGCTTTCTCCTTAAGTGGTTTTGACTTCTCCAATAAACTCCGGTGGTCCCAGCTCCTTGAACTGTTTAGTGGTGACCGTCTGAGAGTTTCCAGTGGTTCCACCTACATTTTGGACAGGAGCCGCTCTCGCCTGCTGTTGCATGAATTGCATAAAGCCTCTGAACATTCCATCATTCATCATTTGGTCAGTGTTGTTGTTTGCATGAGGATTGTCGCCTTCCTGATGCACATTATCCTGATTATTGATATGTGGTGAATCAACGGTTGCATGTGCTCCATTGTTATTCTCAACATTCTCGAATGTCATTTTTAGATACTGCCACAAAATAAAAGGTTAATTGACATGTAAGATATTATCCCTATATTCTGACCGACCAATTAAATACCTAAAAAAACTTAGGTAGGTCATACTAGCGAAGGAATTCTCTGTCTCTCCCCTCCTAGTTCTATTCTCACATCTTAGCCAGGGATCATATCCTTAAGCTTTGATAACAACTGTAACGCCCCCAAAATAGGTATACATCACCTATTCTGAGTCTCCAAATACATGGTACAGAATACAAATACAATCTTTAATATACAACAAGAGAGCTGTGAGTTTTAATACAAATACTATCTTCTAGACAATATCCACTCTCAGAAGTAAGTTCTCATTACATTTATTGTCACACTATTTAACAGAATAGTGAGGACTACTAATACTATCATCTGGTTCATCACTCCAGTTCCCTGACTCGTCCCAGCTATATTCTCATTTCCTGAAGAGAACAGTGAAAGAAAGGGTGAGCTCAACTAGCCCAGCAAGAAATATTATGACTAAGATAATGCATAATAAATTATCATTAGCCTTCAACAGTGTTAAACTGATAAAATATAACAAACATCAAGCTTAACTTCAGCAGAACAAGCTAATCCATTAGGAGAGTCAAGTAGAGAATAAAATCTACTATCTTCTATGATTTAATAGGTTTTTCATGACTTTTATCGCTGGGACTCAGCTTAATAAATAATTCACATCATCGAATCACCCCTGCACTACGGCCAAGGATATTCTTTAGTATCACGACCATAAATTATCCATGCACTACGGACCAAGAATATTTGTGTATTCATTAAGGGTCATGATCATGCCAACAACTATTCATTAATGCTCTACGGGCCAATGAGGACTTTTATCACATCATTTATAACATTACGATTATGATTACACCGAATAATCCCTGGTCATAATTATACCATGTCCATCTATGCACTACAGGCCACAGATGACTTTCAACAAAATATAAACATGAGGATGATGACAATGATATAAGAATTCAATAAAACATGTTCAAGAATTAATTTATCCAGGAACTAATAACGTCCAAATTGTCAACATGATACTGCTTTGTAGAGTAAAATTCAAGAATGCTCAGAAGAATATTTCCATGAAAAATATCAAGGATATTCCACTAATTTCATGGAGTATAGAAGTCAAAACTTTAACCGACTGAGTATAATAACTAATGGAATAACAAAAGAAATCACCATGCATGTGGTACTTCGCATATACAATTTATTCCAACAGATTAATAAGTAACGGAACCAGGTCAGGAGAAATTCGCACCGACAGGATGTTCCAACATAAATAATAAAGACAGAACCAGGTCCGGTGTAAAGTCACAGACAGGATATTCCAACAGAATAATAATAAAGATGGAACCAGGTCCGGCGTAAACGCACGGACAGGATATTCTAACAGAATAATAAAGATGGAACCAGGTCCGGCGTAAACGCACAGACAGGATATTCCAACAGAATAATAATAAAGATGGAACCAGGTCCGGCGTAAACGCACAGACAGGATATTCCAACAGAATAATAAAGACGTAATATTATAAGAATGTCACCAAGTATAAGGTAGTCCGCGTATACTGGTTATTCCAGGAGAATAATAAAGAATGGAATAACAGAAGTTCTCTTTATGAATACAAAAGAAATAATACCCCTTACGAGTACAACAAATAATATCCCTTACCGTAAAAAAAACTGAATATAAGAGTAGGGAAGGAGCAGAATACTTTTCTATAGCTTCTCTATAATTTCTCCCTCTCTAGAGTTTCAGTGAATTCGTAAGAAATAATGAAGGAATGAGCTTCTATTTATAGAAAAATAGACTGCATAGTAACTAACTCATGAACGGTCGAGATTGATATACTTTAATCTGACGGCCCATATTTAAAGTAAAATCTTTTTTAAAAAAATAATATATTCTATTTATAATCTAATAAAATGAATAACTTTATAAAAGATTTTACTATGCAAACACTATACAGGCACTATGCAAATACTATGCAGGCACTATACAAACACTATGCATAATAAATATAATATATTCTAATTATTGTCTTATAAAACAGATAACTTTATAAAAGTATTCTGTTTTATATAAAAAGATTTTACTATTAGCCTAATAAAACGAATAACTTTATAAAAGTATTCTGTTTTATATAAAAAGTTTTTTTGTTTTATTACATTAATAATACCAATAAAACAAAACTGAGTGACTTATCACATAAGCATCAATAATCAATATCGTGTGCTACTGTGTAACTACGCGTATTACTGTACTTTTAACATCAGGTGTTTCAACAGTTAACGGTAAAACTTCCGCCGTTATTTTCATAAAGTATTTTTGTCATTTTCTCAATCCGACAATAATTCCGTTGTGGGGTCCACCAATGATTGTGTCGTTGTACGAATATTCTCTGTTAAAACGAATATTCCCCGATCAATCGAATATTATATAACAACTTGCGTACTTTGCAAAATTTATAAATATTACCCACAACTATAACATTATACCAAATTCATTTCATAATATTCAAAAATGATATTTATAGAAAATTCATCTTTATTCATAAAAGTTTGGGTCTTACACTATCAACCGCCACGGAGGAAACTCCAGGTGGGACGAAACATAAATAAAGTTGTACAAGCAATCAACCGCCACGAAGTAAACTCCAGGCAGGACAAAATGTAAAGAAAACTATAAAACCGATCAACTGCCATGAAGTAAACTCCATGAAGGACAAAACGTAAAGAAGGCTGTAAAAGCAATCAACCACCACGAAGTAAACTCCATGTGGGATGAAAATGTATATATATATATATATATATATAAGCAATAAACGCACCGGATGTAAAATCCAGGCTCATCGAACAGAGTTCGACAATAGTTCATATATATAGGTATATATATTAAAAGCGAGTAAACGCTCCGGATGTAAAATCCAGGCTCATCAAACAAAGTCCGACACACGGTTATATATATATATATATATATATATATATATATATATATATATATATATATATATACACTATATATATATATATATTAAAGCAAATAAACGCTCCAGACCGAAGTCTAGGCTCAATCGAGGCATAACTCGATAATGTTAGTCTATATATATATATATATATATATATATATATATATATATATATATATATATATATATACAAACTGAAAATAAAACACCGACCGAAGTCTGGGCAAACGCACGCAACACGACTCTCAACGTGAAGAAGGGTGTGTGCAAAGATGAAGAGAAAGGCTTAAAGTGTGTAAGAAGGCTTACAGTGGGCCGCCAAAGAAGACTTCAATAACTTTAAATGGATGAACACTAGGCTCCCACTGGTAAAAATATGATAGAATATAAGCTCACAAGTGTTTAAAATGAGAACGCACTCAGTTTATAGTGTGTACAGAACAAATTGGACAGGGCTTCCTCGCCATTTCTCTTGCAAATATGGCCACCCCAAGCCCTCTATTTATAGAGGGGAGAGCGGCTAGTACCAGGTGTACCTGCGGCTACCCGGGGTGCCCCGGGTAGTGTGGGTCCCACCGTGTCGAAGTACGTACACTCGGACAACGCGTTGTTCGCTCGGTCGTTCATAACTTTCAATCCGGGTGTCCGATGGAAGCGTGTTATACCACTACGGAAAGCTCTTTCCGAGAGCTACACAATGACATAGGATTTTCCCTTTTTAGATTCTAGGAAGCTGGGTCTTTGATTGAAATGGCATTCCCAGGTTTTCGTCAGGTAGTCTATTGAGCCGTTTTGCGTAGTTTACGGCTTGAAAATTAAGATATGGTTCTCGTGGGACTTCTATTGAAGTAATTTGAGTTGAAATGAGTTGATTTAATGTGAGTTGAAGTTGAGTTAGCAAAATGACCATTTTGCCCCTCCTGGGGTTAGCTCCGATTTTCGCGCAGTTGTAGCCGTACTTTCTCAGGGTTATCTCTGAGGTTGACTTGATGTTGACTTTGACTATCCTCAGGGTTATCTCTGAGGTTGGATTGACCTCCTCGGGCTATCTCCAGGCTTTAATCTTGATCCCCTGGGGTTATCTCCGGGGTTAAAACTGACTTTCTCGGGGTTATCTCCAGGGTTGGAAACTGTTTTCCCATGGTTATCTCCGGGGTGGGAAACTGGATCTCGTGTGGCTATCTCCGGGGTTAAAATTGATGTTGTGATCCTCCAGGGTTATCTCTGGAGTGTGAAAAAAATGTTTTTGCCCTCCTACATGGTTAGTAACAAGAAAAAAAAAATTTGAGTGTCTATAGAGAGCATCGATACAAAAGGACAACCTCTGATCGGGAAATCAAAAAGAGGAAATAAAGTCTTCGACCTGCCCAAGACATTAAAGTGATATATCTGACAGGGTAGGTGAACCAGTAGACTGCAGTATCAGAAAGTCAAAAAAAGTTGTCATGTCACATCTGCAGTTTGCACCAAGCAACTCGAGATCTGTGAAGCATTTCAAAGAGCTCTCAACAGCTACTTTCCAACAGAAGGATTGTGAAGGAGTATAAATCAGCAAGAGCTTCAAAGATCGAAGGTTGCTGGAGTTGCTGAGTTTGGAGAAAAGGTGGACTGTTCTAAACCATATGAGATAGTGAGTCCGTAGGCTTACTCTACGATCCACCAAGAACACTTAGAGTCAGACAAAGAAAGAAGTAGAAGTGAGAGTTCTACAATGTAGAAGTGAGAGTTCTACTACATGAAGAGTGTTCTGAACTGCTGAGAGAAAGAAGAGCGTCATGTCATCTTGATGTCCATCATGGGAAGACTCTAAGTACCATAGAGAAGAGCTCACAGTCATCTTAGTAAGTCCATCATGAGAAGGCATCAAGTATGAAGAAGGGAGATCACAAACGCCATCATGGTGACAAGCATGATAAAGTTTCTGAGTGCCTAGCAGAAGAGCTTACCATCATCTCAGAAACCCATCATGTGCAGCCATCATGTATCAAGAGGAATGATCTTCAAGGCAGTCATCAAGGGATCATCCGAAGTGATTGAGTAACTAAAGAAGCTGAGCATCATGTAACACTCAACTACACTTCAAGGGTGATCACGCCAAGCTGCTAAGTACAAAAGATGTTCAAAGCTTAAAGACATCTTAGCAGCTCAACATCAACTCCAACAAAAAAATACAAACAAGTCAACAGAAGCCAGGGCCTAAAGGGTCCTTGTTCGGAGGGACTAAATGAAGTTCCAAGCCTACTGGGATTGAAGAGTTCCTAGGAAACTAGAGGAGTTCCAAGGCTGTTGGCCTTGAAGAGTTCTTAGTGAACTTAGAGTCCCAAGGCTGCTAGGCCTTGAAAGAATCTTAGTGATTCAGGGTGCTGCCCTTCCTTAGTGGAAATCCTGCTAGTTGAAAAGCAGAAGAGTGGATTAGGAGCTTGAGTCTCTGAACCACTTAAAACCCCTTGTGTATTTTACATTATGTCATTTACATTATGTCTATTAACTGCTATAACTGCTATGTATGTTCTAACTGCTTACAACCGAACTAACTCTACGAACAATGTATGTATGATTATGAATATATCAATGAAGGGGGTCTTTTACTTATTCTGATGTGCTTGAAAAGATTCTTATGTTTGTCATATGCTAATTTAATAGCAACACAAAATAAAAGAGAAAAGTATTTGAAATTAAAAAGGATCTATTCAACCCCCCACTCTAGATCTATTGTGCCTACTGGGAACTAACAGGATGTAATGAAGGTTTCTCCCAATAGAGTTTCAACAGATAAGTCAAAGTCTAATTTCTTCGGAGTCAAATTTAAATATTGAGCGCAAGTAGGAGAAATAAAATAATGAGTAGAACCGATATCAAATAAGGTATAAACTTCGCTAGAGTTTATGATAAGCTTACCCGTGATGACCTCGTTTGGGTTCCTTGCTTTCTGGGAGGTCACAACAAATGTTAGCCCTTGAACTACCGGCTTTGACTTTTCTGGGACGACCTTTGGTGCCTCCATCCCAGCTGGACTTGTCTTTGGTGCCTGACAAAATCGGGCTAGGTGACCTTCTCTTCCACAATTATAACACGCTTTGGACGGCATCGCGCAGTTTGGACTGATGTGTCCCTCCCATTCGCATTTGAAGCATATGATAGGTGGTTGTTCTCCTTCCTTAACAACGGGTGTTGGTGTTGACGTCTTTCCATCATTGTTGAATCTCCTCTTCTTGAAATGTCCACTCTTATTGTTTTGGCCATGATTACCACCGAAGTGGTTACCATTTCTGGCATGTTGATTTCCTCCACGTTTGTTTTCACCGCTTCGATGGCTGCTACCACTGGTATTATCATTTTGTTGGCTGCTCTCTCTTGGTTGGGTTGACTCATTATCGCGCTCTAATAACTGAGTCCTATTTACATCTGAATACAAACATAGTTTATGAGACATTAAGTATTGACGTATCTCGGTTTTCAAACCTCTTAGAAACATCCGCGTCATTCTCTCCTCATTATCAACCAAGTGAGACGCAAACTGGGACAACTCGGCAAACATAGCTTCGTACTGTGACACGGTCATATTATTCTGCTCCAACTTGATGAACTCTACCTCTTTCATCTGAAGAATACTTTCGGGAAAGTACTTGTCGTTGAATAGTTCTTGGAACTTCTCCTAAGACATCTTCAGTGCTGCAGGTTGAGTACGCTTTACCGATTCCCACCAGTAATCTGCCTCTCCTCGTAACATAAAGGTGGTAAAGAGAACCTTTTGTTCCTCGGAGCATCCCAAGACATCAAATATCTTGGTGATCTTCTTTATCCACGCTTCCGCCTTAAGTGGTTTTGGCTCTCCAATAAACTTCGGTGGTCCCAGCTCCTTGAACTATTTAGCGGTGACCGTCCGAGAGTTTCCAGTGTTTCCACCTATATTTTGGACAAGAGTCGTTCTCGCCAGAAGTTGCATGAATTGTATAAAGCCTCTGAACATTCTATCATTCATCATTTGGTCAGTGTTGTTGTTTGTATTAGGATTGTCGCCTTCCTGATAAACATTATCCTGATTATTGATCTGTGGAGACTTAATGGTCTCATGTGCTTCATTGTTATTCTCAACATTCTCGGATGTCATTTTCAAATACTGCCACAAAACAAGGGTTAATTGACATGCAACATATTATCCCTATACTCTGACCGACGAATAAAATACCAAATAAACATAGGTAGGTCATACTAGCGAAGGAATTTCCAGTCTCTCCCCTCCTAATTCTAGTCTCACATCTTAGCCAGGGATCATATCCATAAGCTTTGATACCAACTGTGATGCCCCCAAAATAGGTATACATCACCCATCTTGAGTCGCCAAATACATGGTACAAAATACAAATAAAAACTTAATTATACAACTGTCGTGTAAAATACGACAAAACATATGCTATGAGTTTTAATACAAATATTGTCATCTAGACAATATCCACACTCAATGGAGTCCTCATTACATTTATTATCATACTATTTTATAGAATAGTGAGGACTACTATGACACCATCTCGAACCATCACTCCATTCCCCGACTCGTCCCGACTACGTTCTCATTTTCTGAAGAGAATAGTGAAAGAAAGGATGAGCTCAACTAGCCCAGTAAGAAATATTATGACTAAGATAATGCAGAATAATTTATCGTTATCCTTCAACGGTGTTAAACTGATAAAATATAACAAACATCAAGTTTAACTGCAGCGAAACAAGCAATATATTAGAAGAGTCAAGTAGAGAATAAAATCTACTATCTTCTATGATTTAAAAGGTTTTTTATCACTTTTATCGCTGAGGCTCGACTTAATAAATAAACCACATCATCCATGCACTACGGCCAAGGGTATTCATTAGTATCACGGTCATAAATTATCTATGCACTACGGGCTAAGAATATTCGTGTATTCATCAATGGTCATGATCATGCCAACAACTGTCCATTAATGCACTACGGCCAATGAGGACTTTTACCACATTATTTGTAACATTACGATCATGATTATACCGAATAATCCCTGGTCATAATCATACCAAGTCCATCTATGCACCACTGGCCACAGATGACTTTCAAAAAAATATAAACATGAGGATGATGACAATGATATAAGAATTCAATAAAACAAGTTCAATAATGCTCAGAAGAATATTTCCATGAAAAGATACTGGATGAAGCGCAAATATCAAGGATATTCCACTAATTTCATGGAGTATAGAAGCCAAAACTTTAACCAACTGAGTATAATAGAATATATGAATCTGCAAATGGATTTTCGCCTGCCATACGGTAATTCACGTAAACAGATCATTTCCACAAGTAATAAAGAATGGAACCAGGTCCTGCGTAATCTGCACAGACAGGATATTCCAACAGAATAATAAAGAATGAAACCAGGTCATGCGTAATCCGCACAGACAGGATGTTCCAACAGAATAATAAAGAATGGAATAACAACAGAATTCAATAGGCATGCGATAGACCGCACAGACAGGTTATTCCAACAGAATAATAAAGAATAGAATAACAGAAGAATTTCACCATGTATGCGGTTGTGACGCCCCCAAAATAGGTATACAACACTCATTCTGAGTCGCCAAATACATGGTACAGAAACAACTATAACTTTATTAATACAACTGTCGTGCAAAATACGACAACACTTAAACTGTGAGTTTAAATACAAATATTGTCATCTAGACAATATCCACACTCAAATAAGTCCTCATTACAATTATTGGTACATTATTTAACAAAAATGGTGAGGACTACTAAGACATCTTTCTAGAACCATCATTCCACTCCCCGACTAGAACTCGCTACATTCTCGCCTCCTGAGAAGACAAATGGAACAAAAAGGAAAAGGGTGAGCTCAACTAGCCCAGTAAAGAATATTATGTCTAAGATAACATAGAATAAATTATCGTTAGTCTTCAACAGGGAAAAATCTAATAGAATACAATAAACAACTAGTTTTAAATCAATATTCGCAGCGAAAATAATAATTCATTAGAAGAATTAAGTAGAGAATGAAATCTGCTATCTTCTATATATGAATTTAAAAGTTCATCGTCGATAATTTATCTCTTTAACATCAATCAATATATATCTTGAATTAAATATTTATCTTTGCACTACAGGCCAAAGATATTCATCAGTTGGTCATGTTCACCTAAACACATGTTCATCTTTGCACTACGAGCCAAAGATATTCATCAGAAAATCATTCATCTTTGCACTACATGCCAAAGATATTCAATAATATCATCATTTAGGACTGAGGATGATGAAAAATATTTTAAAGAAAACAAATCCAGTGAAACAAAAGAATAAATATTAAGGATTCGTATTTCAGCTATTCCATGTCCAAAAATTCCTCATAAATAATCATAGTGGAGTAAAATTCAAGAATGATCAAAATATGGATACAATCAAAGCTAGTATCCATAATAGATATTTTGGACAAAAAATGAAAATTTAATTTTTCTGTGAATAGTGCCGTATTCGTGAATAGTGCCGTATACGTGAATAGTAACCCCGACACAAAAAGTTCTAAATTTAACAAAAAATTCAAACCAATATTCCGGCATAATGATATTGAAGAAAATAATATCATTTAAGAAGAAAATAACATCCCTTACCTCGAAAGAATAGTACTTCTGGTTGGACTACTGGATATAGTGCTGAAGAAATTTGCACCGTATAGCAACACTCAAAGTATCAAAATACTCACAAGAATACGCTCGATAATATAGAGAGAGAAAGAGAGAAGATTTCAGTTTCTGGTGTGATTTTCAATTCTAACCTAAGCATCCTATTTATAGAAAAATACTTAGAACACCAAAGTAGAAAATTTAATATAATATTATTATTATTTGTTAAAATTCCATACGTCCACTTTTGAAGATCTGAATTCAGCAATTAATAACACATGCTAGACCCACTTAACTCACCAAACACGTTTTTCTTGAAAAAAATAATTAAAACATCCAAAATCAATTATTTAGAAACTTCGGAGCTTCAATAATTCATAATAAATAGCCCTTTTGTTAGAAAAATTCAAACCACGTGTATTTTTCATAGGAAATTTCATTATCTACAGCTTTAAAGAAGAAAGTTTTTCCAAATTCCAAACAGAAATTGACCGAAATCCACAAACGGACTATTTTACAGGCTATAATCAAATTTCAGTCAAGAAATGGAGTCCACCGACACACAAAATATGTTTTAATCATTTAATGCAACAAAAATATTGTTCCTCCTCATATACTCATATATCCCACGTTCATTGTAAAAATATCATCATTATTATATTATAATAATATAATAAAATATTATTTTATCAGAAAAGATAAAATATCAATTTTCAACAATTGTCACTTGAAAAAAAAATTTCATTTATATCCACATAAAATGAATATTTTCCTCATCATATAAATTAATAATTAATTATTCACAAATAATATTATACAAAATCACAATACTTACAACTAGGTAGTTCCCAGGAAAGAGGGGCTTTCCAATAAGGATTTCTCCTTACTAGCGCGCAATTAGGTGATCAAAACTCTCCTTAGACAGAACTTTCTAGACATTGCCAATAATGTTATCTAATAATATTATTCAGATAATATAAATTATTGCTTCGATAATGGAAAATACTGTGTAGTGACAATTATTGAAACAACAGTAATATAAAATATCAACGCAATAATTATTGAATCAATAAAATAAAATACTGAACAATAATTACTGTAACAATTATTGAGTAGTGCCTTCTTACGTAAGAATCAATAATTGGTGCAATACCGTGTGCTACTGTGCAACAACGCGTATTACTGTATTTTAACCACCGGGTATTCCAACAGTATTAACGGTAACAACTATGCCGTTATTTATAAACAACTTATACGTGCCGTTTTCTTCATCCAATCGCTTTCCGTTATGGGGCTCACACAAGGCTGCGCCGTCGTACGAATATTCCCCGACAGTAAGAATATTCCACGACCAAACGAATATTCTCTGATAAAAACGAATATTTTATAATCACTTGCTTAATTGTAATATTTGCGCATTTTATCCATAACTAACCACATTAATCAAATCAACCCTTATTATTTCAAAATAATGAATAGAGGAAATTTAATTTTATTTATAATAAGTTGGGGTCTTACAGCGGTACTTCGCATAGACATGTTATTCCAACATAATAATAAAGAATGGAATAACAACCCTTACGAGTATTAAAAGAAAATAACTCTCTTCATGAATACGAAAGAATAATACCCCTTACCTCAAAAGAAGACTGGATACTGGAATAGTGAGGTAGCAGACTTCTCTTCTTCTTTCTCTCTATAATTTCTCTCTATAATAATTACTCTATAGCTTTAGTGAATTGGTGAGAAATGAAGAAAGAATGAGCTTTTATTTATAGAAAATTATAGTTTCAATAATTGCACATTTTGGAGCTCGACATATTACAGTATTAATACCTTCCTCTCTTTTTTCATTTTTAATTTAGTCCTGCAAATATTATCAAACTTGCACCACCTCCCCTAATAGTAAATAATGTGACTTAATAGTTCATTCATGTGACTTAATAGTATAATCATGTGGGAAAAATTAATTATAGTATAGTACCTCTATCTATACCTCCATTTTAACTTAGTCATGCAAGTATTATCAATCTTGCACCACCTCCCCTAATAGTACATGAATGTAAATCAATAGTACACACATGTTAACAAATAGTTATAAGTATGTGAAATAATAGTAATTAATTACTCATTTATCCGATTAATTACCCGATTGATCAATATAACCTCCAGACATCAATTATTATCGAAATAGATGTCGATTTCTATTAACACTAATAATCCCAACATAGTGAAAATATCAAATTCATCTTTAATCTACACGAAATTATTCATCATTAATATTATAACTCATAATATTTAACAACCAGATCATTTTCAGGAAAGAGGGGGCTTTTCGATAAGGATTTCTCCTTATTGGCGCGCAATTAGGTGATCAAACCTCTCCTTGACAGAACTTTCTAGATATTGTCAATATTGCAATTAATAATATGAATAACTTTGTCGTCTCAATTATTGATTTAATAATATAAAATATTATGCAAATCATACTGTGACAATAATTGAATCAATAATATGAGAGATATGATGCAACAATTACTGTAGTAATAATTGAGTATAACTGAGTGACTTCTCACGTAAGCATCAATAACCAATAGCGTGTGCTACTATGCAACCACGCATATTACTTTACTTTTACTACCAGGTAGTTCAACAGTTTTAACGGTAACACTTTCGTCGTTATTTTTATAAAAAGATAATTTTATCGTTTTCTTACTACGACAATACTTCTGTTGTGGGATCCACAAATAATTGTGTCGTCATACGAATATTTCCTGTTAAAACGAATATTTCCCGACCAATCAAATATAATATAACCACATGTTTACTTTGCAAAACTTGTAAATAATACCCACAACTATAACATTATATCATATCCACACCATAATATTCAAAAATATATTTCGAGAAAATTTAATCTTTATTTATAAAAGTTGGGGTCTTACAATAACGTTGCATGCATTGCTCAACTTAGAGGAGGGTATATCAAGGGAGATAGAACAAAACACATTTCACCCAAATTATTCTTCACACATGAGCTACAAAAGAAGGGTGATATAGATGTGCATCAAATTCGATCATATGATAATCTAGCCGACTTATTCACAAAGTCGCTACCAAATGTAACATTTGCAAAACTTCAGAAAAAGATCGGAATGTGTCGACTGAAAGTCTTATGACAACATTTCATCAAGAAGTAATGAATTCCTTTTGAGGGGAAGACTGTACTTTTTTTCTTTAGTCACGGTTTTTATCTCAATAGATTTTTTCTGACAAGGTTTTAATGAGACAGACAATTAAAAGATATTTTTGTAAAAGATATGTACTCTTTTTTCCTTCGTTAAGTTTGTCCCACTGAATTTTCTTAACAAAGTTTTTAATGAGACATAATCTTCTATCGTAGAGAATCAAGGAAAGTGTTAGAAAGTGCGTGATTCCCTCCTCAGGAGGGAACCTTTCTTTACTCCATGACTCTCTTTTCCCTTCTTTCTTCCCCATTTCTCTTCCCGTGACTCCCCTTTCCCTCCTGATTCTCTTCTTCCCCCTCTCATTCATTCCCTATATAAAGGAATGAATACTAAAGGAAATAATAAGAACTTCCCTGAAGGTTTCTCTCTCTTTTCTCTTACTTATTCTCTCTAAATTTATGCAACAATTATAAGAGTATCTTTCTATACTTTGTTAAAGTTTTACAACAATCGTTAATATATATCACTTTTTTTTTATTTGTTAGTGTTTGTAGTTTTGGACACGTAAACGGCTAACCATATAATCAAGAATTTTAAACTCGGACCGGTCATCGAACCGAAAAAGTTACTGGGTGGATGGGTCACTGGTCCAACCAGTGGTCGGACCGTTATTGACTCAGTGACGTCATTAATATGTAATATATAATAAATAATTAATTATATTAATTATTATTATATATTTTATATAATATTTAGTAAATATGTAAAATTAATAAATTTATCTACAAAAAAAAAACTAAACATCTCTAAGATACATTCAAATTCCGAAATTCAACCACAAGTTCAAGTGTTTGATTAAATGAATGCAAAAATATGTAAAATATCAAACAAAGTCTCAACTAAATTACTAAAATAAAATAAAATTCGTAATTTTTTTTAATCTTTAAGTAGAGAACCGGTCACTGGTTCACTGGGTCAACCAGTTCAACCGCCAGTTCACCGGTTCTGAACGGTTTTTGAGCAGAAGTGGTTTAGTGGTCCAAATCGGACCGTTGAATGAACCGGATTTGGTTTTTTCCGGTTCGACCGGCGGTCCGGTCCGAGTTTGAAAACCTTGCATATAATAACATGAATAAAACGGTTGAAAAAGTCCACGCTGATGCAGGCGCTGCAAATATATTCCTACACACGCAAAAATAAATAAATTAATAAAATATAAAGTCAAGAATCAATATCTTAAATATTCAAAAATGGATAAGAATTAAGAAAGAGTCCTTCTGCAGAGTCCGGATTATTGGACATGATTACTGGATATTTTTTTACTTTTTTTTTGCTTTTTTGTGACAGACTATATAATCATGTTTTGTATATGTATCTAAATTACATCTAAAAAATAATATTTTAAAAAATTTCAGTTAGAATAAATATTATACATTTTTTTAAGAGTCACAAACAAAATAAAAAAAAAAAATTGAGACCGGTTCAATTTTTCGATCCATTGGACCTATCCGCCCAGACTTATTCATTAAGAAGTCACGGGTTTCAGCTTATTCTAAGTTTCATGACACCGCCGTGGCACCTCCAACATGCACGGCGGCTGCAGTCACTCACTCCCAACTTGGAAAAACAAATAATCTAGATTTTATAACAATTTTATACAACATTAATTATAAAATCTTATATGATCATAAATTTATATTTTACCTATATATATATATATAATCCGGATCTTATACTCACCTCTTATCTAACTCACCCGAACTTACCATCCTTTAGCGGCGGACCCGACGGTTCTATCATACAACTGTCGTCTATACTTTTAGCGACGGACAACATATAGCGTCGTTAAAAGTATAGACAACGGTTGTATGACCGAATCATCGACGGGTCCGTCGCTAAAGGAGGGGTGAGCTCATGTGAGTTGAATAAGGGGTGAAGTTAAGATCCGGACCGTATATATGTATAAATTTATAGATACGAGTAAATAAAGAAGTGATGATTTACATATTATTATTTTATCTTATTGATTAAAGTTTTATTCGTCATAAAATTAGTTGACATATATAAATTATTTTTTAGTTAATTATCACAAGTATTTTGGAAATTCAAAACTGAGAATTCATATATTCCTTTGGAAAATGACATATAATGCGAATGTTTACGTTGATTTTTTAATTATCGATTACGGGCTGTCCTATAATTCTTATTAATTACATATATTGATAAGTTTCGTATTTATAATTCAACATAAAATATTTATGGCAATACAAAGCAGAATTTTATTATTTTTAAGCCGAACCGATTCATATATTCGTATTAGGATGTAGATCCAATCAGTTTTACTTATTTTCTTCCCATTTAGCAATTAAAACTATATTTTTAACAATAGTATTATAGCACTAAATACATAATAATTATTAATGATAATTACTATATTGTTATTAAATTTAGTTATTTTGTCACTAATTATGCATTTAAACAATTCTTGTAAAATATAATATTGATTTTTTCTTCAGACGGGGTCAGATACTTATATGAGTGCAACATGTTTTTAGGTAGCTAGAAATTAGAGCCACATGATTTTAGTCATGTAACCATCAACAAAAATGGTAGGGGGATCGGGTTTTGACGACATGGCAGCCATTGGTTTTTTTTAATGACTGTCAAATAATTTATAAAATTTATTAGAACGGAATTTTTATATAATTTAGTAATTTGGATATCATTTGAATAAATATAAAAAATAGGGTTTTACAAAGCAATAAAACAAGTTCAAGAATTAATTTATCTAGGAACTGATAACGTCCAAATTGTCAACATGATACTGCTTTGTAGAGTGAAATTCAAGAATGCTCAGAAGAATATTTCCATGAAAAGATATTGGATGAAGCACAAATATCAAAGATATTCCACTAATTTCATGGGTATAGAAGTCAAAGTTTTAACCAACTGAATATAATAAAGAATGGAATAACAAAAGAAATCATCATGAATGAGATAGACCGCATATGCAGGTTATTCCAACAGAATAATAAATAACGGAACCAGGTACGGCGTAAAACGCACAGACAGGATATTTCAACAGAATAATAAAGGATGGAACCAGGTCCGGCGTAAACGCACAGACATGATATTTCGACAGAATAATAAATAATGGAACCAGGTCCGGCGTAAACGCACAGACAGGATATTCCGACAGAATAATAAAGAACGGAATATTAGAAGAATGTCACAATGTATAGGGTAGCTCACGTATACAGGTTATTCCAACAGAATAATAAATAATGGAATAACATAAGTTCTTTTCAGTAAGACGAAAGAAATAAATAACACCCCTTACCGTAAATGAAACTGAATATAAGAGTAGGGAAGTAGTAGAATACTTTTCTATAGGTTCTCTTATAATTCTCTCTCTAGAGTTTCAGTGAATTCGTAAGAAATAATGAAGGAATGAGTTTCTATTTATAGGAAAATGGAATGAATTGTAACTAATTCATGAACGGTCCAAATTGATTTACTATTAAACGGATGATCCAGATTAGTTTACTATTAAAACTTAAAACAACGGTCCATACTGATTTACTATTAAAACTTTAAACCGGCGATCCATATTGATTTACTATTATAACTCCACCAGCGGTCCATATTGACTTACTATTATATCTTCAACCAATGGTCTGAAAAATTAGCACATCTCCTCATGTAATTATATTGTATCCAAATACCCGAATGCATAATACTAGAGTGAATAGTAACCGGGTGAATAGTAACTCGTGAATAGTACTCCGACACGAAAAGTGTCCCGAATACCCAATTGAACAATATATCCTCCAGACATAAATTATACTAACACAAATAAGTCCAACACTATGGAACTATAAAATTCATCTTTAATCAACACGAATTTATTCATCATTATTATTATAATTCACAATATTTAACAACCAGGTTGTTCCCAGGAAAAAGGGGGCTTTTCGATAAGGATTTCTCCTTATTAGCGCGCAATTAGGTGACCAAACCTTTCCTTGACAGAACTTCTAGACATTGTCAATATTGCAAATAATAATATGAATAACTTTGCCGTCTCAATTATTGATTTAATAATATATCATATAATGCAGATGATACTATAATAATAATTGAATCAATAATATGAGAAATATGATGCAGCAATTACTGTAACAATAATTGAGTATAAATGAGTGACTTCTCACGTAAGCATCAATAATTAATACCGTGTGCTACTGTGCAACTACGCGTATTACTACACTTTTACTACCAGGTAGTTCAACAGTTTTAACGGTAACACCTCTGTCGTTATTTTCATAAAGTAATTTTGTCGTTTTCTCAATCCGACAATAATTTCGTTATGGGTTCCACCAATGATTGTGCCGTTGTACGAATATTCCCTGTTAAAACGAATATTCCCCGACCAATCGAATATTATATAACAACTTGCGTACTTTGAAAAATTTATAAATATTACCCACAACTATAACATTATATCAAATCAATACCATTATATTCAAAAATATAATTCGAGAAAATTATTCTTTATTCATAAAAGTTGGGGTCTTACAACCTCCCCTTCTTATGAAATTTCGTCCTCGAGATTAGGGTACATACCTGGTATCTCGAAGAGATGAGGATACCTTGACTTCATCTCAGATTCTAACTCCCAAGTCATTTTCTCCACATCGTGGTTTCTCCACAAAACTTTGACTCGGGGTATAACCTTGGAGCGTAGAACATGATCCTTCTTATCCAAGATTTTAACAATGTAACTCTTCATACGTTAAATCTTCCTCTATCTCGTCTGGTTCTAACTCAATAATGTGGTTCGGGTCTTTCACGTATTTACGTAATATAGATATGTGAAAAATATTATGAACACGAGACATACTTTGTGGTAAGGCGAGTCTATAGGCCACAGTTCTCACTCGCTCAAGAATTAAAAATGGGCCAATGAATTGAGGATTGAGCTTTCCTCTCTTTCCAAATCTTGTAACTCCTTTCCATGGAGCAACACGTAACAACACATGATCTCCAATATCGAATTCTACGTCCTTTCGATGAAGATCATCATAACTCTTTTGTCGATCTTGTGAAGTTTTTATACGTTGTCGGATCGTTTGAATTTTTTTGTAGTCATACGTACCAACTCCGGTCCCAACAACGTTGCTTCACCCACCTCATCCCAGCATACTGGAGAACGACACTTTCTCCCATACAACGCTTCGAATGGAGCCATGCCAATACTTGCTTGATAACTGTTGTTGTAGGAAAACTCCACCAATGGTAAAAACTTTTCCCAACTTCCCTTCAAATAAAGGACACAGAGTTTTAATAGATCTTCAAGAGTTTGAATAGTCCTCTCCGACTTTCCATCTGTTTGAGAATGATATGCCGAGCTAAATCGTAAATCCATGCCCATAGCTTTCTGCAAACTAACCCAAAATCGTGAAGTAAATCTTGGGTCTCGATCAGAAACTATGGATACTGGCATACCATGCAGTCTTACAATCTCATTTATGTACATACGAGCAAGACGTTCAAGTATATAAGTTTCTCGTATAGGTAAGAAGTGAGCAGACTTGGTCAATCTATCAACAATGACCCAAATTGCATCTATACCTTGAGAAACCTTGGGAAGACCAGTAACGAAATCCATGGTAATGTGCTCTCACTTCCATTCTGGAATTTCAAGTGGTTGCAATGGACCTTTTGGTACTTGATGCTCCACCTTGACTCGTTGACAAGTTAAACACCTTGAGATAAACTCCGCTATCTCTCTCTTCATATTACTCCACCAAAATGTATGTCGAAGATCATGATACATTTTGGTACTCCCGAGATGGATTGCAAACGGTGTGTTGTGTGTCTCCATCATGATTTTATACTTTAAATCAGGGTCGTTATGAACACAAAGTCTGGAGTTGACTCGAAGTATTCCTTCTTCATCGATTCTTGCTTCCGGCATAGCACCTTCTTGCACTTTCTTCCTCATACGCATCATCTCCGGGTCTGTAGCTTAAGCAGCTTTAACTTTATCAATTAAATTCGGTTCTACTCGTGTATTTGCCATCATCACATTGGTCCCTAGATTTTTTAACTCTATCACCATCCTTTGTAAGTCACACAAAATGGGCCTTTGTGTTGACAATATCACACTCGTACTTACATATGATCTTTTACTCAATGCGTTAGCTACCACGTTTGCTTTTCCAGGATGGTATTGGATGGTATGATCATAATCTTTCAACAGTTCAAGCCAACGTCGTTGTCGCATATTGAGTTCCTTTTGAGTGAAGAAATATTTGAGGACTTTTATGATCCGTAAAGATCTCCACTTTCTCCCCATACAAGTAATGCCTCCAAATTTTATGTGCGAAGACAACAACTGCTAACTCTAGATCATGAGTAGGATAATTCCTCTCATATTCTTTGAGTTGTCTTGAGGCATAGGCTATGACTTGCCCATGTTGCATGAGAACACATCCCAACCCTTTGCCCGAAGCATCACTGTAGATGACAAATCCCTCCGAGTCAGATGGTATTGTCAGAACATGTTCTGAAATGAGTCTCCTCTTGAGTTCTTGAAAACACTTCTTCAAATTCATTGCTCCAACCAAACTTTGTATCTTTCCGAGTCAGCTGAGTTAATGGAGTAGCGATTCGAGAAAATCATTCCACGAATCTCCGATAATAACCAGCTAAAACGAGAAAGCTACATACTTCGGTTACTGATTTAGGTTGCTCCCAGCTTTGAATAGCTTCAATCTTTGCCGGGTCAACAGATATTCCATGACTTGATACTAAGTGCCCAAGGAATGCTACTTCCTCAAGCCAGAACTTGCATTTCTTCAACTTGGCATAAAGCTTGTATTCACGAAGCTTTTGGAGTGTCAGCCTCAAGAGTTGCTCATGATCTTCACAGCTTTTGGAATAAATAAGGATGTCATCAATAAAGACAACCACAAAGTGATCCAAATATTCCTTAAATACTCGGTTCATCATATCCATGAAGGCAGCAGGAGCATTAGTCAATCCGAAGGACATGACTAGGATATCATAATGCTCGTACCGAGTTCTGAAAGCCGTCTTTGGAATGTCATCGGTTCTAAGATTCAATTGGTGATATCCGGAATGAAGATCAATCTTTGAAAATAATTTGGCTCCTTGCAACTGGTCAAACATGTCATCAATACGTGGCAATGAGTACCTATTTTTGACGGTGACATGATTCAACTCCCGATAATCAATACAAAGTCACATACTCCCATCTTTCTTCTTCACGAATAGAACAGGAGCACCCCAAGGAGACTTACTAGGACGAATGAAACCAATGTCTAACAATACCTGCAATTCGGTCTTTAACTCCTGAAGTTCAATAGGAGCCATTCGATATGGGGCTTTGGAAATTGGTTTTGTACCAGGTTCAAGGTCGATACAAAATTCAATTTCACGCTCTGGGGGTAGGTCAGGAAGTTCTTCAGGAAATACGTCAGGAAATTTATTAACAATAAAAATATCGTTCAAAACTGACGTATTTTTGTTTAAATCTGTGACATGAGCTAAGAAAGCTTGACACCCGTTTTTCAATAAATGAATAGCTTTATGGCTTGAAATTATCGTGATTGATTTTAATGGTTTGGTCACTTGAATTCGCATAATAGGTTGATTAGGAATATGAAAACTAACAACTTTATAAAAACAATCAATTTTTGCATGATGAGTAGTTAACCAATCAATCCCTAGAATTACGTCAAACGCAAGGATTTTTAAAGAAATAAGATTGACAGGTAATGTGCGGTTATCGATTTGAACCAAACAAGACTTATAACCAGTGGATGTAATGAAGGTTTCTCCCAACGGAGTTTCCACAAATAAGTCTAAGTCTAATTTCTCCGGAGTCAAATTTAATCGTTGAGCGCAAGTAGGAGAATAAAAGAATGGGTAGAACCGGTATCAAATAAAGTATAGACTTCACTAGAGTTTATGATAAGCTTACCCGTGATGACCTCATTCGGGTTCCTTTCTTTCTGGGAGGTCACAACAAACGCTCTCCCTTGCACTACCGGTTTTGACTTTTCTGGGACGGCCTTTGGTGCCTCCATCCTAGCTGAACTTATCTTCGATGAACGACAAAATCGGGCTAAGTGACCTTCTCTTCCATAATTATAACATGCTTTGGACGACATCGCGCAGTTTGGACTGATGTGTCCCTCCCTTCCACATTTGAAGCATATGATAGGTGGTCGTTCTCCTTCCTTAACAACGGGTGCTGGTGCTGACGTTCTTCCATCATTGTTGAATCTCCTCTTCTTGAAATGTCCATTCTTATTGGTTTGGCCTTGATTACCACCGAAGTGGTAACCATTTCTGGCCTGTTGATTCCCTCCACGCTTGTTGTCACCGCTTCGATGACTGCTCTCATTTGGTTGCGTTGACTCGTTATCGCTCTCCACTAACTGGGATGCAAACTGGGACAACTCTGCAAATTTGGCTTCATACTGCGACACGGTCATATTATTTTGCTCCAATTTGATGAATTCTACCTCTTTTATATGACAAATACTTTCGGGAAAGTACTTGTTGTTGAATAGTTGCTTGGAACTTTTCCCAAGACATCTTCAGTGCGGCAGGTTGAGTACGTTTTACCGATTCCCACCAGTAATCTGCCTCTCCTCGCAACATAAAGGCGGCAAAGGGAACCTTTTGCTCATCGGAGCATCCCAAGACATCAAATATCTTAGTGATCTGCTTTATCCATGCTTCCGCCTTTAGTGGTTTTGGCTCTCCAATAAACTCCGGTGGTCCTAGCTCCTTGAACTATTTAGCGGTGATCGTCCGAGAGTTTTCAGTATTCCCACCTACATTGTGGATAGGAGTCGTTCTCGCCTGCTGTTGCATGAATTACATAAAGCCTCTGAACACTCCATCATTCATCATTCGGTCAGTGTTGTTGTTTGCATGAGGATTGTCGCCTTCCTGATGCACATTATCCTGATTATGTGGTGAGTCAACGGTCGTCTGTGCTCCATTGCTATTCTCAACATTCTGGGATGTCATTTTCAGATACTGCCACAAAACAAAAGGTTAATTGACATGTAACATATTATTCCTATATTCTGACCGACCAATTAAATACCAAAAAAAAACTTAGGTAGGTCATACTAGCGAAGGAATTCCCCGTCTCTCCCCTCCTAGTTCTATTCTCACATCTTAGTCAGGGATCATATCCCTAAGCTCTGATACCAACTATGACGCCCCCAAAATAAGGTATACATCACCCATCTTAAGTCGCCAGATACATGGTACAGAATTCAAATACAACTTAATAATACAACTGTCGTGTACAATACGACAAAACATAAACTGTGAGTTTGAATACAAATATTGTCTACTAGAGATTATACAAACTCAAAAGGAGTCCTCATTACAATTATTATCACACTATTTCACAGAATAGTGAGGACTACTAATGCACCATCTACGACCATAACTCTGTTCCCTGACTAGTCCCTGCTACGTTCTCATTTCCTGAAGAGAACAGTGAAAAAAAGGGTGAGCTCAACTAGTCCAGTAAGAAATATTATGACTAAGATAATGCAGAATAATTTATCGTTAGCCTTCAACGATGTTAAACTGATAAAATATAATAAATATCAAGTTTAACTACAGCAGAACAAGCAATCCATTAAAAGAGTCAAGTAGAGAATGAAATCTACTATCTTTTATGATTTAAAAGGTTTTTCATCACTTTTATCGCTGTGACTCAGCTTAATAAATAATTCACATCATCGAATCACCCCTACACTACGGCCAAGGATATTCTTTAGTATCACGACCATAATTATCCATGCACTACGGGCCAAGAATATTTGTGTATTCATTAATGGTCATGATCATGCCAACAACTGTCCAACAATGCACTACGGGCCAATGAGGACTTTTATCACATCATTTGTAACATTACGATCATGATTACACCGAATAATCCTGGGTCATAATCATACCAAGTCCATCTATGCACTACAGGCCACAGATGACTTTCAACAAAATATAAACATGAGGATGATGACAATGATATTAGAATTCAATAAAACAAGTTCAAGAATTAATTTATCTAGGAACTGATAACGTCCAAATTGTCAACATGATACTTCTTTGTAGAGTAAAATTCAAGAATGCTCAAAAGAATATTGCCATGAAAAGATACTGGATGAAGCACAAATATCAAAGATATTCCACTAATTTCATGGGTATAGAAGTCAAAGTTTTAACCAACTGAGTATAATAAAGAATGGAATAACAAAAGAAATCAGCATGAATGCGATAGACCGCATAGACAGGTTATTCCAACAGAATAATAAATAACGGAACCAGGTACGGCGTAAAACGCACAGACATGATATTCCAACAGAATAATAAAGGATGGAACCAGGTCCGGCGTAAACGCACAGACATGATATTTCGACAAAATAATAAATAATGGAACCAGGTCCGGCGTAAACGCACAGACAGGATATTCCGACAGAATAATAAAGAACGGAATATTAGAAGAATGTCACCATGTATAGGGTAGCCCGCGTATACAGGTTATTCCAACAGAATAATAAATAATGGAATAACATAAGTTCTCTTCATTAAGACGAAAGAAAGAAATAACACCCCTTACCGTAAAAGAAACTGAATATAAGAGTAGGGAAAAAGCAGAATACTTTTCTATAGGTTCTCTTATAATTCTCTCTCTAGAGTTTCAGTGAATTCCAAAGAAATAATGAAGGAATGAGCTTCTATTTATAGGAAAATGGAATGAATAGTAACTAATTCATGAATGGTCCAGATTGATTTATTATTAAACGGACGATCCAGATTGGTTTACTATTAAAACTTAAAACAACGGTCCATACTGATTTACTATTAAAACTTTAAACTAGATATCCATATTGATTTACTATTATAACTCCACCAGCGGTACATATTGACTTACTATTATATCTTTAACCAACGGTCTAAAAAATTAACATATCTCCTCATGGAATAATATTGTACCCAAATACCTGAATGCACAATACTAGAGTGAATAGTAACCTGGTGAATAGTAAATCATGAATAGTAACTCGTGAATAGTACTCCAACACGAAAAGTGTCCCGATTACCCAATTGAACAATATATCCTCCAGACATAAATTATACTAACACAAATAAGTCCAACACCATGGAACTATAAAAATCATCTTTAATCAACACGAACGTATTCATCATTAATATTATAATTCACAATATTTAACAACCAGGTCGTTCCCAGGAAAGAGGGGGCTTTCCGATAAGGATTTCTCCTTATTGGCGCGCAATTAGGCGACCAAACCTCTCCTTGACAGAACTTCTAGACATTGTCAATATTGCAAATAATAATATGAATAATTTTATCGTCTCAATTATTGATTTAATAATATATCATATAATGCAGATGATACTGTAACAATAATTGAATCAATAATATGAGAAATATGATGCATCAATTACTGTAGCAATAATTGAGTATAACTGAGTGACTTCTCACGTAAGCATCAATAATCAATACCGTGTGCTTCTGTGCAACTACGCGTCTTACTGTACTTTTACTACCGGGTAGTTCAACAGTTTTAACGGTAACACCTCCGTCGTTATTTTCATAAAGTATTTTTGTCGTTTTCTCAATCTGACAATAATTTCGTTGTGGGGTCCACCAATAATTGTGTCGTTGTACGAATATTCCATGTTAAAACGAATATTCCCCGACCAATCGAATATTATATAACAACTTGCGTACTTTACAAAATTTATAAATATTACTCACAACTATAACATTATATCAAATCAATACCATTATATTCAAAAATATAATTCGAGAAAATTATTCTTTATTCATAAAAGTTGGGTTCTTACAATAAATATGTTGTATTAATACATATATAAATACATAAGAGTATTTCAGCAGCCATAACAATTTTTATACTTTTTCTGTATTATAAAAAGAGTATTCTTTGTTAAAATTATAAATTTTGAAATTAAATATTTATTTTATATTTATCCTTAAATTTATCAAGGACTTGGTTATAGGTTGGTTGTCATTTTTGTGGGTTTGTATTTCTCGTCCTGAAATATTTAATTTCTTTTTCTCAATATTAATTTATTATTATGTTTGTATTCATAATTATAAAATATAAACTTAATAGACAATGTAATCCAAGAATTACTTATGTTGATTACATAACTTATTTACATTTACATCACTATAACTCTCTAAAACTATGGCTTTCAAAAAATTAAGATAATAAATTTGAGAATATTTGAAATAAAATTTAAATAAATAAAAATATTTTTGTAAAACAAGAACGTAATTCATTTGGAGAAAGAACGATTCTCCAACTAGTAGAGTTCAAATAGATCTTTAATTTTCTGTATTGCTTATTGAATTCTGATTTTTTACTATTACATTTGGTCTTCATAAAAATCTTTAGGTTACTTTGACTTTTAAATAGGTTATACCAAATATTTTTTTTTTTTACTTTTTAATACTTTAAATATTTTTATTCTTTACCAAATATTAATTACTTTTTTAAAACTAATTATAGACCGACGTAATAATCACAATCACTAATTATATTTCTTAAGTTACAACTGATATTTCCACAATATTTTTTAATATTTTCACATTAAAAGTGTCGCTATAGATGTATAGCGACGATTTTATTTTAAAAATATTATTTTGAAAAAGTAATAATCAAGCATAAATTTTTTTAAAAAAAATCTAGTGATAACTCTTCAAATAAAAAATATGTTAATTTCAAACTCTTCACTCTTCAGTGGAGATAGAAATCCTTCTAGAATAAAAACTAGACCTTGACTGCGTAAACGATGTTGTCTTTTGTTTTTCGATTACCTTTGACTTGGGTTTGGGAAGGTTTGACTTTCAATATTTATTTATCAATTTTTTTTCATAATATATTACATTTTAGAGTTATCCACAAGAAATAAAAAAATAATTATATAACATTAAATATAATATCAAAGAAATTAATATTTTCACAATATTTTTTGATATTTTTATATGAAAAGTGTCGCTATAGCAGCGATTTTCACGTGGAAATATTATTTTCTGTTGTGAATATATCAGTTTCCTAATATCAATTATCTATAATACCCTTAAATTCTCATAATTACCATATTTATCTCATACTCTCTCATCTGTAATATTTTTCCATGAGGGATAATTTAAAAAAAATTATAATTAATTCTCTTAGATTATATAAAATGACAAATAATTTAAAAAAAAATTAAAATAATCTAAAACATCTTCATATATTATGTAGTAATCTAATCGGACAATCTCAAATAAATTGATACTTTTAATTTATTTGGGGAAAGGAAATATGTGACTTGTCACAATCAAATTTAACTATAAATATATACTCATTCGTTAATAATATTTTTGTCATTTAATTATTTTCATTAATGGTATTACAGATATTTCACTATTTTATAACAAGAAATTACGTCCACATATTCCATTTTCCTTGTTTATTTACTATATGAGTAAGTCATTTAAACGTTCTGAAGCCATATACTCCCTCTTATTCAGATCAAATGATATTTTAGAGTTAAGCACACTTATTAAGAAATAACATAAAATGTCTTTTGTGTCCCTAATTAATTATTTCTCTCTCCACAATTGTCTCTTCTCATTCTCCACAATTTTTTCTAATTAATTATTTCTCTCTCCACAATTGCATTTACTAAGCATATTAAATAAAGGGGTAAATTAGGAAAAAATAGTGCAATATTGCATAGAGATTCCAAAACGACACTTATATAGAATAAAATTAAACTCCCTAAAACGTCATTTAATCTGAATAGGAGGGAGTATGATTTTTTTTAATATTTTTATATGAAAAGTGTCGCTATAGATGTATAGCGACGGTTTTCATATAAAAATATCAAAAAGTCACGTGAAAATACCAGTTTCGTTAATAAATACTAGTACCAAGTGACACACGCGTTGTGTGTGTAAATTATATGGAATAAAATCAAAATTTTATAAAATTTGGAGTATTAAATAAAAAAAATTAAAAATTAAAAAAGATAAAATAGTAATATACTAAAGTTTTAAGGGTAAAAAAAATATGAAGTGTGACACAAAATCACGAAACACGTGATCGGCTCCCCAGAGCCGCTTTATATATATAGAGAGAACACCAATAATAAACTAATACTATTATTTATGATGAATAATAAACTAATATGATGATAGTAATAAATATAACACCAATATTTTTTATTTTATTTTTCTCCTTTTACATTCTCACATGAATGAAGAACAATAAAAATAAATAAATTATCAACTAATTAAATTTTATTAAAATTATATGAATTTATAAAAGATAAGTAAGAACACCTTGGGGCCTCGTTAAAAAACTTGTTTGGAAAAAATTTAATGGGACAAAACTCCAAACGAATGAAAAAGAGTACCCCGAATTGTAAACACTGCATTAAAAATGAAGAACAAGAATCCCAGCCAATTTTTTTGTTGAATCAAATAATAAATAAGAAAAAGTTAACAAAAATATATATTACAATTTACAAAATTTACTTATCTAGATTCTTTATGTATCTTTAAAAAAAATTATCTTCAAAGAAAGACATTGGTCTAGCTAGTGGATGATTTATTTTCCAACTTTGTTGGAAAAGAGGAGAATCATCGGGATTTTTTTTTTGCCTTATGAACTGAAAGGGTCGAAGGGTTTTCCCTTCTTTTTGTGGCTAAGAGTCTATTTTGATTCTTCATATTTATTGATTGGTTTTATATCATATTTTATAATTAATTTTTTATTTTTTTATATACATATATACATTATTTTTTTAAAAATTTGGGCCCTGTTCAGCTTTGGGCCCTGGGCGGTAGCCCTGGTAGACCTGGCCCAGGGCCGGCTCTGTGTGTGACTATAACGATTATAAAAATATTGTTTAAAGTGTGACGCCCAAAAATAGGTATACATTGTGACGCCCCCAAAACAGGTATACATCACCCATCTTGAGTCGCCAGATACATGGTACAAAATTCAAATACAACTTAATTATACAATTATCGTGTAAAGTACGACAAAATATAAGTTGGGAGTTTCAACACGAATATTGTCTTCTAGACAATATACAAACTCAAATTCAATATTATTACAATTATTATCATACTATTTCACAGAATAGTGAGAACTACTAATGCAACCATCTGGACCGTCAATCCATTTCCCGACTAGTCTAAGCTATATTCTCATTTCCTAAAGAGAACAGTGAAAAAAGGGTGAGCTCAACTAGCCCAGTAAGAAATATTATGACTAAGATAATGCAGAATAAATTATCATTAGCCTTTAATAATGTTAAACTGTTAAAATACAATAGACATCAAGTTTAACTGCAGCGGAATAAGCAATCCATTAGAAGAGTCAAGTAGAGCATGATATCTACTATCTTCTATGATTTAAAATATTTTCATCAATTTTTATCGCTGAGACTCAGCTTCATAAATAAACCACATCATCGAATCATCCCTGCACTACGGGCCAAAGATATTCATTAAATCATCAATGGTCATGACTATACCGAATAATCCCTGGTCATAATCATACCAAAAACTGTCCATCAATGCATTATAGGCCACTGATGACTTTTACCACATCGTTTATAACATTACAGGTCATAATTATACCGAATGATCCCTGGTCCTAATCATACTAAGTCCATCTCTGCACATAAACCAAAGATATACAACTATAAAACAAATAATCAACAGTCCATCTTTGCACGTAAGCCAAAGATATACAATTCAATAATCAACAGTCTATCTTTGCACGTAAGTCAAAGATAACTTTTGTGAGATCCCGAATTTTATGAAATAAAAGTATTCAATTTTTTTATTTCGGTAAATAGTTACATTGATAAAAGTTTAAAGTTAAGGGTAATATGTGAATATTTTTTTTTGCAAAGTAAGCAAGTTGATATAAAATATTCGTTTTATCGGGGAATATTCGATTAGTCGAAGAATATTCGTACGACGGTACAATCATTGGTGGACCCCACAACAGAATTATTTTCGGATTGAGAAAACGACAAAAATATTTTATGAAAATAAAAGCGGAAGTTTTACCGTTAACTGTTGAAACACCCGGTGTTAAAAGTACAGAAATATGTGTGGTTGCATAGTAGTATACGATATTGATTATTGATGCATATGTGAGAAGTCAATCATTATTGTTCAATCGAGTATTCGGGACACTTTTCGTGTCGGAGTACTATTCACGAGTTACTATTCACGGAGTACTATTCACCTGTAAAATATATTTCTTTTCGGTCCAAATTATTTTTGGGTACAATATTAGTCCATGAGGAGATGTGCTAATTTTTTAGACCGTTGGTTGAAGATATAATATTAAATCAATATAGACCGTTGGTGGATAGTTATAATAGTAAATCAATATGGATCGCTGGTTTAAAGTTTTAATAGTAAATCAGTATGGACCGTTACTTTAAGTTTTAATAGTAAATCAATATGGACCGTCTGTTTAAAAGTAAATCAATCTGGACCGTTCATGAATTAGTTACTATGCAGTCCATTCTTCTATAAATAGAAGCTCATTCCTTCATTATTTCTTACGAATTTACTGAAACTCTAGAGAGAGAAATTATAGAGAAACTATAGAAAAGTATTCTGCTACTTCCCTACTCTTATATTCAGTTTCTTTTACGGTAAGGGGTATTATTTCTTTTGTATTCATGAATAGAACTTCTGTTATTCCGTTAATTATTATTCAGTTGGAATAACCTGTATACGCGGGCTACCCTATACTTGGTGAAATTCTTCTATTATTTCATTCTTATTCTGTTGGAATATCCTGTCTGTGCGTTTTACGCAGGACCTGGTTCCAATCTTTATTATTCTGTTGGAATATCCTGTCTGTGCGTTTTACGCCGGACATGGTTCCGTTATTTATTATTCTGTTGGAATAACCTGCCTGTGTGGTCTATCGCATGCCTGGTGATTTCTTTTGTTATTTCATTCTTTATTACACTCAGTTGGTTAAAACTTTGACTTATATACTCCATGAAATTAGTGGAATATCCTTGATATTTGCGCTTCATCCTTTATCTTTTCATGAAAATATTTTCTGAGCATTCTTGAATTTTACTCCACAAAGTAGTATCATGTTGATAATTTGGACATTATTGAGTTCAGGATAAATTAACTTATAAATCTTTAAAACTTATTCTTGAACTTGTTTTATTGAATTATTATGTCATTTTCACGATGAGTTATGTTGGTTATTATGTGAAAACATGAAAGTTCTTAGAAAACACAAAGGGTTAAAAATCAGATTTTGGTAAAAATGGAGTATGAAATTCAATTAACCATATCTCCTATTATATTTCAAATTTTTGAGTGTGGTCAAGTTCTAGAGTTAAATCTATGAGTTTTCTAACTTATCCAAGTAGAATCACTAGAAAAAGTGTTGTAGATTTTCGTGTGGACTGATTTTAGTAAAGGAGTCAAAAACTAAAAAGTGCCAAAAAAGCTACTCCCAGAAAATTTAAAAGGGGATTTTTGGTCACTTAAATTGTGAGAAACATTTTGGCCTTTTGGGACATGAAAATATATGGTATAAAGTACCTACTGTCCAAAAATGAGCTCATTCCGACTTAAAATGAGCAAGTTATGACTATTTCAATATTTAGGTTTTTCCGACGAAAAATGCTATAACCGGAGTTTTATAACTCCGATGACCATGAAATTTAAACTGGAAGCTCACGTTAACATGTGTAAGATCCTGCCAAGATTTGAGAATTTCTGGAGTTTACCTTGAGGTAGCTAATTTCTTAAGGAATTAATTAGAAATTGATTTTTGAAAAATAGTAAATGAATTTTAAAAATTTTGAGAAAAATACATGTTCAGTATGGGACTATATTCTGCTTAATTCCAGAAAAGAATAATTTTTGGGACTGATTTGGTATTTTTTATGAAAATGATTTAGTTACGAACATATGAATTAAATATGTTATGTGAAGTTAAAAAATTGGTAAATATGATTTTATGGCTTGAAAATCCTATATAAGGTATATGCAGATTTTTGATGAGTAATTTAATTATTGGTGATAAAATCTTATGAGTATGGCATTTTGAATGATCAAATGCATTATTTAGAAAAGTTTAAACAATTAAATTAAATTGTTTATAAGTTTAAGGAGTGATTAAAATATTGTTATAATATTAACAATATTAGATTATGATTTTATTAAGTGATTGATAATGTTTAGAAAAATTTAAAGTCTTTAATATTTATCCTTGATTTAGTTTGACTAATGCTTATAATATTGTCATCATCCTCATGCTTATATTATGTTGAAAGTCATCTGTGGCCTGTAGTGTATAGATGGACTTGGTATGATTATGACCAGGGATTATTCGGTATAATCATAACCGTAATGTTACAAATAATGTGAAAAAAATTATCATTGGCCCGTAGTGCATTTATGGACAGTTTTTGATATGATTATGGCTATGGATTCTCTTTGGCCGTAGTGCAAAGATGAATTATTTTATGGCATGATCAGGACTTTTGATGAAAATACGATTATCTTTGGCCGTGATGCATGGATAATTCGTGGTCGTGATACTAAAGAATATCCTTGGTCTGTAGTGCATGAATGATTCGATGATGTGGATTAATTATTGAGCTGAGTCTCAGCAATGAACTATTAATTCATGGATGTGATAATAATGAATATCTTTGGCCGTAGTGCAAAGATGATTTAATGATTATGAGCAGGAATTGTGATTTGGTATAACCATGATTTTTGATGTTTCAGGTGATGAAAATTATCTTCGTCCTGGGTGCGAAGAGGAATTTAGAATCACAATTGTGATTATGAGTTATTCACATGATCGTGGACGAGAATTGTTGATTGATGTTACACGGATAAAACATTATTGGTGGACTTTTAATATAGAGAAGATAATAGACCTTATGGTCTATTTGACTCTTCTAATGGATTGCTCGTTGCGCTGCATTTATGGTTGAAAAGTTTTATTATCTGTCATATGTTCTAAATCTCTGATTTATTATTGATGAAAGTTATTGATAATTTAATTATCTTTAGTCATGATATTCTTTACTGGGCTAGTTGTGCTCATCCTTCTGCTTCACAATTACTTTCAGGTAATAAGAGTGTAGCTGGGTCGAGCGGGGGTATTAAGAGGATTAGAACGGTGGTCTCTAGCTGTGGAGGTTCTCCCTAAACAGTATAGAAAAGTGTGTTGTATTGTATACATCATTTAGTAGTTATATTTGGTGAATCATATAAGGTGAGGCGAACCCAACGTTGGAAGGGTGTTTTTGCCACTATCATACAAGATGTCTAATGACATACAACCTCGTATTATCATAAGACATGGTTGTGCACATCCACTTGCTGAATATATCTACTAGCACTACCTTTATGATCTTGGAGTATATTTGAAATATAATTTTCACTTGGAGACAATGAAGATAATTGTATGTCAAGAGAAGACTTACCATTGGAAAGAAGATGATAGTAATCTTCTTGTTTTTCTTTGGGAACTTTTGGGTCAACCAAGGATAATTCTTTGGACATATGATATCAATCATAACCTGGACGCATGGCCTCCCATGTACGAAGGTTTCTTTGAGCACTTCCCAAAGATTTTAGTTTCTAAAACAGTTTTTGACTATACTTTTATGTAAAGTACTATTGTAAGGTTGTGGTCGAGGTAACATGAGAGTTACATACATCTGTATTAAAACTCATATTAAACTATGGATGTATTCTATACTACAGCTCAATAGTTGTATAATGAAGTTGTATTTGAATTTTGTACCATGTATCTGACGACTCAGAATGGGTGATGTATACCTAGTTTTGGGGGCGTCACATTTGGTATCAGAGCCTAGGGATATGGTCGCTGGCGGAGATAAGAGTCTAGAACTAGGAGGGGAGAGACGAGTTATATACTTCGCTAGTGTGTGACTTACCTAAGCTGAAATTGTTCACTTGATAAGTTTACAAATTATGATATGTCAATTAACCTTTGTTTTGAAGCTATATTCTTGAATGATATCATGTCTGTGCGTTTTACGCCGGACCTGGTTCCAGTCTTTATTATTCTATTGGAATATCCTGTCTGTGCGTTTTACGCCGGACCTGATTCCGTTATTTATTATTCTGTTGGAATAATCTGCCTGTGCGGTCTATCGCATGCCTGGTGATTTCTTTTGTTATTCAATTCTTTATTACACTCAGTTGGTTAAAACTTTGACTTATATACTCCATGAAATTAGTGGAATATCCTTGATATTTGCGCTTCATCCTTTATCTTTTCATGAAAATATTTTCTGAGCATTCTTGAATTTTACTCCACAAAGTAGTATCATGTTGACAATTTGGACATTATTGAGTTCAGGATAAATTAACTTATAAATCTTTAAAACTTATTCTTGAACTTGTTTTATTGAATTATTATGTCATTGTCATGATGAGTTATGTTGGTTATTATGTGAAAACATGAAAGTTCTTAGAAAACACAAAGGGTTGAAAATTAGATTTTGGTAAAAATGGAGTATGAAATTCAATTGACCATATCTCCTATTATATTTTGAATTTTTGAGTGTAGTCAAGTTCTAGAGTTAGATCTATGAGTTTTCTAACTTATCCAAGTGGAATCACTAGAAAAGGTGTTGTAGATTTTCGTGTGGACTGATTTTAATAAAGGAGTCAAAAACTAAAAAGTGCCAAAAAAACTACTCCCAGAAAATTTAAAAGGGGATTTTCGGCCACTTAAATTGTGAGAAACATTTTGGCCTTTTGAGACATGAAAATATATGGTATAAAGTACATACTATCCAAAAATGAGCTCATTCCGACTTAAAATGAGCAAGTTATGACTATTTCAATATTTAGGTTTTTCCGACGAAAAATGATATAACCGGAGTTCTATAACTCTGATGACCACGAAATTTAAACTGGAAACTCACGTTAACATGTGTAAGATCCTGCCAAGATTTGAGAATTTCTGGAGTTAACCTTAAGGTAGTTAATTTTCTTAAGGAATTAATTAGAAATTGATTTTTGAAAAATAGTAAATAAATTTTAAAAATTCTGAGAAAAATATATGTTCAGTATGGGACTATATTCTACTTAATCCCAGAAAAGAATAATTTTTGAGACTGATTTGGTATTTTTCAAAAAAATGATTTAGTTACGAACATATGAATTAATTATGTTACGTGAAGTTGAAAAATTGGTAAATAGAATTTTATGGCTTGAAAATTCTATATAAGGAATATGCAGATTTTTGATGAGTAATTTGATTATTGGTAATAAAATCTTATGAGTATGACATTTTGAATGATCAAATGCATTATTTAAAAAAGTGTAAACAATTAAATTAAATTGTTTATAAGTTTAAGGAGTGATTAAAATATTGTTATAATATTAACAATATTAGATTATGATTTTATTAAGTGATTGATAATGTTTAGAAAAATTTAAAGTCTTTAATAGTTATCATTGATTTAGTTTGACTAATGCTTATAATATTATCATCATCCTCATGCTTATATTATGTTGAAAGTCATCTGTGGCCTGTAGTGCATAGATGGACTTGGTATGATTATGATCATGGATTATTCGGTATAATCATAATCGTAATGTTACAAATAATGTGGAAAAAGTCATCATTGGCCCGTAGTGCATTGATGGATAGTGTTTGGTATGATTATGACTATGGATTCTCTTTGGCCGTAGTGCAAAGATGAATTGTTTTATGGCATGATTAGGACCGTTGATGAAAACACGATTATCTTTGGTCGTGGTGCATGGATAATTCGTGGTCGTGATACTAAAGAATATCCTTGGCCTGTAGTGCGTGGATGATTTGATGATGTAGATTAATTATTGAGCTGAGTCTCAGCAATGAAATATTAATTCATGGATGTGATAATAATGAATATCTTTGGTCGTAGTGCAAAGATGATTTAATGATTACGAGCAGGAATTATGATATGATATAACCATGATTTTTGATGTTTCAGGTGATGAAAATTATCTTCGTCCTAGGTGCGAAGAGGAATTTAGAATCACAATTGTGATTATGAGTTTTTCACATAATCGTGGACGGGAATTGTTGATTGATATTACACGGATAAAACATTATTGGTGGACTTTTAACATAGAGAAGATAATAGACCTTATGGTCTATTTGACTCTTCTAATGGATTGCTCGTTCCGCTGCAACTATGGTTGAAAAGTTTTATTATCTATCATATGTTCTAATTCTCTGATATATTATTGATGAAAGCTATTGATAATTTAATTATCTTTAGTCATGATATTCTTTACTGGGCTAGTTGTGCTCACCGTTCTGCTTCACAATTCCTTTCAGGTAATAAGAGTGTAGCTGGGTCGAGCGGGGGTATTAAGAGGATTAGAACGGTGGTCTCTAGCTGTGGAGGTTCTCCCTAAACAGTATAGAAAAGTGTGTTGTATTGTATACATCATTTAGTAGTTATATTTGGTGAATCATATAGGGTGAGGCGAACCCAGCATTGAAAGGGTATTTTTGCCACTATCATATAAGATATCTAATGACATACAACCTCGTGTTATCATAAGACATGGTTATGCACATCCACTTGCTGAATATATCTACGAGCACTACCTTTATGATCTTGGAGTATATTTGAAATATAATTTTCACTTGGAGACAACGGAGATAATTATATGTCAAGAGAAGACTTACCATTGGAAAGAAGATGATAGTAATCTTCTTGTTTTTCTTTGGGAACTTTTGGGTCAACCAAGGATAATTCTTTGGACATATGATATCAATCATAACCTGGACGCATGGCCTCCCATGTACGAAGGTTTCTTTGAGCACTTCCCAAAGATTTTAGTTTCTAAAACAGTTTTTGACTATACTTTTATGTAAAGTACTATTGTAAGGTTGTGGTCGAGGTAACATGAGAGTTACATACATCTGTATTAAAACTCATATTAAACTATGGATGTATTCTATACTACAGCTCAATAGTTGTATAATGAAGTTGTATTTGAATTTTGTACCATGTATCTGACGACTCAGAATGGGCGATGTATACCTAATTTTGGGGGCGTCACAACTTTCATCACCATATAAGCATGAGGATGATGAAAATGATATAAGCATTAATCAAACGAAAATAAGGATAAATATTAAAGACTTTAAATTTATCCAAATATTATCAACCACTTAATAAACTCATAATCTAATATTATTAATATTATAACAATATTTTAATCACTTCTTAAACTTACAAACAATTTATTTTAATTGTTTACACTTTACCACATAATGCATTTAATCATTCAAAGTGACATACTCATAAGATTTCATCACCAATGATCAAATCACTCATCAATCTGCATATACCTTATATAGGATTCCCAAGCCATAAAATCTTATTTTTTAATTTTGTTACTTCACATAACATATTTAATTTATTTACTCATAACTAGTTCATTTTCATGAAAAATACCAAATTAGTCCCAAAAATAAGTTAGAAAACTCATAAATCTAATTCTAGAACTTGACCACACTCAAAAATTCGAAATATAATAGGAGATATGGTCAATTAAATTTCATGTTCCATTTTCACCAAAATTTGATTTTCAACCCTTTGTGATTTTTAAGAAACTTTCAAGTTTTCACATAATAACCAACATAACTCATCATAACACTTACTAATACTACATATACCCATGATTTTCATCTGTCCAATGCTTTTATTATTACTTTCATTATAATCCACGTAAACAGATCATTTCCACAATTTAATAAGGAATGAATACAAAGGATCATTCACCATGCATGTGGTAATCCACATAGACAGGTTATTCCAACAGAATAATAAAGAATGGAATAATAGAAGAATTCACCATGCATGCGATAGACCGCACAGACAGGTTATTCTCAAAAAAATAATAAATAATGGAACCAGGTCATGCGTAAATGCACAGACAGAATATTCCGACAGAATAATAAATAATGGAACCAGGTCATGCGTAAATGCACAGACAGGATATTCCGACAGAATAATAAAGAATAGAATAATAGAAGAATTTCACCATATATGCAGTACTTTGCATATACAGGTTATTCCAACATAATAATAAAAAATGGAATAACAGAAGAATTTTACCATGTATGCGGTACTTCGCATATACAGGTTATTCAAACAGAATAATAAGGAATGAAATAACAATAGCTCTCTTCATGAATACGAAAGAAATAATACCTCTTACCTTAGAATAAAGTTGGATACTGGAATAGAGAGGTAGCAAACTTCTCTTCTTCTTTCTCTCTATAATTTCTCTCTATAAAAAAAATGCTCTATAGCTTTAGTTAATTGATGAGAAATGAAGGAAGAATGAGCTTCTATTTATAGAAAAATATAGTTTCGATAACTGCACATTTTGGGGCTTGAAATATTATAGTACAATACCTCCAACTTTTTTTTATTTTTAATTTAGTCCTGCAAGTATTATCAAACTTGCACCACCTCCCCTAACAGTAAATAATTTGAGTCAATAGTTCAATCATGTGAATCAATAGTATAATCATGTGAAAAATACGAATTACAGTATAGTACCTCCATCTATATATCCATTTTTAACTTAGTCATGCAAGTATTATCAATCTTGCACCAACTCCCCTAATAGTACATGAATGTGATTCAATAGTACACACATGTGAACAAATAGTTATATAAGCATGTGAATTAGTAGCAATTAATGACTCATTTATCCGATAAATTACCCGATTTATCATTATAACCCCCAGACATCAATTATCATCAGAATAGATGTCGATTTCCACTAACACTAATAATCCCAACACAATGGAACTATCACATTCATCTTTAATCAACACGAACTTATTCATCGTTAATATTATAACTCACAATATTTAATAACCAGGTCATTCCCAGGAAAGAGGGGGCTTTCCGATAAGGATTTCTCCTTATTGGCGCCCAATTAGATGACCAAACCTCTCCTTGACAGAACTTCTAGACATTGTAAATATTGAAATTTAATAATATGAATAACTTTGTCGATTTCCACTAACACTAATAATCCCAACACAATGGAACTATCAAATTCATCTTTAATCAACACGAACTTATTCATCATTAATATTATAACCGCGGAACATAAAGGTGGCGAATGGAACCTTCTATTCCTCCGTGCATCCCAAGATATCGAATATCTTGATAATCTGTTTGACCCATATTTCCGCCTTGATCGGATCCGGCTTTCCAATAAATTCTTGTGGTCCCAACTCCTTGAACTGCTTGGTTGTGACAAGCTGTGCATTGCTATCATTTCTACCCGTATTTTATTCGCGATTCTCCCTCGTCTGATTTTGCATGAATTGCAAAAAGCTTCTAAACATCCCAGCATTCATCATTTGTTCAGTAGTGTTGTTTACAGGAGGAATATTGCCTTCCTGTTGCACGTTCCCCTTGGTGGTGATTAAAGGTGTCTCTATGGTCTCATTCACTCCATCGTTAATATTTCCCGCTGCCATTCTTAAATACTGCCATAAAACAAGGGTTAATTAACATGTCACATATTATCCCTATACTCTGACTGACAAAATAAATACCAAATAAACTTAGTCAGGTAATACTAGCAAAGGAATTCCTCATCTCTCCCCTCCTAGTTCTTGTCTCACATCTCAGCCAGGGATCATATCCCTAAGCTCTGATACCAACTGTGACGCCCCCAAAATAGGTATACACCACCTATTCTGAGTCGCCAAATACATGGTACAGAAATAAATAGAACTTCAGTAATACAATTGTCGTGCACAATACGACAACACATATACTGTGAGTTTGAATACAAATACTGTCTAATAGAGAGTATAAAAACTCAAAAGGAGTCCTCATTACAATTATTGATAAACTATTTTACAAAAATAGTGAGGACTGCTAAACAACTATCTTGAATCATCACTCCATACCCCGGCTAGTTTCTGCTAAATTCTCTCCTCCTGAGAAGAACAATGGAACAAAAAGGAAAAGGGTAAGCTCAACTAGCCCAACAAAAAATATTATGACTAAGATAATATATAACAAATTATCATTAGTCTTCAACAGGGAATAATCTGATAAAATATAATAGACAACAAGTTTTAGATCAACAACTGCAGCGGAAATAGCAATCCTTTAGAAGAGTCAAGTAGAGAAAGAATTCTAATATCTTCTAAGATTTAAAAGTCCATCATCAATATTTTATCCCTGTAACATCAATCACTATACATCTTGAATCAAATATTCATTTTTGCACTACAGGCCAAAGATATTCATTTGTATCATCAGTTGGTCATGTTCATCTCATCACATGTTCATCTTTGCACTGCGAGCCAAAGATATTCATTAGGTAATCATTCATCTTTGCACTAAAGGCCAAAGATATTCATTAATATCATCATTTAGGACTGAGGATGATGAAAAATATTTTAAAGAAAATGAATCCAGTGAGATAAATGAATAAATATTAGGGATTCGTATTACAGTTTATCCAAGTTCGATAATACTCCATAATAACCTATTATAAAGTAGAATTCAAAAATAAAGATCAAAACATGGATACAATCAAATATAGTAACCATAATAGACAACTTGGACAAAAAGAAGAAAATTTCATTTTTCGGTGAATAATGTTGTATTCATAAATAGTGCCGTATACATGAATAGTAACCCCGACACAAAAAGTTCCAAATTTGATAAAAAGTTTAAACCAATATTTTGGCATAATGATATTAAAGAAAATAATATCATTTAAGAAAATAACATCCCTTACCTCGCAAAGACAGTACTTCTGACTGAATACTGGATATAGTGTTGAAGGAACTTGCACCGTATAGCAACACTCAAAGTACTAAAATACTCACAAAATACGCTCGATATTATAGAGAGAGAAAGAGAGAAAACTTATGAATTCTGGTGTGATTTTTAATTCTAACTAAGCACCATATTTATAGGAAAATGCTTATAACGCCATAGCAGACTAACCTGCTACCTGATGGCTTTACCTGCTACTATTCAATCCTACCACATTTGAATAAAAATCTCAGCACATTTTCACCAACCAAAAGTGGGGCCCACCCATGTTTTAATAAAAATTATTTTATTTTCTGAAATTTCAACAACTCATAATAAATAGCCCTTTTATCAGAAAAATTCAAATCTCATATGCTTTTCATATGAAATTTAATTCTTTACAACTTTGTAGAAGAAAGTTTTTCTAAATTCCAATCAGAAAATACCCGAAATCCACAAATGGATGATTTTTAATACCTCTATTCTGACAAAATAGTGATAAAATACCTCAGCATTAATTCCTTAAATTATAACCACAATAAAATAAATATATCCATCATTTATATTCACATAAAATAAATATTTCCTTATCATATAAATCAATAATTAATTATTCACAAATAATATTACAGAATGACAATTATGACAACCAGGCCGTTCCCAGAAAAGAGGGGCTTTTCGATAAGGATTTCTCCTTACTAGCGCGCAACCTCTCCTTGACAGAACTTTCTAGACATTTCCAATAATGCTATATCATAATATTATTTAAATAATATGAATTATTGATCTGATGATGGGAAATACTGTGCAGTGACAATTATTGAAACATCAATAATATAAAATATCAATGCAGCAATTATTGAACCAATAAAATAAAATATTGAACAGTTATTACTGTAACAATTATTGATAAATGTCTTCTTACGTAAGAATCAATAATTCAACAATATTGTGCAAAACCGTGTGCTACTGTGCAACCACGCGTATTACTGTATTTTAACCACTGGGTATTCCAACAGTGTTAACGGTAACAACTACGCCGTTATTTATAAAAACTCAAATTTGTTATTTTCTTCATTCGACCTTTATCCGTTATGGGGCCCATAAATAACTACGTCGACGTACGAATATTCTCCGACAGAAAGAATATTCCACGACCAAACGAATATTCCCTGATAAATGAATATTTTATAACCACTTACTTATTTTGAAAATTTTGCACAATTCACCCATAACCAAAGTATTATATCAAATTAATACCTTATTATTCACAATAATAAATAGAGAAAATTTGATTTTATTTATAATAAGTTGGGGTCTTACAACCTCCCCTCCTTATGAAATTTTGTCCTCGAAATTGACGTACGTACCTGGTGTTTTGAAAAGGTGAGGATACCTCGCTTTCATTTTTGATTCTAACTCCCAGGTCATTTCTTCAATAGCATGGTTCCTCCACAAAACCTTAACTTGTGGTATAACCTTCGTGCGCAGGACATGCTCTTTCCTATCCAAGATCTTAACAGGTACCTCCTCGTAAGTTAAATCTTCGGCTATCTTGTCCGGTTCTAACTCAATAATGTGGTTCGGGTCTTTAACATATTTACAAAGCATAGATATATGAATAACATTATGAACACGAGACATGCTTGGAGGTAATGCAAGTCTATAGGCCACATTTTCTATTTGGTCAAGAATTTCAAATGGACCAACAAATCATGGATTGGGCTTTCCTCTCTTCCCAAATCTTGTAACTCCCTTCCATGGTGCAACACGTAACAATACATGATCCCCAATATTAAATTCCACATCCTTCCTATGAAGATCCGCATAACTCTTTTATCGATCATGTGCCGTTTGTATACGTTGTCGAATCGTTTGAATCTTCGCTACAGTCATTCGTACCAACTCTGGTCCCAACAATTTTGCTTCTCCCACCTCATCCCAACATACTGGAGAGCGACACTTTCGTCCATACAATGCTTCAAATGGAGCCACACCTATACTTGCCTGATAACTATTGTTGTAGGAGAATTCTACCAATGGTAGGTACTTATCCCAACTCCCTTTGAAATATAGGACACAGAGTCTTAATAGATCTTCAAGAGTTTGAATAGTCCTCTCTGATGGCTCGTCCGTTTGAGGATGGTATGCTGAACTGAATCGTAAATCCGTGCTCATAGCTTTCTGCAAGCTAACCCAAAATCGTGAAGTGAATCTTGGGTCACGATCCGAAACTATGGATACTGGCATGCCATGCAATCTCACAATCTCATTTACGTACATACTAGCAAGACGTTCAAGGGAATAAGTCTCACGTATAGACAAGAAATGGGCAGACTTGGTTAATCTATCAACAATAACCCAAATCGCATCTATGCCTTGAGAAACCTTGGGAAGAGCCGTAACGAAATCCATAGTAATGTGTTCCCACTTCCATTTCGAAATCTCAAGTGGTTGTAATGGACCCTTTGCCATTTGATGCTCCGCCTTTACACTTTGGCAAGTTAAACACCTCGAGATAAACTCTACGATCTCTCTTTTCATATTTCTCCACCAAAATGTATGTCGAAGATCATGATACATTTTGGTACTCCCAGGATGGATTGTAAACGGTGTGTTGTGCGCCTCCATCATGATTCTATGCTTCAAGTAAGAATCGTTAGGGACACAAAGTCTGGAGTTGACTCGAAGTATTCCTTCTTCATCGATTCTTGCTTTTGGAATAACACATTCTTGCACTTTCTTCTTAATACGCATCAGCTCCATGTCTGTAGCTTGAGCAGCTTTAACTTTATCGATTAAAGTCGGTTCTACTCGTATGTTTGATATCATCACGTGGGTACATGGAGCCTTTACCTCTATCTCCATCCTTTGCAAGTCATACAAAATGGACCTTTGTGTTAACAACATTGTACTCGTATTGGCATATGATCTTCTACTTAATGCGTCAGCTACCACGTTTGTTTTTCCAAGATGATATTGGATGGTATGATCGTAATCTTTCAGCAGCTCGAGCCAACGTCGTTGCCGCATGTTGAGTTCCTTTTGGTTGAAGAAGTATTTGAGGCTTTTATGATCCGTATAGATCTCCACTTTCTCCCCATACAGGTAGTGTCTCCAGATCTTCAACGTGAAAACGACTGCTGCCAACTCCAAATCATGAGTAGGATAATTCCTCTCATATTCTTTGAGTTTTCGCGAGGCATAGGCTATGACTTTCCCATGTTGCATGAGAACACATCCTAACCCTTTGCCTGAAGCATCGCTGTAAATAACAAATCCATTCGAACCAGATGGTATTGTCAGAACAGGTGCCGAAATGAGTCTCCTCTTGAGTTCTTGAAAACTCTTCTCACAATCCTCGCTCCAACTAAATTTTATATCTTTATTAGTCAGCTGAGTTAACAGAGTAGTGATTCGAGAAAATCCTTTCATAAATCTCCGATAGTAACCAGCTAAGCCCAGAAAGCTACGTACTTCGGTCACCGACTTTGGTTGCTCCCAACTTTGTATGGCTTCAATCTTCGCCGGGTCGACAGATACTCCAGGTTTTGACACCACATGCCCAAGGAATGCTACTTCCTTAAGCCAGAACTCGCATTTTTTCAGCTTGGCATATAACTTGTTATCACGAAGCCTTTGCAGTACCAGCTTCAAATGGCGTTCATGATCTTCACGGCTTTTGGAATAGATGAGGATGTCATCAATAAAGATAACAACGAACTGATCCAAATATTCTTTGAATACATGGTTCATCATATCCATGAAAGCAGCAGGAGCATTAGTCAATCCAAAAGACATGACTAAGAATTCATAATGCCCGTACCGAGTTCTGAAGGCAGTCTTTGAAATATCCTCAGTTTTAATCTTCACCTGATGATATCCAGAACGAAGATCGATCTTTGAAAAGAATTGTGCTCCTTGTAACTGGTCAAACAAGTCATCAATGCGAGGTAGCGGATACCTATTCTTGATAGTGACATGATTCAATTCTCGGTAGTCGATACAAAGTCACATACTCCCGTCTTTCTTCTTTACGAATAACACAGGAGCACCCCAAGGAGACGTACTAGGACGAATGAAACCGAAGTCCAACAACTCCTGTAGTCGGACCTTTAACTCCTGAAGTTTAATATGAGCCATTCGATATGGGGTTTTAGAAATGGGCCTTGTATCAGGTTCAAGGTTAATAAAGAATTTAACTTCACGTTCTGGGGGTAGACCGGGAAGTTCTTCAGGAAATACGTCAGGAAATTCACTAACAACGGAAATAGTATTCAAATCTGACGTGTTTTTGTTCAAGTCTGTGACATGGGCTAAGAAAGTTTGACATCCATTTTTTAATAAACGAATAGCTTTATGGCTTGATATGACAGTGATTGATTTTAGTGGTTTGGTTGTTTGAATTCGCATAATAGGTTGGTTAGAAATATGAAAACTAACAACCTTACGAAAACAATCAATTTTAGCATAATGCGTGGTTAACCAATCAATCCCTAAAATCACATCAAATGCAAGAATTTTCAACGAAATAAGATCGGCAGGTAATGTGATGTTACCAAATTGAATCAAGCAAGATTTATAAACACTAGATGTAATAAAAGTTTCACCTAACGGAGTCTCAACAGATAAGTCAAGGTCTAACTTCTCCAGAGTCAAGTTTAAACGTTGAGCACAACTAGGAGAGATAAAAGAATGGGTAGAACCGGTATCTAATAAGGTGTAAACTTTGCAAGAGTTTATGATTAGCTTACCCGTGATCACCTCATTTGGGTTCCTCGCATTTTGGGTAGTCACGACAAACGCCCTTCCTGGAACCACCGACTTTGACTTGTCCGGGACAGCCTTTGGAGTCATCATCCCCGTTGAACTTGGTTTCACAACTAGACAATCTCTAGCTATATGACCTTCCTTTCCACAGTTATAACACACCTTGGATTGTTGTGGGCAATTTGGGCTGATGTGTCCCTCTTTTCCACATTTGTAACAAACAATCGGTGCTCGTTCTCCTCCCCTAAAAATAGTTGATGTTTGTGTTGACGTCTTTACGTTGTCATTGTTGTACCTTCTCTTCTTGAAATCTCTTCCCGACTTGTTCCTTCTATTATCACGGCCACGATTACCACCAGAGTGGTTACCGTTTTTGTCCAAATGTTTTCCTCCTTGCTGGTTTTCATTGCTCTGATGACTGCCGCCTTGAACATACTCATTATCTCACTCTAATAATTGAGCCCTATTTACAACATCTGAATATAAAGAAAATTTATGAGAGAAAAGATATTGTTGAATCTCGGGTTTTAGACCTCTCAGAAACATCCTCGTCATTCGTTCGTCATTCTCGACCAAATGAGGTGCAAACCTGGATAACTCTGCAAACTTCGCTTCGTATTGGGACACCATCATGTTGTTTTGTTCCAGTCTGATAAACTCTAACTCCTTCATATGACGAATACTTTCAGGAATTTACTTATCATTAAATAGTTTCTGAAACGTTTCCCAAAACATGTTGAGTGTGGCTGGCTGGGTACTCTTCACAGACTCCCACCAGTAGTCAGCCTCACCGTGGAACATAAAGGTGGCGAATGGAACCTTCTGTTCCTCCGTGCATCCTAAGACATCGAATATCTTAGTAATTTATTTGACCCACATTTCCGCATTGATCGAATCCGGCTTTCCAATAAATTCTGGTGGTCCCAACTCCTTGAACTGCTTGGCTGTGACAAGTCGCACATTGCTATCATTTTTACCCGTATTTTGTTCACGAGTCTCCTTCGTCTGATTTTGCATGAATTGTAAAAAGCTTCTAAACATCCCATCATTCATCATTTGTTTGGTAGTGTTGTTTACAGGAGGAATATTGCCTTCCTGTTGCACGTTCCCCTTGGTGGTGATTAAAGGTGTCTCTACGGTCTCATTCACTCCATTGTTAATATTTCTCGTTGCCATTCTGAAATACTGCCATAAAACAAGGGTTAATTAACATGTCACATATTATCCCTATAATCTGACCAACCAAATAAATGCCAAATAAACTTAGTCAGGTCATACTAACGAAGGAATTCCCCATCTCTCCCCTCCTAGTTCTTGTCTCACATCTCAGCCAGGGATCATATCCCTAAGCTCTGATACAAACTGTGACGCTCCCAAAATAGGTATACACCACATATTCTAAGTCGCCAAATACATGGTACATAAACAAATGCAACTTCAGTAATATAATTGTCGTGCAAAATACGAAAACACATATACTGTGAGTTTGAATACAAATATTGTCTAATAGAGAGTATAAAAACTCAAAAGGAGTACTCATTACAATTATTGATACACTATTTTATAAAAATAGTGAGGACTACTAAACAACTATCTTGAATCATCACTCCATACCCCGGCTAGTTCCTGTTAAATTCTCTCCTCCTGAGAAGAACAATGGAACAAAAAGAAAAAGGGTGAGCTCAACTAGCCCAGTAAAGAATATTATGACTAAGATAATATACAACAAATTATCATTAGTCTTCAACAGGGAATAATCTGATAAAATATAATAGACAACAAGTTTTAGATCAACAACTGCAGCGAAAATAGCAATCCAGTAGAAGAGTCAAGTAGAGAAAGAATTCTAATATCTTCTAAGATTTAAAAGTCCATCATCAATATTTTATCCCTGTAACATCAATCACTATACATCTTGAATCAAATATTCATTTTTGCACTACAGGCCAAAGATATTCATTTGTATCATCAGTTGGTCATGTTCATCTCAACACCTGTTCATCTTTGCACTACGGGCCAAAGATATTCATTAGGTAATCATTCATCTTTGCACTACAGGCCAAAGATATTCATTAATATCATCATTTAGGACTGAGAATGATGAAAAATATTTTTTAAAAAATGAATCCAGTGAGATAAAAGAACAAATATTAGAAATTCGTATTATAGTTTATCCAAGTTAGATAATACTCCATAATAACCTATTTTGAAGCAGAATTCAAAAATAAAGATCAAAACATGGATATAATCAAAGATAGTAACCATAATAGACAACTTGGACAAAAAGAAGAAAATTTCATTTTTCGGTGAATAGTGCTGTATTCGTGAATAGTGTCGTATACGTGAATAGTAACCCCGACACAAAAAGTTCTAATTTTGATAAAAAAATTCAAACCAATATTTCGGCATAATGATATTGAAGAAAATAATATCATTTAAGAAAATAACATCCCTTATCTGGCAAAGACAGTACTTCTGACTGGAATACTGCATATAGTGCTGAAGGAACTTGCACCGTATAGCAACACTCAAAGTACTAAAATACTCACAAAATACGTTCGATATTATAGAGAGAGAAAGAGAGAAAACTTATAAATTCTAGTGTGATTTTCAATTCTAACTAAACATCATATTTATAGGAAAATGCTTAGAACGCCATAGCAGACTAACCTGCTACCTGATGGCTTTATCTGCTACTATTCAAGCCTACCACATTTGAATAAAAATCTCAGCACATTTTCACCAACCAAAAGTGGGGCCCACCCATGTTTTAATAAAAATTATTTTATTTTCTGAAACTTCAACAATTCATAATAAATCGCCCTTTTATCAGAAAAATTCAAATCTCATGTTTTTTCCATAGGAAATTTAATTCTCTACAACTTTGTAGAAGAAAGTTTTTTCCAAATTCCAATCAGAAAATACCTAAAATTCACAAACGGATGATTTTTAATACCTCTATTCTGACAAAATACTGATAAAATACCTCAACATTAATTTCTTTAATTATAACCACGATAAAATAAATATATCCATCATTTATATCTACATAAAATAAATATTTCCTTATCATATAAATCAATAATTAATTATTCACAAATAATATTACAGAATCACAATTATGACAACCAGGCCGTTCCCAGAAAAGAGAGGGCTTTCTGATAAAGATTTTTCCTTACGCGCGATCAATTAGGTGACCAAACCTCTTCTTGACAGAACTTTCTAGACATTGTCAATAATGCTATCTCATAATATTATTCAAATAATATGAATTATTGATTTGATAATGGAAAATCTGTGCAGTGACAATTATTGAAATATCAATAATATAAAATATCAACGCAGCAATTATTGAACCAATAAAATAAAATATTAAACAGTAATTACTGTAACAATTATTGAGTAGTGTCTTCTTACGTAAGAATCAATAATTCAACAATACTGTGCAAAACCGTGTGCTACTGTGCAACCACGCGTATTACTGTATTTTAACCATCGAGTATTCCAACAGTGTTAACGGTAACAACTATGTCGTTATTTATAAAAACTTAAAATTTTCGTTTTTTTCATCCAACCGTTATCCGTTATGGGGCCCATAAATAGTTGTGCCGTCGTACGAATATTTCCCGACAGAAAAAATATTCCACGACCAAACGAATATTTCCCGACATATGAATATTTTATAATCACTTGCTTATTTTAAAAATTTTGCACATTTCACCCATAACCAAAGTATTATATCAAATTAATACCTTATTATTAACAATAATAAATAGAGGAAAATTGATTTTATTTATAATAAGTTGGGGTCTTACATATGATGCAACAATTACTGTAGCAATAATTGAGTATAACTGAGTAATTTCTCACGTAAGCATCAATAATCAATACCGTGTGCTACTATGCAACCACGCGTATTACTGTACTTTAATACCGAGTAGTTCAACAGTTTTAATGGTAACACTTTCGCCGTTATTTTTAATAAAAGATAATTATGTTATTTTCTAACTATGACAATACTTCCGTTGTGGGGTCCACAAATGATTGTGTCGTCGTACGAATATTCCATATTAAAACGAATATTCCCCGACCAATCGAATATTATATAACAACTTGTATACTTTGCAAAATTTATAAATATTACCCACAACTATAACACTCTCAAATCCACATCATAATATTCAAAAAAATATTTCGAGAAAATTAAATCTTTATTCGTAAAATTTGGGGTCTTACATACATCATCTATTCTGAGTCGCAAAATACATGGTACAGAATACAAATACAACATTAAATATACAACATGAGCTGTGCGTTTTAATACAAATATTTTCTTCTAGACAGTATTCAAACTCAAAATAAGTCCTCAATACATTTATTATCACACTATTATCGCATGTAGACAGATCATTTCCACAATTTAATAAGGAATGAATGCGAAGGATCATTCACCATGCATGTGGTAATCCACATAGACAGGTTATTCCAACAGAATAATAAAGAATGAAATAACAGAAGAATTCACCATGCATGCGATAGAACCCACAGACAAGTTATTCCAACAGAATAATAAATAATGGAATCAGGTCATGTGTCATCTTCACAAACAGGATATTCCAACAGAATAATAAAGAATGGAACCAGGTCATACGTAATCCGCACTGACAAGATATTCCAACAGAATAATAAATAATGGAACCAGGTCATGCGTAATCCGCACTGACAGGATATTCCAACAAAATAATAAAGAATGAAACCAAGTCATGCGTAATCCGCACAGACAGGATGTTCCAACAGAATAATAAAGAATGGAACCAGGTCATGCATAATCCGCACAGACAGGATGTTCCAACAGAATAATAAAGAATAGAATAACAACAGAATTCACAAGGCATGCGATAGACCACACAGACAGGTTATTCCAATAGAATAATAAAAAATGGAATAACAGAAGAATTTCACCATGTTTACGGTAGTCCGTGTATACAGGTTATTCCAACAGAATAATAAGGAATGGAATAACAATAGCTTTCTTCATGAATATGAAAGAAATAATACCCCTTACAAGAATAACAAATAATATCCTTTACCTTAGAAAAAACTAAATACTGGAGTAGTAAAGTAGCAGAATAGTTTTCTTCTTTCTCTCTATAGTTTCTCTCTCTAGAGTTTCAGTAAATTCGTAAGAAATAATGAAGGAATGAGCTTCTATTTATAGGAGAATGGACTGAATAGTAACTAATTCATGAACGGTCCAAATTGATTTACTTTTAAACGAACGGTCCATATTGATTTACTATTAAAACATAACGCAACGGTCCATACTGATTTACTATTAAAACTTTAATCCAGCGACCCATATTGATTTACTATTATAACTTTCCAATAACGGTCCATATTGATTTACTATTATATCTTCAACCAACGATCCATATTGATTTACTATTATAACTTCAACCAACGGTCTAAAAAATTTTCACATCTCCTCAAAGAATAATATTGTACCCAAAAATGATTTGGACTGAAAAGAAATATATTTTTCGGGTGAATAATACCCCGTGAATAGTACTTCAGGAATAGTACCCCGACACGAAAAGTATCCCAAATACTCGAGTGAACAATACTAGAGTGAATAGTAACTGGGTAAATAGTAACCCGTGAATAGTACTCCGACACGAAAAGTTCCCCGAATATCCGATTGGTCAATATAACCTCCAGACATCAATTATTATCGAAATAAATATCGATTTCTACTAACACTAATAATTTTCACACAATGGAACTATCAATTTCATCTTTAATCAATACGAACTTATTCATCATTAATATTATAATTCACAATATTTAACAACCAGGTCGTTTCTAGGAAAGAGGGGGCTTTCCGATAAGGATTTCTCCTTATTGGTGCGCAATTAGGTGACCAAACCTCTCATTGACAGAACTTTTAGACATTGTAAATATTGTAAATAATAATATGAATAACTTTGTCGTCTCAATTATTGATTTAATAATATACCATATTATGCAGATGATACTGTGATAATAATTGAATCAATAATATTAGAGATATGATGCCGCAATTACTGTAGCAATAATTGAGTATAACTAAGTGACTTCTCACGTAAGCATCAATAATCAATACCGTGTGCTACTATGTAACCACACGTATTACTGTACTTTTACTACCGGGTAGTTCAACAGTTTTAACGGTAACACTTCCGCCGTTATTTTTATAAAAAGATAATTCTGTCATTTTTTAACTACGACAATACTTCCGTTGTGGGGTCCACCAATGATTGTGCCGTCGTACGAATATTCCCTGTTAAAATGAATATTCCCCGACCAATCGAATATTTTATAACAACTTGCATATTTTGCAAAATTTATAAATATTACCCACAACTATAACATTATATCAAATCCACACCATAATATTAAAAAAATATTTCGAGAAATTTAAATCTTTATTCATAAAATTTGGGCTCTCACAAAAAGTATATTTTTTTGACAGTATTATTTTTATTTTAACAATATTAACTAGGGCCTAGGGTTGAGAAAATAATTAGTAAAATTGAATAACCGAACCGAACTGTATTTTGTTAAACGAATTATTTGTGTTGTTTGGGTATTTGGGTATATTCAGTTATAACAGTTTTATAGTTTGGTATTCGATTTTGGTATCGGATATGAAATTAGACTATTAAGGTAACCGATTAACCGAATTAGAAACTTAAAAAATATTATTTTTAATTAGACTTTGTCCTATGAATTATGTACTTATATATTATTATCTTATATTATTGATCTAGTTTTTGAATTATTATGTTTGTAAATTGTGGTTAAATATTGTTTGAAAACTATAGTGTAAAAGTTGAAATAAAAAATTTTATTTAGTAAAAAGAGGTTCATATTTAGGTTATATACCAAATAGTATAATTATGTTATTCAGGTTTCGGGTTTCAAATTTCGATTATTCAGTTAGTATATATTTCGAATACTTATTAGGATAGTGAAATTGTATTAAATTTTGTATTCAATGCGATTATAACAGAATATTTACCCCTAATTATCAGCAATCTTAAAAATAGAACAAATAATATCATATTTCATATTTTCCTTTAATTAAAAACAGTTGACTTGGATCATTCGGTATCTATGATTTTAGGTTAGTGTTATTGTAATTTCTGTGTTTATAATTTCCCACCACAATGAGTTTAAAAAATGGGAAAAGTCTAGGGGGACCAGTTTTGGGCGATCGATTTAGCAATCCGTTAATTATTTTTATTTTTTTATGACTCCCAAATAATTTATAATATTTATTGGAATTAAAATTTTTATATAATTCAGTAATTTATGTGTCAGTTGGATACGTGTAAAAAATATGATTGTACAATTTGTACAATCTTATTTTTTATATGTATCCAAATGACACTTAAATTACTGAATTCTAACAAAATTTCAATAAATATTATAAATTATTTGGGAGTAATAAAAAAAATTGCTCTGTCCCCACATAAGGACTAAAAATTAACATCTAAGGTGGAGCGCAAATGATGAGCGATGGAGTATATTTATCACTTTTGTAGAGCAAATCGATCATATATATATATACGGTCCGGATGTTAAACTCATCATTTATCAAACTCACCTTGCTCACCCCCTTTAGCGATGGACTGGGTGACGATTCGGTCCGTCGCTATATATAGAACCGTCGTCTTAGCTTTTAGCGACGGACCGAACATATAGCGACATACCGAATCATCGCCGGTCCGTCACTAAAGGGGGGTGAGCACTGAGCAAGGTTGGCTAGATAAGTGATGAGCTTAAGATCCGGATCATATATATATATATATATATATATATATATATATATATATATATATATATATATATATATATATATATATATGGGAAATGATCCGTGGACAACGTTAGCTATTGTCCCTATTTCAACTAACGCTCATCCAGCCGTCCAAAATTGGAGTTAGTGGCTGAGATGAGCGCCCAGCCGCTAGAGGGAGTAGCGGCCAGCAAATTTCTTTTTTGCTGGCCGCTACTCCCTCTAGCGGCCAGTCAAAACAGAAATTTGCTGGCCGCTACTCCCTCTAGCGGCCAGTCAAAATGACTGGCCGCTAGAGGGAGTAGCGGCCAGCAAAAAAAAAATTTGGCTTAATTACTGATTATCCTAATTATTCTCCTAAAATAAAATAAAATAATAAATAATTATAAGGATAATTATAAGAATAATCAATAATTATCTTTATACTTATCCTTATTCCTTATAATTATAAGGATAATTATAAGGATAATTATAAGAATAATTATAAGGATAATTATAAAGATAAGTATAAAGTTAATTATTCTTATAATTATCCTTATAATTATTCTTATAATTATCCTTATAATTATCCTTATAATTATAAGGAATAAGGATAAGTATAAAGATAATTATTGATTATTCTTATAATTATCCTTATAATTATTTATTATTTTATTTTATTTTAGGAGAATAATTAGGATAATCAGTAATTAAGCCAAATTTCTTTTTTTGCTGGCCGCTACTCCCTCTAGCGGCCAGTCATTTTGACTGGCCGCTAGAGGGAGTAGCGGCCAGCAAATTTCTCTTTTGACTGGCCGCTAGAGGGAGTAGCGGCCAGCAAAAAAGAAATTTGCTGGCCGCTACTCCCTCTAGCGGCTGGGCGCTCATCTCAGCCACTAACTCCAATTTTGGACGGCTGGATGAGCGTTAGTTGAAATAGGGACAATAGCTAACGTTGTCCACGGATCATTTCCCTATATGTATACTTCTTTTATTTAAAATTAAATATATTGTTTAACACTTTAACTTTATTAAATAAATTTGTGAAATTTTAAAATAAAAATGTATACTAGTTTATTTAATTTTAATATAAAAAATATAACTATTATAAATTAATTTAAAAGTATAGTTGATTACCGTATTTTTTATTTTCAAAACTTAAACAAACACTTATCAATTTTAAATTTTAACATCTAGCAAATTAATTTTGAAAGGTTAAAATATATATCTAATTTTAGAAAATATTATCATTTTTGAAAAAAAAAAAGTTGAATGAAATTAGATAATCTGGCATTTTTTTACCATTCGATGAGTATGAAAAATTAGGGTTCCTTATAATTTGGGGTAGCAAAGAAAATAATAATTTAACATAATTATATGGTAATGTAAACAATCACAGTTGTCTTGAATGATCCACTCCATCCAACTAAGGAGCTTGTTTTTGTAATTATTCGTATGTTAAATATAATTTCATGTCCAATTATCATATCCTTATAAAAATTTTCTTTCCATAATTTTTTGACACCTAATGGCTGCTGATTATATGTCCAATGGAATCTACCCATTTTTGGATCCCCAAAATTGCTTATTTAATACCTCAAAATTTTATAATTTATATATATATATATATATATATATATATATATATATATATCTAACAAAATACAATTGATATTTGAATTTCCGCTCACCCTAATAAAATTATTTAGGCCGTTTAAAGTTTAGGATAAATTCCATCGTCCATATAGTGTCAAAGACACGAAAGACATCTAGTATATATATATATATATATATATATATATATATATATATATATATAATTGTAATCAATACCTATTAATTAATTTATAATGTTGAATAGTATAACTATTTCAAAAACGAAAATAATCTGATATTTTTTCATTATTCGATGAGTATGAATTTTTTAATTAAAATTTCAATGATTAAAAGTTTTTACAAATTTTTAATGGTAAAATGCTTTTAATAATTCTTACTTTTTGTAGAATTGATTTTGATGTAATGAAATATCTATTAACATATTTGAATTATTATTAATAAAATTATTAAAATAAAACAACTGGTATATTAGACAAAATTAAAAAGAGTGTAATGAAAGGGAGCCAAATTTTCAACAGTAGTATCATTCAGTCATTTACACATTTTGTTTGAGAATTTAAATTTCTTACCAAATACGTCTCAAAATAAATAAATAATTACATCAAAAGTGTCATGAATTTTAGTCTAATATTTAATTATATGAAAATCATGGTTTGGATAACCCTGATGTCATATTTATCACTTCACTATATTAATTAAAAAACTTTTGAGTATTGACCAATTTATTTTTCTATCTAATTTGGCAAGTACGCGTCTATGCTTACCCTACCCTACTCTACCCATTTAATTTCTTCTGGCTTAATACATTGTGAACCACTTCAAAAACAAAGTCAGACCAATCCATTAGGAAGCTTCCATAAAATTAATTTATTTTCCATTTACCAAAAAAATTATTTATTATGTCAAACTTTACATTTGACTACTCTGCTTTGATCTGGTCTTTCGGACAGAACACACCCTTCATAAATACTGTCCCATATCTTACTTCTCCTCTAGTATTTGTTTTATTTATCAAAAAAATTTCTCACCATATTTTGACCCAAAACCAAAGTCCCAATTCATTGAAAAAATCATATTATATAAACCCTTTTAATTAGAGATGTTCACCCCATTGATTTGTGGCAGTAATTTTCAAGATGATGAAGAACTAGAGCTGTTAAAGTTATGTTCAGAAACCAAGAAATCATCAAGAAAACCAACAAGGAGACATAGTTTTGGCAATAGCAGAACAAGAGATACGGGCAGAAACCCTTATGCAGATCGTGGGCTTGATAAATTTTCTGCTCTTTTAGCTGAACTCGATTCGAAAAGGCAGAAAATTTACACCCAAAAGGGTTCTGAAGATATTTCTCTGCTGGGATTTGTGTACTCAAATTCCTCGGATTATAAGCCCATTGTTATCAGGTTGAGGGATAAAAAGCAGGCCATGGACAGAAGGAAGATGATTAAGACGGAGAATAATAATAATTCACAAGTTTCGGATCATAAAGGAGGTGATGGCGGTAAAAAACTATCAAGAATGGAGTCAAATAGGATCAAGAATGAGAAAGTCGGGTTTTTATGGGGTGATATTTTGAAGTTGGACAAGTTGAGGAGGCCTTCTTATTATGTTCCGGTGATTATGATGTTGATTCTGGTGTTCCTGGCTGTTTTTGGGAGGTCTTTTGCCATTTTGTGTACTTCTCTTGGGTGGTATATTATTCCTACAATAAAAACAAGGAGGAGTAAGATTATTGCTGCTGCTGATCATGGACTACCATTGTCTCCGACGAGTTTTTTGATCGGAGCCGGAGGGAAATCGCCGCAACGACAAGGCCATGGGAGGAGTTCTTGAGGACAAACCAAGTTTTTTTGGTCATATTTTACTATGTAGGAATTAGTGTTTTGAGTTGGATTGGAAATTCAATCTTTCTTTGCCATGTTCATTAATGTAAATTATTATTAGGAAATATTGGTTGCATACTTTGGTCTGAAAGAAGGCCATGTGTTCTTGTTCTTGAATTGAATCGAAGCTGTCAGCATGAAGCTAATTTTGGTTGTCAATTGATGAATATAATATCGACATGCTGGTTGGAATGTGATCTTTCTTTGTGTGTTAAAATTGTATTTGTCAATTGATTAACTTATCATAAAATTAATTTTATGATAACCGGATTCAATTGAATTGTACCTAGTTATGCCATAAAACAATGAATTTTCTTTTGAGAGCAGATATTTCCGACAAAATTTTTATTTTTTTAACAAATACACGATACATTATTTTAAAATTTATTTTTATTAATCGCATTTTGGACATTTTATTATTTTATTGTCAAAAACTAATTATATCATTTTCGGTCTGAACTATTGTCAAGATTAGGGTTAGTTATGCCATATACTCCCTTTGTTCCATTTCGCATCTATTTAGAAAGAAAATTTATTTCTTATTATATATCACTTATAGATTTGAAGAAATAATTAATAATTTAATTTCTCATATTATCCTTAAACATTATTATTAAACACTAATTTGTTTCTTTTTTATCTATTTAATAGATTTTTAAAAGGTTATTAAATAATAATTCAAAATCTTAGCTATAAATCCCAATAGCCCTGTCCTGATAGTGGTCCTTAATCAACTTTGGTTAGGCCAGTAAATAAACAACTGTTGCTTAGTGTTGCAAGAAATAGACATGCTACCCTCTAAACATTCTACTACCAGATTTCCAGGGATTGAGCATACCATAATCTCATCGTGCCCACAAAATATAAATAAATAAATATATTGTTAGATAATGAAGTTTTACGAGATTTTCAAGCATGACAATACGACTAATTCTGCGAATTTGTAGACGTTTAGAGAGGATGTAAAATAGTGATTAGTTAGAGTGGTTAGCATGGAGTTAACTTTGGTCAATTGATCAATACAGTATCGACACTCATGACGGGAGTTGATCTCTCTGCGTGTTAGCACTATTTTGCGTGTTAGCATTGTTCTGCGTGTTAGCATTGTTCTGGTCAATTGATCGATACAATATCGATACTGATGACGAAAGTTGATCTCTCTGCGTGTTAGCACTGTTCTAGTCAATTGACCAATACAGTATCAACACTCATGACGAGAGTTGATTTCAAGAAGAATAACTCAATAATCCGTCCATTTTAAATAAGAGCTTTTTGAAGCCGTTTCAAATTATTTCACCATTGACTTTTAAAAGTCAATTTGAGATATTTTTAAATTTAAAATTAAGATGACTCGTTAAAAAATATGAAACAATAGTGCTTATAAGTTATAATGAGTAATATTTTTTAGATAGTTTATCATAAAAAAACTATGTCAATTGAGTTTAAAAATCTCTTAAATTGACTTTAAAAAGTATTTATAATCAAACAATGTGAAACAGAGAGCATAATATGAAGAAAATAATTGTGAATAATGTATTACTAATTACAAATTTTGTTATTTTCATAATTTAAATGAACTTGCATTAATATAAATATTTAAGATTTCCTGAAATAAATTCTTAAAAGTCAAAATAATGGCATAAAATAAACATACTTTCAACCTTTTTTTAATTGAAATGCTTGAGCATACCATAATCTCAAATGACAAAAGCTGGTTGAGATTCTTCTATCTTAGGTTGCCTTAGACCTGGGGCAAATCCTAATTAAGTACATCCCTATGAAGTAGTCTCAATCAGGCAACAAAACAATGACTTTTCCAATTAGAAACAACATAAAAGTTTTACAGAAATTGACTTATCTCTTGTTTTCTAGAACTATGCTTTTAACCAGAGATGATAAGATCTAATAGCATGGACACAATAATGTCAACAAAGAAAGATAACCAACAGAGTTTTAAGTAAATTCTCAATAATGGTTTGGCAAAATTATGGGAAATTCTGGATTTTGTTGCATTAATATGAGCCTATTTTGAGACCATAAAACCAAGAAATAGTTTAACTATATAGTACAACAAAAGCACTGAACCCCTAAAACTGCATCCGAAAATTGGCTTCCTAAGATCCACAACACAATTATTTGTGATGTCGGTCTTTTTCTTCATTCCTGCAATTTAATGAGATTCGGATAAATCAATTTGCCTGTAGTTGTTCCTTTCACTTGAATAATATTACTAAACTCACCAAATTGAAATGGGGTAATTTATAATCACATAATCTGCCAAAATGAGGTCCTAATATTCTATGTAAGTATATATTGATCCACATAATTTATTACTCCCTCAGTTTAACAAAAAGAGTCCCATTTTCAACATTTACCAACTGTGAGGATATACTTCCGTTCCATGTTTAACCCTAATGACATGTGTTTAGTTTAATAGATATGGCATGATAATAAAATTGTGATGATAAAATTGATGGCCGTGTATCATTCTATATAGCATCAAAAGAAATGGGACCTTTTTCTGATTTGTTGGCAAAATGGGACTCTTCTTATGGAACAACGGAGTATATTCAAAGCCGGAAGGGCATAACTGAGAAAGATGGACAAAAAATTGGCAAAAATAAAAGAACCATACTATTAGCTTGAACCATGCACCTCTCCCGTAAGGGAGAGTATATACAGCTCAAGCTAACACCTGGTGGTGATCATAAAAACATTAAGAAACTTTGTATTATATCCTACTATTATATTTGGTTTCCAACCTTGAATCTCTTTGAGCGTGCATTTTCAGTGCTTAAATGAGAATTGTATGATTGACGTCTAGGAGCTTCACTTTTATATCTTTCCACTGGTGTCCATCTACCAGATTCTTCTGGTTGGCTTCTAGCATCTCGCAAAAAGCCGTCCTTATCCCAAGTCACCTCATAATCAGCCTTCAAACGCGATCCTTGCTGCAAAATCACATACAAGAGTATATCGGGAAAATAATTTTTTCATGTTTATAAGATATGAATGTTATGATATGCAGTTATACAGCACAGATATAGATGCACGGATAGAGATCAATAACCTAAGTTCATGTAGGTTGTTTATTGCGAGTACTACTTTTCTTGATAAGTTGTAGCGAGTACAAAATTATAAATATGCACGTGGATTAAGAACGTGTTGAAAAACACCACATGCACGGACTTGCACAGTGCACATAAAGATTAACTTGCACAAACTTGCATAATATACTTGTATAGGCTCAATGCACGTACAGGTTTATCTGTGGCTTGTTGTTTGGTCATGAGAATTGGGTGTTTACAAGGAGAATGATTGGACTTGGAGGAAAAGAAAAAAATACTAGGATTTCACAAATTAATTTCCCATTTTTAGTGGAAATCATAGCGAAATCAACTCACCGCGAACTCTTGACAAGTAGTCACAAAATGTGTTCTCAAGAAACAAGAGGGTTAATGATCATGAAAGCGGTAAGAAAAATCAAATGGAAGGCCATGAAGCTGTGGGCACCTCAAAATGTGGCCTCTCTTCTCGATTTGGGTACTTGGGTTCAATACTCCGATCACAGAATAATTTGCAATAGAGAGGGCACCATCTCGCGAACAGGTGTGTGCTGTGCAGTTGAAATTAGATGTTGCAGACCTGGCATAGGGTGACAGTGAGGAAAAAGTGGAGAAGGCCGAGAGTGGGTGCCTCACAGTATATGGTGGATGATTTGGAAGGAGAACACCCAATACTGAGAAGTACGGCAAGAATTTTGGTTCATATTCGGGTTCTCTAACTGAACCTTCTCTTCTTTTGACTTCAGGAGGTGGCGATGTAACATTGTACATTTTGTGGATTTTTGAGAGCTTGTTTTAGGAACCTAGTGTAGTTATACTGTGGAGGTTCATTGGGGTATTGATTTGATTGGGGAATAACAGTGCATCTATTTCCATGATGCTTTGTATACTAACTAGCAGTGTACTTCAGTTCACCAATTTTGAAACTTTCTAGTAGATTTTCTTTTCTGTTTTTAAAATTATTTCTAAACTTAGGCCATAGAAGAGGATGAATACCAGCTCAACTGTAAGAATGAACGGTTTACTAACAGAAAATATAACATTACGAAATACTTCCACCATTCCAATATAAGACTACTATTGACTTTTTGATAGTCAATTTGAAACATTTTCATTTTCCAAACTCAAAATTGATTTAGATTCATTTAATTCTAGTCAATATAATGATAAATATTGTAAACTACCTAAAGAATATTACTCATTGTTAGTTAATTGTTTTGTACTTTTAAATGAATCATACCAATTTTGAATGTCAAAATGTCTCAAATTGACTTTCAAAAGTTAATAATTATCTTAGAATTTGGAATGGAGGGGGTTGTATACTAATAGTATACATGTTCACGTTTTGCAATGAAAGACCACTCAAATATTCAATTTATAATAATTCATTGTAAACATAACCACAATCTACTAAGCACCTGCCAAGGGTTTTCCAATAGAGGTAACCAAAAAGACTACTAGCAAAGTGTTTTAATCTAGTATGATTATTATGAGTGAGCAGGTGTGTATGTGCATGTGTGTGTGTGTGTGAGAGAGAGAGAGAGAGAGATGCTAACATTCATATGAAGAAAGCTGCCTACCTTTTTCAAAGAACGGCCACTTAAAACCTTCAAAGCATTACAGAATTCACGGTATTCCTCAAAGCGAACCACAATCTTACACTGTAATCCTGCAACAATGTCCCCAGTATCTTCTTCCTCAAGCTTACCTATATCATCGTCCTCAGCAACATCAAGATTCCTACCGAAGGAGTGGATCGAAGGAGCAGTGGGAAAGATGATGTGCAATCAGGTTTATGTCTTTATGGTATACATTATGAACAAAATGGGAAATAATGTCACAAGCGATATTATCTTCAGTATGCAAGTGCATTTTCAATTACCAGAACGTATTGATTACAACTACTGCAATGACAAGGTGAAACTTGAAAGCAAGGAATAAATATCAGCAAAGTGGATACATAAATTTATTCATTATTTTTATTTTCTTGGTAGGAAATATGAGTAGAATGCGGCAAGTTTCCGTGATATATGGGAATTGTATCCACAAACTCTGGAATCTTAAAACTGTAAACTAAATCTGTGATGTTGTAATATGATGGAAAAGTTGTTTGCAAACAGATCTTGGAAGGGCATCAATCAGTAATTCAGTGTATATTATTTGGGAATAATTGAATAAACAAAGAAAACTTTTATATGGTAGATAAATGTACAAATTTGCAGAGAATAATAAGACAGTTTGCCATTTTCCTTACTTACCAAATGAAAAGAGAAAAAAACAGTCATTTTATCCTGATAGTAGAGCCTCTCATAAGAATAATATGAACATATATGCTCCAAGTTAAGATTAAGTAGGATGTCTCCAGTATATTGGGATCTAAAGAGATGGAGTTTATTAGAATCCAGCTGAAAGAACTTCTAGAACGTAACCTAAAAATATCAACAGTCTGGTGTTAAATCAATTTTTCAAATCCAAGTATGAATACCGACAATCCGATTGGCATAACAGTAACAACAGGATTAGGGTGGGTTAAATTAAGAACAGACCCATTAGTTTGTTGTTTATAAATATAAAAGAAAGGTTGTGGGGAATAAAACTTCAGGCCATTTGACCAAAGAATTGGCCAAATTTAATTAAATTGGCCAAGTAATCTGATAATCTCATAATCAAAGACCATCAAGATCTTGCTGCACAGACAAAAAAGTTCTAAGACGATCTAAAAGATTAAGGGAGCACATATATTGGAGGAATAAATAATTTTCAGTGAGTACCAAGAAAGTAGAAATTTAATGTCAAACATTAGTCAGTCCCTACCCAAGTTTAATAAACAATAATTAAGCATCAGAATTCAGAGGAATGGATGTTACGAAATGTAATGAAACCAAACTACTAAGATGTACCTTATCTTTCCAAATGCAGAAAAAATTGTATGAGTAACCAGCATCGAAGGCTTAGACGAAACTCGAGGCTCAGAAAACCACCGCGATGGAACACCTCTCAACACAATTGTATCAGGTTGTCGTCTCCCAACTCTTGAATACCCTGCATACAGTAACAATATGAGTCTTTGTATGTGTGTGCGCGAATGTGTGTAAGCTTGATATAAGCGATTATCATAAGAAGAGAGTAAATAGACTACCAAAAAGAGAACGAGAAGAAGAAAGGTAGACAATGAAATATAACATTATTTATTTTATTTTTAATTTAGATAAATGAATAAAATTTATCGATGAAGTGAGAAGAAATTACAGTGCATACGAAGGACAAGAAGTCCTTCCAGAAACAAGAGAAAGAAAAGAAAGCTAATGGAAACAATAATCCCTATGACACCTGGATTTTCTCCCAATGCATGAGCAAAAAAAGATAATCTGGCGCAAAGTAAATCAATATTCATTACCCAACCACAAAAATCCTAACATTCTTCTCAATCTGAACTCACTATTAATTAGCATAATAACATACCATCTCAGACAATTCAATACCAAAAGTAGGTTAACAAAATCACAGTTTTTGTCACATGAAACAAATCATGCTATGATCAGTCACTCTGACGGAATGTGGTTCCACATAAGCAATAACAATGACATGGCTGGTGGTGAACACTGCTCAATCTCACAATATCCCAATAAACAATTTTGTCATACCTTTGGCTCTACTTCTATACACAAACAAATATATACTAGTTCTCCTAGGATTAGATTGTCCTAGTAAGCAAAATTAGTTGTCTTGAATTCATCAATGTCGCCAAAATACTCATTAATTAACATATTTCCAGCTCTCATTTTAGATACCTAAGTCACTATACATTTTACATAATATACTCTCTTAAATCAGCAGCTTAAATTCATACACACACAAACACATACAAATCATAAAAGTTTGAATACATAACAATGTACAGAATGCCAAACCTCGACCGCCAAAAGCTATAAGTTCTTCCCACTCCTTCTTCATCCAATCAAAATCATCCGAACCCGGAACCTCAACACTCAGTTTAAACTTAACCCCCACAATACTCAACTCAATCCCATCCATCTTATCAACAGCATTTTTCCTCCAATCAGCATACTTCTTCTCCAACACCTTAACTTTATACCCTTCCCCGTCATCAAACTTCGAAATTGACAGAAACCCTAGGTCCCGAATTACGAGAGTTCCGCGAGCAACTGGGTCTTCGCGCTTGCGTTTTTTGAGGTCTTTGAATCGGCGAATCAAGAGGTCCTCATCGGGAACTGTGACGGAGAATGAGGACTTGCAGAAGTCGATGAGTGAGCGCTTGAGCTGCCAATCGTCAATGGGCTTGACGGAATTGTCGGAACGGTGGATTGTTAGGAGGAGTTTGATGCGCGGGACGAGCGAGAGGCCGCTGTCGAGTTCTAGGGTTTCTGTAGGGGATAGAGATTCTAGCGATCGATTGCTCATTGCACTTTCTCTCTCTAATAAACGCAGTGTCGCAGATTCGCAGTGTCGATCTTTGGTCTTGGTGGTCTGTGGAGGGTTACAGCGCAAAACTGGACATTTATCGGGGGAGAGAAATACAAATATATAAGACTTTGTTAGTTGTTTGGTGGTCTCAAAATGGATCTGCTTTGACTTGGATAACCAAAACAATTAAACAAATAGTAGTTTCGACTTGTTTTAAAATAAAATAAAATAAAATAAAATAATTTGGATTCATTTACAAAACGAAAATGATATATCTTGCAGTTTTGTATATTAATTTTATTTATTTATTACGAATTATGTGACTAAATGTTAGTGATAAAAATTTTAATTAAATATATAGTAATTATAATTCTATTCAATATTACGTATTAATTTTTTTTAATTAAGTATGTAATATAGTAGACTAACATTATAATGATGTAGGTAGTAAGTGTACTTTTATAAAATAAAAAAAAAGCTATAAAATCGTAATACTCGTTTAGTTTCAAACTAGATACAAATTCGAGCGTTGCGGCGTGATTATTCAATTTTTTAATAATAAATATAATAAATGTGTACGTACAATTAATAAATTAAAATATAATAAAAAATGATAGATTGTTGTGCGATAATCAAATTTTACACAGAAAAACAAATGAATATATATTGTAGGGGGAGTGGTGAGAGTTTACCAGTCTGTGCGTTACACTCTAAGTATGTGACTATTACTTTTAGGCTAGTAGCAAAGTAAGTGACATCAACTTGTGGACAAATCTCACTAAAGTGAAAGTTTCTCCTATCAATTGCAATCACATCTAGTCTGTGCCTAGTATCTTTAATCTTATGGCCCATCTTAAGGCCATATACAAGAGGGGTTGAGAGGGAAAATAAATTACTGACGTGGTTTAATATCTTCCCACGAACTTCAAATTTCCATCACAAAACTTCAGCATGAAAATCATTTAGGACATCATCAATGTCATAAAGGACATCCTTGAGTTTTTCTAACCAATCTCTCACCTCATGATTATTCGCTTGTCGCTTCTCTGCGTCCAAAAGGATTGCTTTGATTGTGGACAGTGTGTTCTTCAATGTTGTTAGGTCACTTTCAACTCCCCATTCCTATTTGTAATATTTAAATTATTAAAAGGCTCCCTCTGTTTTTAAAAAGGTGACTAATGTAATTTTTTATTTCAAAATAATGAAATAAAGTATATAAATTACGGGTAAATATGTCATTTAATAGGGTCTATTACTATAATATATATATATATATATATATATATATATATATATAAATACTCATTGTTTTATATTACCTTGTGGGGCCACTAAGAATAAATTTGAAACATTTTTTTATATATTCAAGTTAATTTTCTTGTTTTTATGCAGCTTTTGTCGAGCTTTCTAGTTAAGATCAATGGAGATCATAAAGTCAATAGGTGCAGAAAATGGGGATCTTTTGAGATCAAGTACTTGGTTGGGTTGATTGAACATACTAATGTTTACAAAGATACCGGATCGTGGTAGGCAAATATCTTAAGTCAATTGAAATCTACATAACCATCGTGATGTACCAATGTGGATTCTGTCCAAAGGACGTCGCCAGTAATTGCTAAGCCTTGTCAAACATTACCACAAACAGACTAAAAAAAGCTGAAAAACATAATAACCTACACAAGCCCGATATCATATTCATATGAGATTTTAATTAATTTTTGTATCCATAGAAAATGGAAAAATAACACTCAAAGATAACCACCACCTCACTTAAAATCATACAAATATTTTTAATTTGAGAATAAAAAGAAAACAGAACTGAATTCAGGAAAAAAAATCATAATCATCGCCTTTAAAACACCAATCACTGTCACTACCAGTAGTGCTACACACCCTCGAACTGCCTGAACTGCTCAAAGTAATACTGACGATACCATTCTTAGTCCCATTATCACGACCATGCCCACCATCATCTTTCTCAATTTTAACTGGTGGGAATGTACTCTCTGGCATCTCATCACCGATGTCAACATCCTCATCCCCATTTCATTTCTTAATTTTCTTCGCCCCATCATTTCTGTCACTAACTGGAGCCTGCGTAGAAATTCCAAAATCATAATTAGCAAACAATCTAGTGCCTATAAATGTAGCCAATTTGAAGAATAAGCGACTAACAATATCTCATCAGTGTCGGTTGTGGCCGTGGGAGCTGCTGAATTATTCCCCATAAGACAATTATAATGTTTTTTTGATTGTCTGTTTCAGCAAAGGAACAAATTTGGTTTGCAAAGTCATCCCACAAGGTGCAGCTCAATACATTATGACTGATAGAAAAATACAATGTAAGATTAATTTAAATGATTAGAGTTATTAATAAAAGAAGTGTTTGTATAGTAAAAAAATTACCTGTTATCAGTTAATTCAATACCAACTCTCTTGCTCTGTTTACCATTGCTTGTACTGATTTCAACACTCCCTATCACAGTTAGTTGTCCAATAACATCTGGTTATACGCAACAAAATGTTATACGTAATTTTAAAAACTCAGGTTGTAAAAACTTATAAGGTTAATTATTGTTAAACATACCAACTAAGTATGAATCATCAACCGCAGATGATAGTACTTGGTAGTATGGAGTAAATTGAAATCCAAATGTATGAATGAGAGCCTCATCTAACTCTCACAGTGAGGTGTAATATAGAAAATTAATTTTATATAGATGTTGAGTAACTTTAAAAGAACCACCGTTCTGACTGACAACGAAATTGATGATTATAAAGACTTGTTGTTCCTTGATTGTTGTTTGAAATTTTGTAAATAGAGATTTTTTGATACTCGCTTGTATTTGTTAGGTTTGTAATATTCATGAACAATCAAATTGCACAAAATTATGCGGAAGCGTGTAAAATCAGAGTTTTAAAATTTTACAAACCATAAACCCGGATCACCCTTTATGCATAATTATTAATTTAACAAAAAGATAAGAACACGAATCATACCCTTGAAGATCGAGCTTCCTCAGGTACAAGTTCACCTCCAAATCCTTTCGCGTTCAACTTGAATCTACCGGGTTTGGTTCCTTCCTTTGATCAACGTTAGCCACCCAAGTGTTTGGCCTCTAGAGGTGATCCACCAAGGAAGAAGAAGGATTCAAAAAGATGGGAATTTGGCTCAAACCCTAGTTTTCTATCTCTATAGAAAAGGCGTACTCTCCAACTATTGGAATAACGTATTCTAATAATACGTCAACCTCACTTACACCCATAATAAGACTCCTCTTATTTATAGATGTGGGCAACCCATCCTTAACAATTAAGGAATTGGGTTTTATTTTAATTAATTAAACTCTTTTAATTAATTAGGCTCCTAATCTTATTAGGAATAATAAATTAACCTTCTAATTAATTAAGCTCCCTAATCTTATTAGGGATAATTAATTAAACTCTTTTAATTAATTTGCCTCCTAATCCTATTAGGATATTTGAGAGTACTTTTATTAATTAATTCCCAAACTCCTTTAGGAATTAAATAATAATAATAGTAATAATAATAATAAGACTCCTCTTATTAATTTATATTTAATATTTCCAAAATATTAAATAATAAATATTAAGCTATTTAATTTATTCTATCACCATAGATTAAATTAAATATACTTAACTTATTATTACGATTATGGCATTAACTTCTTAAATAATTATTCTTCCTTTTATGGTGTGACCCTTTAGGTTCTCCATATTAAACCGGTTGTGAATAAATTAATTAGAACAATTCTAATCTTATTTAAATAAATAAATTAAACTAATAATTTATTTAAATAAATAATATTTATTCTACAATAGGGATAAGCCTCCCTAGCGATCAACGACTTTCCAGATAATATAGATTTCAACATTAATCATAAAAGAACCTTTGAGTAAATAGTTACCGTACAATTCAATCCTTCCACCATACAATGTCCCAATTAAATATAAGACATGAAATTACTGTCAAGTCTTATTTTATTTAATTATATGTATTTCGACTCTTAAATGCACAACCCCAAATAATACAAATTAGAAACTCCTTTCTAATTTCATTCTGCCTTGGCCAAGGACTACTGGGTTGTCATTTATCGAATCACATAGGACATTTCTCTTCTTTTACTAGAAGTGGTAGATTCTTTATTGATCATACATTATCTCCATGTACAACTTATTATACCCAAACATACCCTTTGATATACCCTAAGGGTCTTAAGGAATAAGTCAAAGTATAACTCATCATACACAAGATACTATGATGATCTCAAGTCTAAGGATCACTTGTACTACTATCACTACAGGAATTCCTATTGACATGCAAGTAAAACTCCATTAGGTATTCCTTAGCGAGTCACGTTCAGTGAACTTATTCTCTAATAAGCACCTACATACTTGCTTTAGTGTCTCCACACAAATGATCATGAGATCAATCATCCTCATCCAATGAGCAAGCAACGTATGTACCAATCTATCCGGATTCACTAATCCCCAATTTAGTAATCCAACGATTGGGAACTATTTTAGTTTTAAGCTTTCTAAGAATTTAGATCTCATTAGAATGATCATCATCATTATTCTAAAAGCATTGCTTAAAACTATGGGTTTATCACATATTATAAAACAGCATCATGTAGATAATTAAAAGCCTTTAATAAATTAATACTTTTTATTAATAAATGAATAAGATTATTTATAAAGTATATGCTTTATCATCAAACATGATTGGCTTGTGTGCATACTACTTTCAATCTCCCACTTGCACTAAAGCCAATCGCCATGGTATCTCATACCCTTCTTCTCTAAGTGACGATTATCCTGCTGTTGGATAAGCTTTAGTTAATGGATATGTAATATTGTTCTTGAGAGTTCACTATCTCTATAGTGATTTCCCATCTTTCAATGATTCTTATAACCAATTAAAAGTGCCACAACACATGTTTAGATCCAAGATGAGACTTGGGAACAATTTCTAGTTCTGTAATGAACTTTTCATCCAAACAATCAACTTGTAGCTTCATTTATAGCTATATACTTTGTCTTTATCACTAAACCAACAACTCTTTGTTGTTTGGAATCTTTCCAATTCACTGAACCACCGTTCAAGGTAACCCTTTACCTTAAAGTGGATTTTCTGTCGTCTTGGTCTGTCTGAAAAACTTGAGTCTGTTAAGCCCTCTAGTTTTAATTCAGACCCACCATGTATTATGATCACATCCTTAGTGCCGGTTAAGTACTTTTAGATGTTTTTCACTGTCTCATAGTGAACTTCTCCAGAATATGACTGATCAATATCAGGTCGCATATATTTCATTGCATACATGATTGTAACTCATGCGATCTCTCTTTTAGGAGTCTATGGGGACTATTAAGAGAGATACACTCCATGGCTCATCAACATGAGACATCTCTTGGAGTTTGCCATGCTAAACAACTTTAACATCAAATGAATATACGTTCATTGGGTTAAGTCGAGCTCTTCCCAAATCATTCATGGAGGAATGTTTAGACAACTTTATCTTTACTGATTCTAGCATTGGCATGTCATTCCGTATCCATAGTATATCAACATATAATACTAGGAATGTCACGACGCTCCCACTGACCCTTTTGTACACACTAGGTTCATTCTTGTTTTTGATAAAATCAAACTCTTTTGATTTATTTTATCAAAAACGAATGTTCCATTATTTGAGAAACTTGCTTCAATTCATTTCTCTGAGTGTCTACAACTCTTCCCTCATCGTATATAACTCTGGATCATCATCTTCTATGATGCGTACCTCATCATCATCATCCATGATGAATCCATACCTCCTAGGTGTCTTCGGTACTATTCCAGATTTACGATTCTGTTGTGGTACAATAGGTCTATCTATAGGTTCCTCTTATTTGACTTGTAGTGTTTTGTGGTTCTTGAACTTTTCAAGATGTATTATCCTCCCACTAGCCCTTTCAATGATAAACACCTTTATCTTAGAAGGCATCATGTTTCGCAACAAACACCTTTTGCTAAGTAGGATTATAGAACATATGCCCTAAACTTACTTTAGGATGTCCCACAAATCTGTACTTGTCAAATTTTGTCCCAAACTTATCCTTTGAAACCGTTTCACATAAGTTGGACAACCCCTTATCTTAACATACTTAAGATTAGGAATCCTCCCTGTCCATAACTTTTATGGAGTCTTGGGGCCGGATTTTGGGGTTACCTTTTTGTAGATATGTAGCCATTTCTAGGACATTACCCCAAACGGATACTGGAATGTCGATAAAATTATTATGGACCGCACCATGTCCAACAAGGTACGATTTTTCCATTCAGATACATCAATCAATTATTGCGTATCAGGATGTGTCCATTATGAGAAAACCATTTGAGATGATCTAGAAACTTATTACACAAGTATTTATTCCTTGATCTAATCAAAGAATCTTAATACTTTGCCAATTTGTTTCATTTCTGAATTCTTTGAACCTTTCAAATAATTTACACTTGTATTTCAACAAATACATACATTCAACTCTTTGAATGATCATCTCCTTTTCTTATATTAGTTTGTTCAATTTGCAAAAAATATATTTTTCACGTAAGTCAAGTATACAAAATCCATTAAGTAATATTTCATTTCTATACAAAACATTATTATTATAAATAGAACAACAATTGTTTTTAAATATAATACCAAAAATTTCATTGTCCAACAATAAAATGGAAATAATATTTTCAACGAGAACTGGAATACAATAACAACTTATTGACTTAATAGACTTGCCTGTAGGAATTGCTAAACTATAAGTTTCTATGGCTAATGTGGCAACCTTTGCTTCATTTCCCACACATAGGTTTACTTATATTTGTTTAGCTTTCTACTTCTGCTTGGTCCCTTCATAAATCTATATTTATGATAACCAAAGTCGGTATCCAATACCCAAGTAGAACATTGACTTAAAGAAAAATTTATTTTAAATCATGAACAAAATTGTATTTGTAACCGAAACTTCACTAAGCTTCTTTGGTTAGCCCTTGCAAGATACTTCTTGCAGTTTCCTTCCAGTGTCCAGGCTTATTGCAGTGAAAGCAAACTCCTTTGATATCCGTATCAGTTTTGTTCTTATTATCCTTTGTTTTTGCCCTTTCTATTTACCTTCTTAGAATCGTTCTTCTTTTCAGAAGATCCTTTGGCCCCTACCAGTAAGACTTGGTCTTTCTTGGTTGGAAAGTGACTCTCAACATTTTTTTAACATGTTAAGCAAATCAGCGAGACTGATATCTAGCTTGTTCATATGAAAAATTCACAACAATTATGAAAGGAGTCCGGGAGTGAGTGCAAGATCAAATCATGGATCAACTCTCCATCCATAAAAAAACCAGTTGTCCTAATTGATCAATCAAATTGATTATGTTAAGGAATTTTATCTGTACCGTAGTGTCATCGGTCATTCTAGATCGGAAGAGCTCCTTAGATATCTTATATCTATCAGTCCTACTTTCCTCACCATCAACTACTTGATGTGCAGGAATATAATAGGAGCATCCATAGTTTCATGCTGACGCTGAAGCTCGTTACTCATGGATGCGAGCATAATGCATTGAGCCAACTGTGCATCATCTTGCCACTTTCTAAAAGTAGCAATATCTTCCTCAGAGGCATTGTCTGCAACCATTGCAAGGATAGGCGTATTAAGGACATAAGATAGCTTTTCAGCCGTGAGAACTATTCTCAATTACCTTAACCAATCCGTTTAATTCGGTCTAGTTAATTTAGCATCTAATATGCTATGCAATGATAGTAATTTAGACATTGTAAAATTCTTAAATGAATTTGTAATTAACAATATTTTAACATACATTCTTTTATTAATTACCAAAATAATTTAGGTCTTGTTTTAAATTGGTATCTCCCACTATTTTCTTCAAACTATATTACCCTCACTTATATAGTTCGGCAAAATCCAATTAAAGATATGCTAGTGAGAATAAGGATCCCATTTCAAATGTATATAGCCTTGTGTGTGCACAACAAACTATATATAAATAAATAAATAGACAACTCTTGTCAATTACATCAACTATGTAACTCCTTGTATTTTGCCTCTTAAATCATAATTGTCAAGTGTGTGCACATCCGAACTAAAACGATTTAAGTTAAGTCAGACCCAGCATTTCCATATAAGTAAAGAGAAAACTACAGCCCTTGTGTGTGCACAACAAAGCAGTAATGTTCAATTCCTTATAAACATCATATGTAATAAAAACAACATCTTAAATATTTAATACTCGCCTTGTGTGTGCACAACAAACTCATATTAAATATTCAATACTCTATTGTTTCTATCATGCTAGAAGGCGACGTTCGATATTCCAAATATCTTTGAACGTTACAACTTAATATAAAATTTTTGAGGGTTTTGTTATTAATTTGTCTCATCTTGTTTAGCGCGCATGCACATATATATATAAAATACGCGTCATATTAATGAACATGCGAAGCATGTTTGCATAATATATAATATATATATATAGTATAAGCATGCACATATAGAATATTATATTCTACCCGGATTGATTATGGACTTTTATTCTAGTTTGGTTCACTAGAGCCACCAAGTGAACCAAAAGGTCAAACCCTAGGGGTGCAAGAATTAAATTTAAATATAATTATTACATTTAAACCCGGGCTCCATTACAAACGGGTCTTCTCGCGCTCCTTGCTCCTTGATCTCTAATTCTTCAAAATAATTCTAACTATTCCTATTACAAAACTATTTTAAAATAAATAGAAACCTTGATTAGCAGTCAAGGGGAAGTACATAGGAGGGAGTTAGAATTTACATTAAAAAAAATTTAGAGAAGACGAGGTACGCAGACCCCATTTAATAAAACTCATACATTCATGCATCCAACTAAAATAAAATCTAATCACATTGGTCAATAGTCCATAATCAATCCCATTTATTATCATACACATCACCATATGTATCAATAAATAACATTCATCTCATGAATAATTAACATTTAATATATATATTGATATCATTTAATGGGCAAAATTTAGTTAGTATAAAATCTAATTTTGAATCAAAATAAACCCCTTTATTTTAATCCAAATCTAAATCAAAATAAAACTATTTTATTTTAATTTATCCAATTTTGAATAAAATAAACTATTTTATTTTAATCAAAATCTTTAATCAAAATAAACTCCTTTATTTTAATTAATTATGGAATCCAATTCCATAATAAATAAAAAAAAACTCCTTTATTAAAAGGAAACGCCAATTCTCTTTTCTATTCACAAATAAACTCCTTTATTTTGAATAATATGAAATCTTATTTCATATCTAAATAAACTCCTTTATTTAAGGAAATTAGGATTCTCTTTCCTATTCACAAATAAACTCTTTTATTTTGAATAATATGAAATCTTATTTCATATTTAAATAAACTCCTTTATTTAAGGAAACATGAAATCCAATTTCAACTCCAATTAGTTAGCATGGAATCCAATTCCAACTCTAATTAGTTAGCATGAAATCTAATTTTAAGATTAAAATAAACCTTTTATTTTAAGATTAAAATAAATCTTTTATTTTAAATTAAAATAACTTTTATTTTAATAATAAAATAATTGAGATTTTAATATATACATATATATTTATATTAAACCGAATATAATATAATATATATATATATTACCGAAATCATGCCTGAATCAGAATCATAATTCACGTGCTTGGTGCCCTTTTCAACAAATAACGCATGCATCCCCTTTTATAAAAAAAAACGCATGCTAGCCTTTTTTTTTTTATATATAAAAACAAAAACTGCAACTTATTTATATAAAAACATAATATAGTTAGCAGGATTACTAGTAAGGAAGATGCACGGATTTTCGTGCGCAGCCTAGCTAATCACAAGGCTTCGTGAATCACGGAATCAACAAAAAAAAACAAAACTGATTTCGCGATTTTTTTTTATTTTATACAATAAAATTATGCCCAATTAAATTGTTCTAAACACATATCAATATATATATCAAATCAAAATAATTAATAATTCGCATAAAGGTTTGGCTCTGATACCACTGTTAGGTTTATAATATTCATGAACAATCAAATTGCACAAAATTATGCGGAAGCGTGTAAAATCAGAGTTTTAAAATTTTACAAACCATAAACCCGGATCACCCTTTATGCATAATTATTAATTTAACGAAAAGATAAGAACACGAATCATACCCTTGAAGATCGAGCTTCCTCAGGTACAAGTTCACCTCCAAATCCTTTCGCGTTCAACTTGAATCTACCGGGTTTGGTTCCTTCCTTTGATCAACGTTAGCCACCCAAGTGTTTGGCCTCTAGAGGTGATCCACCAAGGAAGAAGAAGGATTCAAGAAGATGGGTATTTGGCTCAAACCCTAGTTTTCTATCTCTATAGAAAAGGCGTACTTTCCAACTATTGGAATAACGTATTCTAATAATACGTCAACCTCACTTACACCCATAATAAGACTCCTCTTATTTATAGATGTGGGCAACCCATCCTTAACAATTAAGGAATTGGGTTTTATTTTAATTAATTAAACTCTTTTAATTAATTAGGCTCCTAATCTTATTAGGAATAATAAATTAACCTTCTAATTAATTAAGCTCCCTAATCTTATTAGGGATAATTAATTAAACTCTTTTAATTAATTTGCCTCCTAATCCTATTAGGATATTTGAGAGTACTTTTATTAATTAATTCCCAAACTCCTTTAGGAATTAAATAATAATAATAGTAATAATAATAATAAGACTCCTCTTATTAATTTATATTTAATATTTCCAAAATATTAAATAATAAATATTAAGCTATTTAATTTATTCTATCACCATAGATTAAATTAAATATACTTAACTTATTATTACGATTATGGCATTAACTTCTTAAATAATTATTCTTCCTTTTATGGTGTGACCTTTTAGGTTCTCCATATTAAACCGGTTGTGAATAAATCAATTAGAACAATTCTAATCTTATTTAAATAAATAAATTAAACTAATAATTTATTTAAATAAATAATATTTATTCTACAATAGGGATAAGCCTCCCTAGCGATCAACGACTTTCCAGATAATATAGATTTCAACATTAATCATAAAAGAACCTTTAAGTAAATAGTTACCGTACAATTCAATCCTTCCACCATACAATTTCCCAATTAAATATAAGACATGGAATTACTGTCAAGTCTTATTTTATTTAATTATATGTATTTCGACTCTTAAATGCACAACCCCAAATAATACAAATTAGAAACTCCTTTCTAATTTTATTCTGCCTTGGCCAAGGACTACTGGGTTGTCATTTATCGAATCACATAGGACATTTCTCTTCTTTTACTAGAAGTGGTAGATTCTTTATTGATCATACATTATCTCCATGTACAACTTATTATACCCAAGCATACCCTTTGATATACCCTAAGGGTCTTAAGGAATAAGTCAAAGTATAACTCATCATACACAAGATACTATGATGATCTCAAGTCTAAGGATCACTTGTACTACTATCACTACAGGAATTCCTATTGACATACAAGTAAAACTCCATTAGGTATTCCTTAGCGAGTCACGTTCAGTGAATTTATTCTCTAATAAGTACCTACATACTTGCTTTAGTGTCTCCACACAAATGATCATGAGATCAATCATCCTCATCCAATGAGCAAGCAACGTATGTACCAATCTATCCGGATTCACTAATCCCCAATTTAGTAATCCAACGATTGGGAACTATTTTAGTTTTAAGCTTTCTAAGAATTTAGATCTCATTAGAATGATCATCATCATTATTCTAAAAGCATTGCTTAAAACTATGGGTTTATCACATATTATAAAACAACATCATGTAGATAATTAAAAGCCTTTAATAAATTAATACTTTTTATTAATAAATGAATAAGATTGTTTACAAAGTATATGCTTTATCATCAAACATGATTGGCTTGTGTGCATACTACTTTCAGTATTTTGGTGTCCTATAAAAGTATAATATGCATATGGTAAGATGTTGTAATTTAGAGTTGCGTATGTATGTTTTTGTATATATATATATATAGGGAATATATCTTAAGCTCACCCCTTATTCAACTCTCCCGAACTCACCCCCTTTTAGCGACGGACACGGCGACGGTTCGATCATACAACCGTCGTCTATACTTATAGCGACACTATATGTTGTCCGTCGCTAAAAATATAAACGATGGTTGTATGACCGAACCGTCGTCGGCTCCGTCGCTAAATGGGGGGTGAGCTCGGGTAAGTTAGATAAGGGGTGAGCTTAAGATCCAGACCGTATATACCTTTTCGTCCAACAATACCATCTCAATGTTGTTTATGTAGTCTGTTTTGTTGAAGCTTGTCATATTTGAGAGTCGAGTTATCCTTATTTTAATCTTCCATATATGTCTCTTTGACAGCGCTGCTGTCATCAACAAAATCGTACCTGGTCGTCATCTAAATATTGTGATATGTAAAATAATAAGGAGGAGTTGACTGTTTGTAGTATGAACTGTTGTGTATTGAGTTGGTATTTATAGCCACACTATCATAAAGTAATGATTTTTAGGATATAATTAAGTAGCGATTTAGGGAATTACGAGATAACAATGAAATTACAAAGGATAAAAACATAATTAAATTACAAATGATAATATTAAAATAGTTGATATAAATTTAAAATCTGTTTAGATTTATATTAGTGATTTAGGAGATTATAATCAATAAATTAAGAGATAATTAAAAAATTATAAAGGATAATATCATAATTAATTTACAAAGGATAATATCAAAATAGTTGATATAAATTTATAATCTGTTTAGATTTATAATAGTGATTTAGGGATTATAATCAATAAATTAAGAGAGAACAAATAAATTACTAAAGATAATATCATAATTAAATTACAAAGGATAATATCATAATTAAATTATTAAGGATAATATCATAATTAAATTGCATAAGAGTTTCTGACTGATACCATAAAAGGAATATGATCTTTTATCTGAGATACGTTTTATATCACCCTGAGAGTATTCTAATAATCATAATTCTAATAAAATAGATTATAAATTATATTTTTTCAGCTACCACCCGGGCTTATTTTAACATAATATTTTTAATACGCGTGTGCAATTCAAAAAAGCCAAAATAAAAAAAATGACGTACTAAACAGTTTGGAGAGATGTTGGTAGTTATCATCAATCTGCCTCTACATTCTGCATGTTCAACAATTTCTAAGTAAAACCATGCAAAACTTATTTACAAACTAATCTTTAGAATCAAAAATTTCCAAAATCATACCCAGTAATGCAAAACACACAAATTATATCCACACCCCGACCCCAATCCCAGATTTCAAATATGTAGAAGAATTATTTACAAAAATTTATGTTGAACATCATCCCAAGTTGTTGGGACAAAATTTTTCTTTATTGAGTTGAGTGAAACACCATATTTTTACAACATGGACAGAACATAGATGAGACTAACAAACAGTTTAATTAAGATATTAGAGCATAATTATTCAGCTTCAGCATACTCTACAAACAATCATTATTTTCCCAAGAACCAGAAGAAAAAATCACAGGGCAAGCAAGATTGTACACAAAATTCAACAAATTACCAGCACAAATATAACACAACCATCATTTAATTTTGAGTTAAAGTTGGGTGGTACTTACTGCCATTTCTCTTCACCAAAGTTGTGAACAGAACCCGGAATCAGCAACCAAATCAAGAAATCTTGAAGAAAAAACCAATCTTTGTGATCAAATTAATACTTTAAGAGAAAAAAATCCTAGAGAATCCTTCAATAAAGACCCAATCTTTGTGATCAAATCAATACACAAATTCCACCACAGAATTCTTCAAGAAAAACTCAAGAGAGCCCTTCAAGAAAGACTCAAATCTTTTTAATCAATACCAAAATTCCACCACAGAGTTCTTCAAGAAATACCCAAGACCCACGAGAGAGTTTAAAGAGAGAGGTGGTTTGCTTCTTCATAGGGTCCGATTCATGATGTTCATCTTGAACCAACACGGAATGAATTGTCTCCTGTTTCGCTCGCCGTGTTTAAATAGGAATTGTATATGTTGATAAATCTGGATTGGAAGAAAAAGTTGATGAAACTCAAGCAATGGATAGGGAAGTACGGAGAAAGGAAAACATTGAATCACAGGCTAATAATAAGGGTTTAGATGATGAAGATATTGAAGTTGTTAAAACTGGCATTGATAAGGAGGTTGATAGCAGACTGATAAAGTTGCGGAAAAACTTGCGAAATGGCTATGAGAAGCCGTCAGTGGGAAATTTGGGCAAAGATAGGGTTGGTAAGGGTATTTTTGTCAAGGGCAATTAGGAGCATTAAATAGGATGGACATGTGTTGAATTTATAGAAGGAAAGATGTTAATTTATTGTGACATGTACTGTGATTTAGTATATATATAGATTACTCGTATTTCAGTTATGATTCATACAAGGGAAAAAAGGTATGTATCTTGGGAGTTTTTGGACACAATTTTTGTATGAAGTTTGAAAAGGTTTATATTAACTAAAGTGTTACTTGAAAAATATGTTAATTTGCAAGTTGGATATTCATAAAATTAAAACTCATTAATTTTAGGGTTAAGTTCAGATGACCACATGGGGTTTGGGAGGTTTCCCACTTAACCACCTGTAGTCAGTAAAGCTACATTTAAACACCCGACCTTTTGAGTTGAAGTGAAAAAGTGTTTTCTGTCATAACTCTGTTAGTTAAATTGTATAAAGACTTAATTACCCTCCTACGTTCAACAACATAAATAGAAAGAAACACAATTGCACCTCCTACGTTCAAATCTGAAAGTATTCAAGCACAATCATATACCTAATTAACGAATTGAGATAAACAATTTAAATTGTTTCTGAACAGCAATTCATGTAATGCTCTTTGACTCTGTTTTCAGATATAATCAAAGAACCCAATTCAAGGAACTCATATGGGTAGCATGTTGAAAATCAGGACAATTCAGAAATAAATCAAGATGGAGCAAAAAATTACAAGAAAAAAAATTCAATAAATTCTGAAGATCATAAACATTCAGGGGCTGCAAGACTCCAGTCAACTGATAAAGATGAAGAGGCTGACACAATGGACGACGGCGGGTACACAAGCAAGTTTGATGCAGAAGAAACATGTTCCAAACCCAAAGATGTATTTAGTACAGAAACCATACAAAGCAGTAAAATTCTTGCACATTAATGCCATACGTTCAGGTACTGAACCAGTAAAATAATTCTGCCCCAAATTGAGCAATCTCAGTGAGCAAAAATTGATCCAATTACCTGGCAATTGTCCTCCAAGATTCCCTCTTGGAGCCCAAAAAATCTGAAGATTGGGTAGAAACAAAATCTCACAAGGACTACCTCCCTCAAAGGCATTGAATTCTCCTCTAGAAATGCCCACTGAACTACTTCCATCTTCACTAAAATCAACCAAATTGGTTAAAATTAGAACAGAGAGTTTCCGGCAATTTGCTAGTTCATTATCATTACCATCATCAACGTAGTACCTTTGAAAGTTACTCCTTCCATTATCATCACTATCCCTCCTATAATTAACCACTTCCCTATCCACATTGGCTTTACTTGGACTCAATAATATCAAATCAGCCAATTTTCTCCTAGCAAAGTATAAACCATTTGGCTCAATTAACTCTCCATTCTTATATGCCAAGTACAAACCATTTGGCTCAATTAACTTCCCATGATTACCTCTAGTTGATATATAAAATATTCCCTGATGTTGAAGCAAAAATTCCTTAAGCTTCTTAGGTAAATCCATAGCCATCCTAAAATGTGCAGTCCTCTCCAAACTAATCTTCTTTTCAACCGTTAATGACACCAACTCATGAATTGTAGCAACCGCCCTCTTCTCCATTCGTTTCTGAGCCTCAAGCGACCTCAGGTCATAACCGGCCACATCTTCATATGGCTACCAATACGGAAGTCGCTGCAATATCCAGACAACAATTTTATAATACTTGTTAATATTAAACCCAGGAGGAAAATTAACAATAAATGAAAACCTAATATTTTCAGCATCAATTCCTTTCTCTCTGTATTCTTTCTCCCTAAGTCTTTCTATAGAACAAACAGCTAAATGTGGGTCCTTTTCCACAACTTCAATGTACTTATTCCTCGTTTCATTGGCATCAAACAATCTGAAATACTCAGGGTACTTAAAAATGACCGATAATTCAAAATCATCTGGTAACCCAAACTCCTTCCGGGCAATCCGATGAGGAATGGTTCCTGATAAATTATTTCCTTGAAGCTCCAGAACTTGAAGAAACTGAATGCTTCCGACTTCTGCCGGAATCTCGCCGGAGAACCCATTGTGAGGAAGAGATAGAGTTCGGAGCTCCGTCGGGTTTCCAATTGAACCCGGTAGGTAACCGGAGAGGACTGAATCTACACGTCCGGGGATGTTGACAGCTATTACTCTGTTTTGCCATGATTGGATCTAATCGAAAATTGCCCAGATTCAATCCGATAATCGTCGGATTGCCCAGATCTAATCGTCGGCTCGCTATCACCGCCGATCCCATGAACCGATAAGACTGCACCGGAGGAGTCGAGTTCCGACGATTTGGGAGAGAGAGGGGGATTCGGAGAGGGCAACAATTAAAGAAGCTTGAATTGGGGATTGTGGTTTGAGGAGTAAGAAATGAGAGAGAGGCTACCGAACGAGGAAGGGCTATTTTGGACATTTAACAGTTGTTTTTGACTGTTACACCTCTTTCTCACGCGCTTTTTGGCGTCTGACATACACGCACGGTTAAGTTTGACGGAAAAGGTAACTTTTTCACTTCAACTCAAAAGGTCGGGTGTTTAAATGTAGCTTTACTGACTACAGGTGGTTAAGTGGGAAACCGACCAAACCCCAGGTGGTCATCTGAACTTAACCCTTAATTTTAATTTAAAGCAGGAATATCATATCACATATTTATAGAGAATTGATATTTCCACAAGACTCCTTCACATGAATAGTAAACAGAGGCTTTATAAAAATATCAATTTCCCTTGTGAAAAATCAATTATCTGTTTATATTTGTACATGCTACATTGATAAATAATTTAAATATTTATATATAGTGATAATTAGTTTAATGAATGTGTATAATAGTATTTAAATAATTAATACATATTTAAAAATATTTTGAATTTTTATAATTATATATGTTTGGTTGGACAAAATCGTTTTTATGGAATGAAATGATGATTGGAATCAAAATAGAATCAAAATCCAACACTTCATTCATGTGTTTAGTATGTTACTTAAAAATTATATCGAAATGGAATGAAATATGTGTAATGATCAAATTAAATATCCCTAACTAACTAACCAACTAACCAACTCTCTCTATAATAATAATAATAATAATAATAATAATAATAATAATAATACATATTAATATTATAATACCATATTATAATATAATATATAATATAACATATATTATTCTATTATATATTTTAATATAAATAAAAATATAATACAAACTAATATATATAATATTATATATTATATTATATAATCTATATATATAACAAAATATAATAGTATATCTTATATTATATATTAAATGGGCTATATGTATATACACAACTGTGTAGTACACAATCGTGCTATGGAGACAATTTTTTGGGCTATATCTATTGCTACGGTTGAATCGTCGTTGTAGCCCAAAAATATAGTCGTCATGGGCGACTGTGTACTACACAGCTGTGTATATACATTTTTTCTATATTATTATATGTGTGACGCCCCCAAAATAAGTCCACACAACCCATTCTGAGTTGCCAAATACATGGTACATAATCCAAATACAAACTTCATTAATACAACTGTCATGCAAAATACGACAACACATAAGCTGTGAGTTTGAATACAAATATTATCTTGTAGACAATATTCAAACTCAAATAAAGTCATCATTACAATTATTGTTACATTATTATACAAAATAGGGAGGACTACTATAATAACCATCTTGGACCATTACTCCACTCCCCGATACATTCTCGCCTCCTGAGAAGAACAGTATAACTAAAAGGAAAAAGGGTGAGCTCAACTAGCTTAGTAAAGAATATTATGACTAAGATAATATAAAATAAATTATCCTTAGTCCTCAATAGGAAAAAATCTGATAAAATACAATAGACAACAAGTTTTAGATCAACAACTGCAACGGAAATAACAATTCATTAGAAAAGTTAAGTAGAACATGATGTCTATTATCTTCTATGATTTAAAAGTCCATCATCAATATTTTATCCATGTAGCACCAATCAATAATTATTTCCAATCAATGAATTATCTATGCACTACGGACTAAAGATAATCGTTTGTATCACCAGTGGTCATGATCATACCAAACACCTGTCTATTTATGCACTACGGGCCAAAGAAGACTTTTACCACAAACCTTTGTCTGTAACATTAAAGGTCATGATTATACCAATACACAATTTCTGGTCATAATCATATCAATCAACAGTCCATCTATGCCCTACGGGCCAAAAATGACTTTCACCACAACATAAGCATGAGGATGATGACAATAACATAAAGAATCAATCAAGTGAGATCAAGGATAAATATTATAGATTTATAATTCAATTTATCCAGAGTTCAAGAATGTCCAAATTGTCAGCATGATCACTAATTAATTGTGGAGTAAAATTCAAGAATGATATTCATGTATCAAAAATAATTTAGACTGAAAATAAATCAATTTTGTCATGAATAGTATCCCGTGAATAGTACCCCAAATGAATAGTACTTGGATAAAAAGTACCCCAAATAAATAGTACCTTGAATAAATAGTATCTTGAATGAATAGTATTCCAAATGAATAGTACCCTGACATAAATAATATCCCGCCATGGAAATATTACAATTTCAATAAGAAAGTTCAGACCAATAGTGAAATGATAATAGATGAAGCACAAACTATTAAGAATATTCTACTAATTTCAAAGGTTTTCACCATTTAATAATAAGGTTATGGAAACAAACAATAAATTCGTACCATAAATGGAGAAATATGAAAGAAGACGATATCCCTTGATGAGTACAAAAGAAATGATATCTCATACGAGTATAAAAGAATATACGAAATTGCAAATAGATTTTCACTCGACATGCGGTAATCCGCGTAGACAGATCATTTCCACAATTTAATAAAGAATGAATACGAAGGGTTATTCACCATGCATGCGGTAATCCGCGTAGACAGGTTTGAGACGCCCCCAAAATAGGTATACATCACCCATTCTGAGTCACCAAATACATGGTACATAAAAAAACTATAACTTCATTATTACAATTGTCGTGCAAAATACGACAACACATATAATGTGAGTTTAAATTCAAATATTATCTAATAGACAGTATTCATACTCAAAAGGAGTCCTTATTACAATTATTATCACATTATTTTACAAAATAGTGAGAACTGTTAAAACAACTGTCTGGACCCATCACTCCACACCCCGATTAGTTCCCGCTATATTCTCGCCTCCTAAAAAGAAAAATGGAACAAAAAGAAAAAGGGTGAGCTCAACTATCCTAGTAAAGAATACTATGACTAAGATAATAAACAACAAATTATCGTTAGCCTTCAGTAAATCAGATAAAATATAATGGACAACAAGTTTTAAATCAATATTCGCAGCAGAAATAACAATTCATTAGAAGAGTTAAGTAGATAATGAAATCTATTATCTTCTATGATTTAAAAGTCCATCATCAATATTTTATCTCTATAACATCAATCAATATACATCTTAAACCAAATATTCATCTTTGCACTACGGGTCAAAGATATTCATTTGTATCACCAGTTGGTCATGTTCATCTCAACACCTATCTATCTTTGCACTATGGGCTAAAGATATTCATCAGGTAATTATTCATCTTAGCAAAACACCAAAGGAGGTTTGGGAAGCACTGCTCATTATGATGAAGGAATGGAAGAAGTCAGAGAAAACAAACAATCTCTTCTGACACAACAATATGAAATGTTTGCACACGTTCAAGGAGGAAACGTCACTGCCACATACGAGAGATTCAACATTCTGCTCAACTCTCTACGAGCTTATGAAAAGATCTATCCAAACAAAGATCTAATCATAAAGTTCATGAGAGCCTTACCAAGCAGGTGAGATGCCAAAACCACTGCTATTAGAGAGTCAAAGAATCTCCACATGATGAATGTTCAATAGTTATATGGCAACCTTCTTATATACGAACTGGAGCTGACTTAATGAGCAGAAACTCTATCAAAAGGAAGAAAGAAGGATAAGGCTGTTGCTCTCAAAGTAACTGAAAGTACCTCCAAAGTCAACACCGAAATTGACTTTGACTATGAGGAAGATGATGATGAGGACTTTGCTATGCTGGTGAAAAGACTCAGAAGGTTCATGCGTCAAGGCAAAACCAACAAGCCAAAGAAAGTCAGCAACTATAGTAGCCAGTAACAGATTAATGATTTATGCTACAATTGCAAGAAGCCTGGCCATTTCATTGCCAACTGCAATAATCCTCTCAGACAAGAACTAAAGAAGAAATCACATCCAAAGGAGTACAAAGGTAACAAAAGGCCTCAGAAGAGAGACAAAGACCTTGTAGCTGGAGGATCGTGGAGTGACTCAGACAATGACTCAACTCCTAGATCTAGAGATGATGAAGATCCCCAAACGGCAAATCTTTGCCTAATGGCCAAGAGTGCAAAAAACAAACAGAACTCCAACATACATGAAGTAAGTATAGATGAGGTATTTGACTTCAACTCTCCTGATGTAGACATTGATGATCTAAGAATAGCACTACATTGCATAACATCTGATCTGCATCAATACATGAAATGGTTTAGAGTTCTGTCTAAGGACTATTGACTTCTTCAAAAGGAGAAAGAGAAAGTTCAAGAAGAACTAGAAACAGTCCTTCTAAGTACTGACTCTCTCTCCAAGCTTGAAGCTGAGAATAAGCACTTAAAACAAACCAATGAGCTCAATGCACAAAGAGAGTCAAGTCTAACATCTAAAATTGAGGAAATAAAAAAGACAATCTCTACATGGAATAAATCATCTTCATCCATGGACTCCATGATATCTAGCTAGAGAAGTGTCTCTGACAGAACAGGTTTAGGCTTTGGGGAATCTACCTCAAAGCCATGTATGGAAAAGGTAAAGGAAACTAGCATCAGTAATATTTCAAGTTTTAGTAGAGGCATTATATTTATAAAATCCTCACAGAAGGATGAGCTAGTTAAACATTGCTCTACTGATTCAATCCATATTCCAAGGAGTAAGGATCTCATGCTAGCCTGGGTTTTAGAAAAGAGAAGAGTAACCCAGCCATTGCTCACCAACCTCGAAGGATCGTAGAGTCGAGTAAGACCAACTCTACGAACCAACTAGGAAGGTATAGTAGAGGTAAGGTACACTCCTCACAAATCATGAAACACAAGGACACATGGAAGAAGGAAAATCAGCCTAACAGAAGGATAACTAAAGATCCACAAAAGTCCAAATGGAGGAAGAATTCTCACACACACACAAGTATGCATCATATTGGATGTTTTGTGTGCTATAAAGTTGGTCACAAGGCTGCAAAGTGCTATTATAATTCCATGCATGTGAGACCCAAAATCAAGCAGATTTGGGTCCCCAAGGGTACTAATAAAGTAGGACCCATATAAGTATGGGTACCAAAATAAAGGTTTAATGTTACCACAGGAAAAGAGCTCCAAGATCACGACCTGGTATCTGGACAGTGGATGCTCAAGGCACATGACTGGGAATAAAGCCCTTTTGTCTAACTACATAGAGAAGGAAGGTCCCTCAGTCATCTTTAGAGACAACGACTCTGGCAAGACAAGAGGATATGGCTCAGCTGGAAATGGTGCAATGTCCTTCAGTAAAGTGGCCTATGTGGAAGGACTACAACACAATCTTCTAAGCATTAGCCAACTCTGCGACAAGGGTCATAAAGTAACATTCCTCAACAATCAATGTCAAGTCAGAGACCTGAAGACATCTGCTGTAAAGTTAACCACAACAAGAGAAGGAAATGTCTACACAGTAAATTTTGGACAACTAAGCTCAGATGAGACAATATGCTTTCTGGCTAAAGCATTTGAAGAAATAAACTGGTTATGGCATCGAAGACTGTCTCACCTCAACTTCAAGAGCATGTCCAAACTTGCCTCAAAAGATCTAGTTGCAGACTTATCTAAGTTCAGCTTCGTTAAAGAAAAGCCTTGTAATGCCTGTCAGTTTGGAAAGCAGACCAGAAGCTCATTTAAGAGCAAAACTGCCAACTCAATTGACAAGCCCCTGAAGTTGCTCCACATGGATCTATTTGAGCCAATTCCAACGACGAGCCTTGGAGGGAAGAGATACTCACTGGTCATAGTCGACGACTACACCAGATTCACATGGGTGTTCTTTTTAACCTCAAAGGATGAAACAAGCTCCCAACTGATCAAGATGTTCAGGCTGGTGATGAACGAGAAAGGAGAGAAAATTAAGGCTATAAGGAGTGATCATGGAAGAGAATTCGACTTCTCAAAAATGGAACAGTTCTGCACAGACAATGGCATCAATCACAACTTCTCAGCTTCACGAACTCCTCAACAAAATGGAGTAGCTGAGAGAAAGAACAGGACACTAATAGAGGCTGGAAGAATTCTACTAGCAGCAGCCCATCTGCCTGAATACTTATGGGTAGAAGCTATCAATACTGCATGCTACACTCAAAACAGATCACTCATACACTCTACGATTAAGAAATCTCCCTATGAACTGTGGAAAGGGAGAAAGCCAAGTCTCAACTACTTTCATGTATTCGGATGTGCATGCTACATTATCAACAATGGAAAGCATTACTTGACAAATTTTCAACCCAAGTCAGACGAAGGAATCTTTCTTGGATATGCCACAGACAGTAAGCCATACAGAGTGTTCAATAAGAAGACACTGAGTGTTGAAGTCTCGATTCACATCATCTTTGATGAAACAGACTTAGACAAAATAGTGCTTCAAGACATTACGACCAATAGTTCAAACACTATGAACGAGGTCATCGAGCTCAAAACTACGATCGTTGTGACGCCCCCAAAATAGGTATACATCACCTATTCTGAGTCGCCAAATACATGGTACAGAATACAAATACAATCTTTAATATACAACAAGAGAGCTGTGAGTTTCAATACAAATATTGTCTTCTAGATAATATCCACTCTCAGAATAAGTTCTCATTACATTTATTGTCACACTATTTAACAGAATTGTGAGGACTACTAATACTATCATCTGATCCATCACTCCGTTCCCCGACTTGTCCCAGCTATATTCTCATTTCCTGAAGAGAACAGTGAAAGAAAGGGTGAGCTCAACTAGCCCAGTAAGAAATATTATGCCTAAGATAATGCAGAATAAATTATCATTAGTCTTCAACAATGTTAAACTGATAAAATATAATAGACATCAAGTTTAACTGCAGCGGATCAAGAAATCCATTAAAAGAGTCAAGTAGAGAATAAAATCTACTATCTTTTATGATTTAAAAGGTTTTTCATCAGGACTCAGCTTAATAAATAATCCACATCATCCCTGCACTACGGCCAATGATATTCATTAGTATCACGACCACAAATTATCCATGCACTACGGGCCAAGGATATTCGTATATTCATCAATGGTCATGATCATGCCAACAACTGTCCATCAATGCACTACGGGCCAATAAAGACTTTTACCACATCATTTGTAACATTACGATCACGATTATACCGAATAATCCCTGGTCATAATCATACCAAGTCCATCTATGCACTATAGGCCATAGATGATTTTCAACAAAATATAAACATGAGGATGATGACAATGATATAAGAATTCAATAAAACAAGTTCAAGAATTAATTTATCCAGGAACCAATAACGTCCAAATTGTCAACATGATACTGCTTTGTAGAGTAAAATTCAAGAATGATCAGAAGAATATTTCCATGAAAAGATACTGGATGAAGCGTAAATATCAAGGATATTCCACTAATTTCATGGAGTTTAGAAGTCAAAACTTTAACCAACTGAGTATAATAAAGAATGGAATAACAAAAAAAATCACCATGCATGCGGTACTTCGCATAGACAGGTTATTCTAACAGAACAATAAATAACGGAATCAGGTCAGGCGTAATACGCACCGACGAGATATTCCAACAGAATAATAAAGACGGAATCAGGTCCGGCGTAAAACACACAGATAGGATATTTTAACATAATAATAAAGACGGAATCAGGTCCGGCGTAAAATGCACAGAGAGGATATTCCAACAGAATAATAACTAATAGAATAATAGAAGAATTTCACTAAGTATAGGGTAGCCCGCGTATACAGGTTATTCCAACCGAATAATAAATAAAGGAATAACAGAAGTTCTCTTCATGAATACAAAAGAAATAATACCCCTTACGAGTACAACAAATAATATCCCTTACAACTATTGAACGAAAATAATATCTCTACGAATATTGAACGAAAATGATATTCCTTACGAATATTGAACGGAAATAATATTCATACGAATAAGAAAAATAATATCTCTTCAGAATATGAAATAAATAATGTGACGCCCCCAAAATTAGGTATACATCACCCATCTTGGGTCGTCAGATACATGGTACAAATTCAAATATAACATACTAATACAATTGTCGTGTACAATACGACAAAACATAACTGTGAGTTTGAATACAATTATTGTCTACTAGAGATTATAAAAACTCAAAAGGAGTCCTCATTACAATTATTAACACACTATTTCACAGAATAGTGAGGACTACTAATGCTATCCTCTGGACCGTCACTCCGTTCCCCGACTAGTCCATGCTATGTTCTCATTTCCTGAAGAGAACAGTGAAAGAAAAGGTGAGCTCAACTAGCCCAGTAAGAAATATTATGACTAAGATAATGCAGAATAAATTATCGTTAGCCTTCAACAGTGTTAAACTGATAAAATATAACAACATCAAGTTTAACTGCAGCGGAACAAGCAATCCATTAAAAGAGTCAAGTAGAGAATAAAATCTACTATCTTTTATGATTTAAAAGGTTTTTCATGACTTTTATCGCTGGGACTCAGCTTAATAAATAATCCACATCATCGAATCACGCATGCACTACGGCCAAGGATATTCTTTAGTATCATGACCACAAATTATCCATGCACTACAGCCAAGGACATTCGTGTATTCATTAATGGTCATGATCATGCCAACAACTATCCATCAATGCACTACGGGCTAATGATAACTTTTACCACATCATTTGTAACATTACAGTCATGATTACAACGAATAATCCTTGGTCATAATCATACCAAGTCCATCTATTCACTACAGGCCACAGATGACTTTCAACATAATATAAACATGAAGATGATGACAATGATATAAGAATTCAATAAAATAAGTTCAAGAATTAATTTATCCAGGAACTAATAATGTCCAAATTGTCAACATGATACTACTTTGTAGAGTAAAATTCAAGAATGATCAGAAGAATATTTCCATGAAAAGATACTGGATGAAGCGAAAATATCAAGGATATTCTACTAATTTCATGGAGTATAAAAGTCAAAACTTTAACCAACTGAGTATAATAAAGAATGGAATAACAAAAGAAATCACCATGCATGCGGTACTTCGCATAGACAGGTTATTCCAACAGAATAATAATAACGGAACCAGGTCAGACAAAATTTACACCGACAGGATGTTCCAACAGAATAAAAAAGACGGAATCAGGTCCGGTGTAAAACACACAGACAGGATGTTCCAACAGAATAATAATAAAGACGGAACCAAGTCTGGTGTAAAACATACAGACATGATGTTCCAACAGAATAATAGAAGAATGTCACCAAGTATAGGGTAAACCGCGTATACAGGTTATTCCAACAGAATAATAAGCAATGGAATAACAACAGTTCTCTTCATGAATAAGAAAGAATAACACCCCTTACATTAGTAGTAGATTGAATACTGCAGTAGTGTAGTAACATAATACTCTTCTTGTTTCTCTCTTATTCTCTCTATACTTTCTCTCTCTATAGCTTGAATGAATTCGTGAAAAATAATGAAGCACTAGGCCTCTATTTATAGAAGATTTCTAGCTTAGCACTTAAAATGTGAAAAGGCAAGTGGCTTGACGACTGGTGATGTGAAAAGAAAAGTGGTTTGACGCCTGTAATGTGAAACGACAATTGGTTCGACGCCTGTAATATGAAACGGCAAGTGGTTTGACATCTGGTAAAGGTAGTTACTATTGACGAAGGTAATTACTATTGATGAAGGTAATAAATATTAACGAATAGACTGTTAGATGATGACATATGGCCCCCCCATAAAATAACCAAACTTACCACAAACGTCTCATAATAGACTCTTTATATACATCAAGGATTGAATAAATATTACCACAAATCATTTTATTTTTAATCAACACATATTTAATCTTTCAACATTTATTAATCATTTATAACTTTTCGTCTCAATTATTGATTTAATAATATAACATATTATACAGATGATACTGTGACAATAATTGAATCAATAATATAAGAGATATGATGCAGCAATTACTGTAGCAATATTTGAGTATAGCTGAGTGACTTCTCACGTAAGCATAAATAATCAATACCGTGTGCTACTATGCAACCACACGTATTACTGTACTTTTACTACCGGGTAGTTCAACAGTTTTAACGGTAACACCTCCGCCATTATTTTCATAAAGTATTTTTGTCGTTTTCTCAATTCGACAATAATTCCGTTGTGGGGTCCACCAATGATTGTGTCGTCGTACGAATATTCCCCGACAAAAAGAATATTCCCCGATTAAATGAATATTTTATAAAAACTTGCTTACTTTGAAAAATTTATAAATATTACGCACAACTATAACATTATAACAAATTTACTCCATAATATTCAAAAATAATATTTATAGAAAATTCATCTTTATTTATAAAAGTTGAGGTCTTACAACCTCCCCTTTTTATGAAATTTCGCCCTCGAAATTAGGGTACGTACCTGATATATCGAAGAGGTAAGGATAGCTTAATTTAATTTCAGATTCTAACTCCCAAGTCATTTCCTCAACATCGTGATTTCTCCACAAAACTTTGACTTGAGATATAACCTTGGAGCATAGAATATGTTCCTTCTTATCCAAGATTTGAACAGGAACCTCTTCATACGTCAAATCTTCCGCTATTTCGTCCGGTTATAACTCAATAATGTGGTTCGGGTCTTTCACATATTTACGTAACATGGATATGTGAAAAACATTATGAACACGAGACATACTTGGCGGTAAAATGAGTCTATAGGCCACAGTTCCTACTCATTCGAGGATTAAAAATGGGCCGATGAATCGAGGATTGAGTTTTCCTCTCTTTCCAAATCTCGTAACTCCTTTCCATGGAGCAACACACAACAACACATGATCTCCTATATCGAATTCCACGACCTTTCGATGAAGATCAACATAACTCTTTTGTCGATCTTGTGAGGTTTTTATACGTTGTCGGATTGTTTGAATCTTTTCCGTAGTCATAGATACCAACTCCGGTCCCAACAAGGTTGCTTCACCCACCTCATCCCAGTATACTGGAGAACGACACTTTCTTCCGTACAACGCTTCGAATGGAGCCATGCCAATACTTGCTTGATAACTGTTGTTGTAGGAAAACTCCACCAATGGTAAGAACTTGTCCCAACTTCCCTGGAAATCAAGGACACAGAGTCTTAATAGATCTTTAAGAGTTTGAATAGTCCTCTCCGACTGTCCGTCCGTCTGAGGATGATATGCCGAGCTAGATCATAAGTCTATGCCCATAGCTTTTTGCAAACTAACCCAAAATCGTGAAGTGAATCTTGGGTCTCGATCAGAAACTATGGATACTGGCATACCATGCAGTCTTACAATCTCGTTTATGTACATACGAGCAAGATGTTGAAGTGTATAAGTTTCTCGTATCGGTAAGAAATGAGTAGACTTGGTCAATCTATCAACAATGACCCAAATCGCATCTATGCCTTGAAAAACCTTAGGAAGACCGGTAACAAAATCCATGGTAATGTGCTCCCACTTCCATTATGGAATTTCAAGTGGTTACAATGGACCTTTTGGTACTTGATGCTCTGCTTTAACTCGTTGACAAGTTAGACACCTTGAGATAAAAAACACTATCTCTCTCTACATATTGCTCCACCAAAATGTATGACGAATATCATGATACATTTTGGTACTCCCAGGATGGATTGCAAACGGTGTGTTGTGCGCCTCCATCATGATTTTATACTTTAAATCAGGGTCGTTAGGAACACAAAGTCTGGAGTTAACTCAAAGTATTCCTTCTTCATCGATTCTTTCTTCCGGCATAGCACCTTCTTGCACTTTCTTCCTCATACGCATCAGCTCCAGGTCTGTAACTTGAGCAGCTTTAACTTTATCGATTAAAGTCGGTTCTACTCGTATATTCGCCATCATCACATGGGTCCCTGGAGTCTTTAACTCTATCTCCATCCTTTTCAAGCCACACAAAATGGGCCTTTGCGTTGACAATATCGTACTCGTACTTGCATATGATCTTCTACTCAATGTGTCAGCTACCACGTTCGCTTTTCCAGGATGGTATTGGATGGTATGATCATAATCTTTCAATAGTTCAAGCCAACGTCGTTGTCGCATGTTGAGTTCCTTTTGAGTAAAGAAATATTTGAGGCTTTTATGATCCGTAAAGATCTCCACCTTCTCCCCATACAAGAAATGCCTCCAAATCTTTAGTGCGAAGACAACAGCTGCCAACTCTAGATCATGAGTAGGATAATTCCTCTCATATTCTTTGAGTTATCTTGAGGCATAGGCTATGACTTTTCCATGTTGCATGAGAACACAACCCAACCCTTTGCCTGAAGCATCACTGTAGATGACAAATCCCTCCGAGCCAGATGGTATTGTCAGAACAGGTGCCGAAATGAGTTTCCTCTTAAGTTCTTGAAAACTCTTCTCATATTCTTCACTCCAACCGAACTTTGTATCTTTCTGAGTCAGCTGAGTCAATGGAGTAGCAATTCAAGAAAATCCTTCCACGAATCTCCGATAATAACCAGCTAAACCGAGAAAGCTACGTACTTCGGTCATTGATTTAGGTTCCATGACTTGATACTACGTGCCCAAGGAATGCTACTTCCTCAAGTCCGAATTCGTATTTCTTCAACTTGGCATAAAACTTGTATTCACGAAGCTTTTGGAGTGTCAGCCTCAAGTGTTTCTGATGATCTTCACGGCTTTTGGAATAAATAAGGATGTCATCAATAAAGACGACCACAAAGTGATCCAAATATTCCTTGAATACTCGGTTCATCATATCCATGAAGGCAGCATGAGCATTAGTCAATCCAAAGGACATGACTAGGAATTCATAATGCCTGTACCGAGTTCTGAAAGCCGACTTTGGAATGTCATCGATTCTAATCTTCAATTGGTGATATCCGGAAAGAAGATCAATCTTTGAAAAGAATTTGGCTCCTTGCATCTGGTCAAACAGGTCATCAATATGTGGCAATGGATACCTATTTTTGATGGTGACATGATTCAACTCCCAATAATCAATACAAAGTTGCATACTCCCATCTTTCTTCTTCACGAATAGAACAGGAGCACCCCAAGGAGAAGTAGTAGGACGAATAAAGCCAATGTCTAACAATTTCTGTTGTTGGGTCTTTAACTCCTGAAGTTCAATAGGAGCCATTCAATATGGGGCTTTGGAAATGGGTTTTGTACCGGGTTTAAGGTCGATACAAAATTCAATTTCATGCTCAGGGGGTAGGCCAGGAAGTTTTTCGGGGAATACGTCAGGAAATTTATTAACAATAGAAATATCGTTCAAAACTGACGTATTTTTGTTTAAATCTGTGACATGAGCTAAGAAAGCTTGACATCCGTTTTTCAATAAACGAATAGCTTTATGGCTTGAGATGATCGTGATTGATTTTAATGATTTAGTCGCTTGAATTCGCATAATAGATTGATTAGGAATATAAAAGCTAACAACCTTACGGAAACAATCAATTTTTGTATGATGAGTAGTTAACCAATCAATCCCTAGAATCACGTCAAATGCAAGTATTTTCAATGAAATAAGATCTACAGGTAATGTGAGGGTACCGATTTGAACCAAACAAGACTTATAAATAGTGGATGTAATGAAGGTTTCTCCCAACGGAGTTTCCACAGATAAGTCAAAGTTTAATTTCTCCGGAGTTAAATTTAATCGATGAGCGCAAGTAGGAGAAATAAAAGAATGGGTAGAACTAGTATCAAATAAAGTATAGATTTCGTTAGTGTTTATGATAAGCTTACCCGTGATGACCTCATTCGGGTTCCTTGCTTTCTGGGATGTCACAACAAACGCTCTCCCTTGCACTACCGGCTTTGACTTGTCTGGGACGACCTTTGGTGCCTCCATCCTAGCTAAATTTGTCTTCGGTGAATGACAAAATCGGGCTAAGTGACCTTCTCTTCCACAATTATAACATACTTTGGACGGCATCGCGCAATTTGGACTGATGTGTCCCTCCCCTCCGCATTTGAAGCATATGATAAGTGGTCTTTCTCCTTCCTTAACAATGGGTGTTGGTGCTGACGTATTTCCATCATTGTTGAATCTCCTCATCTTGAAATGTCCATTCTTATTGTTTTGGCCCTGATTACCACCAAAGTGGTTACCATTTCTGGCATGTTGATTCCCTCCACGCTTGTTATCACCGCTTCGATGACTGCTCTCGCTGGTATTATCATTTTGCCGGCAGATCTCTTTTAGTTGACTCGTTATTGCGATCCACTAACTGAGCCCTATTTACAACATCTGAATATAAACACAGTTTATGAGAAATAAGATGTTGACGTATCTTCGGCTTCAAAGCTCTTAAAAACATCTGTGTCATTCTCTCTTCATTATCCACCAAGTGGGACGCAAACCGGGATAACTCCGCAAATTTAGCCTCGTATTGCGACACGGTCATATTGTTTTGTTCCAACTTGATTAACTCCACCTCCTTCATGTGACGAATACTTTTGGGAAAGTATTCGTCGTTGAACAGCTCTTGGACCTTCTCCCAAGACATCTTCAGTACGGCAGGTTGAGTACGTTTCACCGATTTCTACTAGTAATCTGCCTCTCCGCGCAACATAAAGGCAGCAAAGGGAACCTTTTGCTCCTCGGAGCATCCCAAGACATCAAATATCTGGTGATCTTCTTTATCCATGCTTCCGCCATAAGTGGTTTTGGCTCTCCCTTAAACTCCGGTGGTCCCAGCTCCTTAAACTGTTTAGCGGTGACCGCCCAAGAGTTTCCAGTTTTTCCACCTGCATTTTGGACAGGATCCGCTCTCGCCTGCTGTTGCATGAATTGCATAAAGCCCCTGAACATTTGATCATTCATCATTTGGTCAGTATTGTTGTTTGCATGAGGATTGTCGCCTTCCTGATGCACATTATCCTGATTATTGATATGTGGTGAATCAACGGTCGCCTGTGCTCCATTGCTATTCTCAACATTCTCGGATGTCATTTTCAGATACTGCCACAAAACAAAGGTTAATTGACATGTAACATATTATCCATAAATTTTGATCGACTAATTAAATACCACATAAACTTAGGTAGGTCATACTAGCGAAGGTATTCCCCATCTCTCCCCTCCTAGTATTCTCATATCTTAGCCAAGGATCATATCCCTAAGCTCTAAGACCAACTATGACGCCCCCAAAATTAGGTATACATCACCCATTTTGGGTCGTCAGATACATGGTACAAAATTCAAATACAACTTACTAATACAACTGTCGTGTACAATACGACAAAACATAACTGTGAGTTTGAATATAATTATTGTCTACTAGAGATTATACAAACTCAAAAGGAGTCCTCATTACAATTATTAACACAATATTTCACAGAATAGTGAGGACTACTAATGCTATCCTCTGGACCGTCACTCCGTTCCCCGACTAGTCCCTACTATGTTCTCATTTCCTGAAGAGAACAGTGAAAGAAAAGGTGAGCTCAACTAGCCCAGTAAGAAATATTATGACTAAGATAATGCAGAATAAATTATCGTTAGTCTTCAACAGTGTTAAACTGATAAAATATAACAACATCAAGTTTAACTGCAGCGGAACAAGCAATCCATTAAAAGAGTCAAGTAGAAAATAAAATCTACTATCTTTTATGATTTAAAAGGTTTTTCATGACTTTTATCGCTGGGACTCAGCTTAATAAATAATCCACATCATCGAATCATCCATGCACTACGGCCAAGGATATTCTTTAGTATCACGACCACAAATTATCCATGCACTATAGCCAAGGACATTCGTGTATTCATTAATAGTCATGATCATGCCAACAACTGTCCATCAATGAACTACGGGCCAATGATAACTTTTACCACATCATTTGTAACATTACGGTAATGATTACAGCGAATAATCCCTGGTCATAATCATACCAAGTCCATCTATGCACTACAGGCCACAGATGACTTTCAATATAATATAAACATGAGGATGATGACAATGATATAAGAATTCAATAAAAAAATTTCAAGAATTAATTTATCCAGGAACTAATAATGTCCAAATTGTCAACATGATACTACTTTGAAGAGTAAAATTCAAGAATGATCAGAATAATATTTCCATGAAAAGATACTGGATGAAGCGCAAATATCAAGGATATTCTACTAATTTCATGGAGTATAGAAGTCAAAACTTTAACCAACTGAGTATAATAAAGAATGGAATAACAAAAGAAATCACCATGCATGCGGTACTTCGCATAGACAGGTTATTCCAACAGAATAATAATAACGGAACCAGATCAGGCAAAATTTGCACCGACAGGATGTTCCAATAGAATAATAAAGACGGAATCAGGTCCGGTGTAAAACACACAGACAGGATGTTCCAACAGAATAATATTAACGACAGAACCAGTTCCGGTGTAAAACACACAGATAGGATGTTCCAACTGAATAATAATAAAGACGGAACTAGGTCCGGTGTAAAACACATAGATAAGATGTTCCAACAGAATAATAGAAGAATATCACTAAGTATAGGGTAAAACGCGTATACAGGTTATTCCAATAGAATAATAAGCAATGGAATAACAACAGTTCTCTTCATGAATAAGAAGGAATAACACCCCTTACATTAGTAGTAGATTAAATACTGCAATAGTGTAGTAACAGAATACTCTTCTTCTTTCTCTCTTATTCTCTCTATAGTTTCTCTCTCTATAGCTTGAATGAATTCGTGAAAAATAATGAAGCACTAGGCCTCTATTTATAGAAGATTTCTAGCTTAGCACTTGAAATGTGAAAAGGCAAGTGGCTTGACGACTGGTGATGTGAAAAGAAAATTGGTTTGACGCTTGTAATGTGAAACGACAATTGGTTCGATGCCTGTAATATGAAATGGCAAGTGGTATGACGTCTGGTAAATGTAGTTACTATTGACGAAGGTAATTACTATTGATGAAGGTAATTACTATTGACGAATAGACTCTTAGATGATGACATATGGCCCCCCCATAAAATAACCAAACTTACCACAAACGTCTCATAATAGACTCTTTATATACATCAAGGATTGAATAAATATTACCACAAATCATTTTATTTTTAATCAACACATATTTAATCTTTCAACAATTATTAATCATTTATAACTTGTCGTCTCAATTATTGATTTAATAATATAACATATTATACAGATGATACTGTGACAATAATTGAATCAAAAATATAAGAGATATGATGCAACAATTACTGTAGCAATAATTGAGTATAGCTGAGTGACTTCTCACGTAAGCATCAATAATCAATACTGTGTGCTACTATGCAACCACGCATATTACTGTACTTTTACTACCGGGTAGTTCAACAGTTTTAACGGTAACACTTCCGTCGTTATTTTCATAAAGTATTTTTGTCGTTTTCTCAATCCGACAATAATTCCGTTGTGGGGTCCACCAATGATTATGCCGTCATACGAATATTCTCCGACAAAAAGAATATTCCCCGATCAAACGAATATTTTATAACAACTTGCTTACTTTGCAAAATTTATAAATATTACCCACAACTATAACATTATACCAAATTTACTCCATAATATTCAAAAATAATATTTATAGAAAATTTATCTTTATTTATAAAAGTTGGGGTCTTACAAATAATACCCTTTACAACTGTTGAACGAAAATAATATTCCTACAAATATTGAACGAAGATGATATTCCTTACGAATATTGAACGAAAATAATATTCATACGAATACGAAAAATAATCTCTTCAGAATCTGAAATAAATAATACCCCTTACAAGTACAACAAATAATATCCCTTACCGTAAAAGAAACTGAATATAAGAGTAGTGAAGTAGCAGAATACTTTTCTTATTTCTCTCTAAAATTTTCTCTCTCTAGAGTTTCAGTGAATTCGTAAGAAATAATGAAGGAATGAGCTTCTATTTATAGGAGAATGGAAAGGCACTGTGTAAGGATTTCTTCACAGATGAAATAATTCAAAGGCTCACGGATGAAAAATTTTGATACTACATATTCAAATTGTCAAACCTTTAACCAATCATAACAAAGCAAGACAAAATATAATATATATATATATATATATATATATATATATATATATATATATATATATATATATATAATACTCCCTTTTCCCACCAATTTCGTCACCCACCACATACATCACCCATCACACCCATTTTTCTTTCTTCCAACATAACCCCACATAAGGTTCTTAGAGCCAAAGAAAAGCCTATTTTTAGTCTAAATAAAACACTTGAGAGATTTAAATCTCCAGGTAAAGAAATTACCCTCCCTGAATTAAATCAAGAAGTTAACAAACTTAAAAAGGAAATTTCTAGTTTAAAATTGGATATTTCTAATTTAAGAAAAGAGATTGATGATAAAAAATCAAATCTTCAAGTTAATGATTCTTCTTCTAATGATGAAAGTCACGATGAACCAGAATCATCGGGCACAAAAGACCATGATCTTTTTGTTCAAGGTCTATCTCTAAAAAGAATTAAGGATATTACTATTCAAAAATGGTACGTATCTATTAATTTAGTTATTGATAAAACTTTCTCTGTACAACTCCCTGCTCTAGTTGATACTGGTGCAGATTTGAATTGTATTCAAGAAGGTATTATCCCCACTAGGTATTATAAAAAAACCAGTGAAAAACTTAATTCAGCCAATGGTAGTCAAATGGAAATAAAATACAAATTACCTAAAGTTCATATTTGTCAAGACAGCATGTGTTTTAAGACTTCATTCGTCTTAGTTCGCAATCTTACTGACAAAACCATTTTAGGTCTACCATTTATATATTTACTCTATCCATTCACTACTAGTAATAAAGGATTAAGTTGTGAACATTTAGGTAAGAAAATTACATTTAAATTCTTAATTAAACCAAAGGAAAGAGATTTAAAATTTATTCAAGAAGAATCAATTTCTAATTCATTGAATCTGTTGAATTCTAAAGTTACTCACTTGAATTTCCTTAAAGAAGAGATCAAGTATCAACAAGTTGAAGAACAACTTAAAAGTAACAGAGTTCAAGAAAAAATAAAAGAATTAAAAGATTACCTAATAAACAATTTATGTTCTGACTCTCCCAACGCCTTTTGGCATAGGAAGAAGCACACAGTTAGGCTGCCTTATGCAAAAGAATTTAAAGAACATTTAATTCCCACTAAAGCTAGGCCTATTCAAATGAGTCATGAACAGATGGAGTTATGTAAACAAGAAATTAATGATCTCCTCAGTAAAGGTTTAATTAGACATAGTAAGTCGCCATGGTCTTGCCCAGCCTTCTACGTTAATAATGAAGCTGAGAAAGAGCGAGGTGTCCCTAGGTTAGTCATTAATTATAAACCATTAAACAAGGTTTTAGAATGGATTAGGTACCCTTTGCCAAACAAGGATGATCTCCTTGGTAGGTTAAGTGTCTCCACCATCTTTAGTAAATTCGACCTCAAGTCTGGATTTTGGCAAGTTGCTATTCATCCAGAGGATAGGTACAAAACTGCATTCACCACTCCGTTCGGACATTACGAATGGAATGTTCAGTTATTTGGACTTAAAAATGCACCCAGTGAATTTCAGAATATTCTTAATAATATTTTGAATCCTTTCAGTCATTTTATCATTGTTTATATCGATGATATTCTAGTTTTCTCCAAGACTATTGAAGAACATATTAAACATTTGAATTCATTCTTCAAAACGGTTAAAACCAATGGTCTTGTTCTTTCCCCTTTCAAGTGTAGTCTGTTTCTGACTAAGGTCAGGTTTCTCGGTCTAATCCTCTATCATGGACTCACGCGGCCAATTGACAGAGCTATTCAATTCACCGACCGGTTCCCAGATAAGATTACCGACAAAACTCAGCTACAGAGGTTTCTTGGCTCGCTCAATTATATTGGCCAGTTTTACAAGGACCTCCGGAAGATTTATAAGCCTCTCTTTCAGCGCTTACAAAGTAATCCACCTCCATGGACTGACATTCATACTTCTGTCGTCCAACAAGTTAAAAAATATGTTAAGGTTTTGCCCTGCCTTGGCATCTCTAATGATTCAGCATTCAAAATAGTTGAAATCGATGCCTCTGATATTGGATTCGGTGGCATACTCAAACAAAAATTAACTCCTACTTCTGATGAACAAATTGTTCGTTTCCATTCTGGCGCATGGAACCCTACACAGCTAAAATACAGTACTATTAAAAAGGAGATTTTATCTCTAGTTTTATGTATTAAAAAATTTCAAAGAGATTTATTAAACCAGAAATTCTTAGTTAGGATTGATTGTAAATCAGCAAAATTTATTCTTGAAAAAGACGTTGAGAACGTCGCCTCTAAGCATTCATTCGCTAGATGGCAAGCAATTTTGAGTATTTTTGAGTTTGATATTGAATATATTAAAGGTAGTAACAACTCAGTTCCAGATTTTCTCACTCGTGAATTTATTAACACAGGTACAGTCACAGCAAAATGAGTGTTCGAGGAGGTTCTTCTTCTCGTGGTCATGGCCGCTCCGCCGGTCCAGTTAATCAACCAAAGGGAACTGTTGTTCCTCACCCAGTCACACAAACACATAATAAATTTCAGGTGCTTGGAACAGTTCCCAAGCCCTACTCATCCGTTCTTGCCAGTCAACCAAAACCATTTGATATCTACGCCAGTCAATCCCCTTCTACCTCATCTAAACCTAGTAATCCAGTGTCTGATTATCATCAGATTTATGATCAGCACTTATTCCATATAGAGTTAGCCATGAAACCCAAAAATGACCCTATTCAACTGGCTACCCAGTATTTTCCTGCTGGATGGCATTTTCTTCCTCTTGCTCCCTATAAATCTCTTGTGTATTATATGGATATCCTTATTGAAACAGAGTTAGTATTCATAAAACCAATATATGCCAATGATGATAAATCAAAACTCCTTTATCATTCGTTGTATATTAAACAAGTTCTCAATCTGTCCGATTGGGGTAGTCATCCATCTGATCTCAAGTCACTCTCTAATCAGAATAGCTCTTATTGCTATTATGATTACATGGAAGCATGGCACAAAATCATGCTTCATTAAAATGAAGATCATAGTCATTCGTGATTTTTTCAGTTCGACCACAAATTCAAGAGTCAATTCCCCAAATGGTTCATCCTTTGGTGGACAAGGTATGGTTTATGTCACAGTATTTTCCCCAAACCACTCCTTGCCCAGTTAGAACATTTTTGTCACTATAGTAATTATCATTCCAAATATGAGGAAATTCCAGTCTTCCTTATATTTTGTAGTAAATACAAAATCCCTTGGATTTTGAAATGGCAATATGTAGTTACAGCCACTCAAGAAGTCACCGTTTTTCATCCTCCGTCGTCCATTGGTATTCGGACGGCTCAGACTTTCCTTTCCTCCATTTCTCAGGTCTCTCGCCGTTTTTCAATTAAATGGTGGGATAAGTTCGGTGTTGATAGAATAGTTGGCCAAGTTCAGAAAGAATTCCCGCCAACTCCTTTATTAACTCCTCCAGTTACTACTCCATCAGTTGCAGCGGCCCAGGCCGTTGCTTCCTCCAGTTCATCTAGTAAACCTAAGGCAACTGATAAATCACCAGAAAAATCAGTTGGTCCCCCTAATTCAGATGTTTCTAGTTACTCTCCTTCTGAGTTAAGGCGTCTTGCAGATGCCATTCACTTAAGACTTGATCAGTTACATGAAGAGTCAGAGAAAGCTTCTTCTCAGTCCAGAGGAGATAATTCCAGTCAAGACCTTGATGATGAAAATGATTGTGACCCATATGGCACAATTGCTCTTCAGGATGCTCAGGATCCATTTGCTTGAGCCCTGTTTTAATCAATCAAGTGTGGATGAGACATTTTCCATGCTTAAGTCAGACAGCACCTGCTCCGGCAGCCTCAGTCACCTGCTCAGTCAGCCAGCACCTGCTCCGGCAGCCTCAGTCACCTGCTCAGTCAGCCAGCACCTGCTCCGGCAGCCTCAGTCACCTGCCTCGGCAGCATAGTCAGCAGCATCTTCGGTTTTTCCGCCGAAAGCAGCAATCAGTCAGACATCAGGCCCCACGGCCGCATTAGTCAAAAGCAAGCGTCTGCTTTTCCACCGAAAGCAGATTCCTTTTACTTTTACTTTAGTAAAATGTTTTTACTTGTACTTTTACTTTAGTAAAATGTTTCTTACTTTTACTTTACCCCAGTTATTGTAATAGTAACAATTAAGTTCACAAATCAAACTGTTTTCGACCGAAATCGCCGATAGCATCAAGAACCAACCGTGTGGCTCTGATACCATATAACAGCGACGATAAGTTTTTAAAAGAAAAAACTTAGACAGAAAAGAAAAGATTAAGAAGATGACCGGTGAATCGGTAAAGTAATCTCTTTCTTTTATTTATAAACATTTGAGGAAGGGATTACAGTATATCCTAGACTAAATGTTTGAGAGGGAAGAACGAAGTATTGAAGGACTTCGTCTTCATCTTCTAACTAAGAAGATCGAAGCTGAAAGCTTCGTCTCCGGCTAACTCTAGAGAGAAGGGAGAGGACCTCTGAAGAGCTATCTCTAGAGAGAGAAGCTCTGATGAGGTTTATTCAAAACCTAAACAACTCTAAACACTTTGAGTTGTTTAAATAGAAAAACTGAAAAGTAAATTACTATTGAATCACGCAGGATTCACTATTACATTGACTGAAGTAAAAGTAATTTACTTAAGTAAAAGTAAAACGTAAGAAACATTTTACATTTACTTTTACATTGGGTAAAGTTAAAAACATTTAACTTAAGTAAAAGCAAAAAGTTATTTCCTTTTACTTTTACTTTTACAATGATTAAAGTAAAAGAGATGATGGCGTGGGCCATCACCTGTCGGTGACTGAAGATGCCTCTGGCGTCTTCTTCGTTTACTGGTCCGTCTCCTGTTGGTCGCCGGTGGTGCTGTTGATCGTCTTCTCCGATGAGTCACCATCCCCATACTCTTCGGCCTCAAAAAAAATATCCAGGAAGTTAACCCCTTTTACCCCCAAAAATTAAGTTTACAAAAAGAAGGAGGAGAAAAAAATTTTCACCGAAAAATTGGTCAAATCTTCAAAACTTTTTAAGTTTTGTAAAAGATTTTTGTTTAAAAAACAAATCAGACTGAGATCTGAAACAAAGGATCACTCGATTGGTCCTGATCTATCAGCGAAATTGATCTAAACAGAAGACTCAAATCTGTTAACTGTTTAAACAAAAATTCTTTTTCTTGATGGTCTACTTAGAAAGCCTTACTTGCCTTAAACTCATACCCGTAGATCTAAGGATTCCCTTTGGCCATTCACTGCTCCCACCCTGGAGACTTACAAACAGGCACTAATCGGGACTTATGGCGATCTTGGGTGTTTTACGGTGAAGGTCGGGACTTGTAAAAGCAGAGCAAGAAAAATAAAAGTTTGAATAAACATTTAAGTTCACAAATCAAACTGTTTTCGACCGAAATCGCCGATAGCATCAAGAACCAACCGTGTGGCTCTGATACCATATAACAGCGACGAGAAGTTTTTAACATAAAAAACTTAGACAAAAAAGAAAAGATTAAGAAGATGACCGGTGAATCGGTAAAGTAATCTCTTTCTTTTATTTATAAACATTTAGGAAGGGACTACAGTATATCCTAGACTAAATGTTTGAGAGGGAAGAACGAAGTATTGAAGGACTTCGTCTTCATCTTCTAACTAAGAAGATCGAAGCTGAAAGCTTCGTCTCCGGCTAACTCTAGAGAGAAGGGAGAGGACCTCTGAAGAGCTGTCTCTAGAGAGAGAAGCTCTGATGAGGTTTATTCAAAACCTGAGTTTGAAACCTAAGTTCAAAACCTAAACAACTCTAAACACTTCGAGTTGTTTAAATAGAAAACTGAAAAGTAAATTACTATTGAATCACGCAGGATTCACTATTACATTGACTGAAGTAAAAGTAATTTACTTAAGTAAAAGTAAAACGTAAGAAACATTTTACATTTACTTTTACATTGGGTAAAGTTAAAAACATTTAACTTAAGTAAAAGCAAAAAGTTATTTCCTTTTACTTTTACTTTTACAATGATTAAAGTAAAAGAGATGATGGCGTGGGCCATCACCTGTCGGTGACTGAAGATGCCTCTGGCGTCTTCTTCGTTTACTGGTCCGTCTCCTGTTGGTCGCCGGTGGTGCTGTTGATCGTCTTCTCCGATGAGTCACCATCCCCATACTCTTCGGCCTCAAAAAAAATATCCAGGAAGTTAACCCCTTTTACCCCCAAAAATTAAGTTTACAAAAAGAAGGAGGAGAAAAAAATTTTCACCGAAAAATTGGTCAAATCTTCAAAACTTTTTAAGTTTTGTAAAAGATTTTTGTTTAAAAAACAAATCAGACTGAGATCTGAAACAAAGGATCACTCGATTGGTCCTGATCTATCAGCGAAATTGATCTAAACAGAAGACTCAAATCTGTTAACTGTTTAAACAAAAATTCTTTTTCTTGATGGTCTACTTAGAAAGCCTTACTTGCCTTAAACTCATACCCGTAGATCTAAGGATTCCCTTTGGCCATTCACTGCTCCCACCCTGGAGACTTACAAACAGGCACTAATCGGGACTTATGGCGATCTTGGGTGTTTTACGGTGAAGGTCGGGACTTGTAAAAGCAGAGCAAGAAAAATAAAAGTTTGAATAAACATTTAAGTTCACAAATCAAACTGTTTTCGACCGAAATCGCCGATAGCATCAAGAACCAACCGTGTGGCTCTGATACCATATAACAGCGACGAGAAGTTTTTAACATAAAAAACTTAGACAAAAAAGAAAAGATTAAGAAGATGACCGGTGAATCGGTAAAGTAATCTCTTTCTTTTATTTATAAATATTTAGGAAGGGACTACAGTATATCCTAGACTAAATGTTTGAGAGGGAAGAACGAAGTATTGAAGGACTTCGTCTTCATCTTCTAACTAAGAAGATCGAAGCTGAAAGCTTCGTCTCCGGCTAACTCTAGAGAGAAGGGAGAGGACCTCTGAAGAGCTGTCTCTAGAGAGAGAAGCTCTGATGAGGTTTATTCAAAACCTGAGTTTGAAACCTAAGTTCAAAACCTAAACAACTCTAAACACTTCGAGTTGTTTAAATAGAAAACTGAAAAGTAAATTACTATTGAATCACGCAGGATTCACTATTACATTGACTGAAGTAAAAGTAATTTACTTAAGTAAAAGTAAAACGTAAGAAACATTTTACATTTACTTTTACATTGGTAAATGTTAAAAACATTTAACTTAAGTAAAAGCAAAAGTTATCTAAAACATTTCTTACTTTTCCACCAACATGTCCACATCACACACATCCACATCCACACACATCATTCTCACTTCTTTTCCACCATTTCCCACTCACACACACAACATAAACATATATATACACATACATCACATACTTATATATATTAACTCCATCCCCTATACGTAACTCCCTCCCACCCCCATTTCTAAAATCAATTTTTAACACGTATGGGCCCCACATGTGGCCCCCACCTTTAAATAATTTCTACCGATTATTTTGAAAAATAAGTAAATGGGGGTCTATAAAATAAGCAAAACTGAGTAACTTCTCATATAAGCATCAATAATCAATACCGTGTGCTACTATGCAACCACGCGTATTACTGTACTTTTACTACCGAGTAGTTCAACAGTAATAACGGTAAAACTTCCACCATTATTTTCAATAAAAATATTTTTGTCATTTTCTCAATCCGACAATAATTCCGTTGTGGGGTCCACCAATGATTGCGCCGTTGTACGAATATTCCCTGCTAAAACGAATATTCCCCGACTAATCGAATATAATACAACAACTTGCATACTTTGTAAAATTTATAAATACTACCCACAACTATAACATTATATCAAATCCACACCATAATATTCAAAAAAATATTTTGAGAAATTTATATCTTTATTCATAAAATTTGGGGTCTCACAATCTCCCCTCCTTATGGAATTTTGCCCTCAAAATTTACATACGTACCTGGTATGCCGAACAGATGAGGACACTTCGTCAGATTCTAACTCTTGAGGTATAACCTTTAAGTGTAGAATATATTCCAGGATTTTAACAGGTACATCTTCATACGTTAAATCATCCGCTATTTTATCTGGTTCTAACTCAAAAATGTGGTTCGAGTCTTCCACATATTTACGTAACATGGATATGTGAAAAATGTTATGAACACGAGACATACTTGGCGGTAAAGCGAGTCTATAGGCCACAATTCCTACCCGATCGAGGATTAAAAATGGGCCAATGAATCGAGGATTGAGCTTTCCTCTCTTTCTAAATCTTGTAACGCCTTTCCATGGAGCAACACGTAACAACACATGATCTCCTATATCGAATTCTACGTCCTTTCGACGAAGATCAGCATAACTCTTTTGTCAATCTTGTGAGGTTTTTATACGATGTCAGATTGTTTGAATCTTTTCCATAGTCATACGTACCAATTCCGGTCCCAACAACGTTACTTCACCCACCTCATCCTAGCATATTGGAGAACGACACTTCCTTCCATACAACGCTTCGAATGGAGCCATGCCAATACTTGCTTGATAACTGTTGTTGTAGGAAAACTCCACCAATGATAAGAACTTGTGCCAACTTCCCTTGAAGTCAAGGACACAGAGTCTTAATAAATCTTCCAGAGTTTGAATAGTCCTTTTTGATTGTCCGTTCGTCTGAGGATGATATGCTGAACTAAATCGTAATTTCGTGCCCATAGCTTTTTACAAACTAACCCAAAATCGTGAAGTGAATCTTGGGTCTCGATCAGAAACTATGGATACTGGCATACCATGCAATCTTACAATCTCGTTTATGTACATACGAGCAAGACGTTTAAGTGTATAAGTTTCTCGTATTGGTAAGAAATGAGCAGACTTGGTCAATCTATCAACAATGACCCAAATTACATCTATGCCTTGAAAAACCTTGGGAAGATCAGTAACAAAATCCATGGTAATGTGCTCCCACTTCCATTCTGGAATTTCAAGTGGTTGCAATGGACCTTTCGGTACTTGATGCTCTGCCTTGACTCATTGATAAGTTACACACCTTGAGATAAAAAGCGCTATCTCCCTCTTCATATTGCTCCACCAAAATGTATGACGAAGATTACGATACATTTTGGTACTCCCAAGATGGATTGCAAACAGTGTATTGTGCGCCTCCATCATGATTTTATACTTTAACTCAGGATCGTTAGGAACACAAAGTCTGGAGTTGACTTGAAGTATTCCTTCATCATCGATTCTTGCTTCTAGAATAACGCCCTCTTGAACCTTCTTCATTCATCTGCTCTGAGTATCAAGCTTGAGCGACTTTAACTTTATCGATTAAATTCGATTTTACTCGTATATTCGTTATCTTTACGAGGGTTTGTATATTCGTACTTGTAAACGCATACGATCTTCTACTCAATGCATCAGCTACCACGTTCGCTTTTCCACGATGATAGTGAATGGTACGATCGTAATCTTTAACGGCTCGAGCCAACGTCTTTGGCGCATGATTCGTTCGTTTTAAGTAAAAAAATATTTGAGGGTTTAAGAAATGGGTTTTATACCGGGGTCAATACAAAATTCGATTTCACGCTCTAGGGGTAGGCTAAGAAGTTTTTAGGAATACATCAGGAAATTTATTAACGATAAAAATATCATTCAAAACTGTGACTCTTATCCAAGACTTGGATAACATGTCACATTGATACCTATCAACTTTCCATCGTCATTCACAACGTCTCCTACGAAAAGTCTAGCTTCGTTGCATTCCACACAAGGAAGTCAACAACGAAAGGATCGGAGCTCTTTACTTATGGCTTGATATGACAATGATTGACTTTAGTGGTTTGGTTACTTTGAATTCGCATAACAGGTTGGTTAGGAGTTTGAAAGCTAACAACCTTACAAAAAGCATGATGAGTAGTTAACCAATCGATTCCTAAGATCACATCAAAGGCAAGTATTTTCAAAGAGATACGATCGACAGGTAACGTGAAAGTGTTGATTTGAACAAGATTTATAAATAGTGGAGGTAACGAAGGTTTCTCCCAGCTGAGTTTAAACAGATATATCAAAGTCTAATTTCTCCGGAGTTAACTTCAAACATTGAACACAACTAGGTGAAATAAAAGAGTGAGTAGAACCGGTATCTAACATGGTATAGACTTCACTAGAATTTATGATAAGCTTACTTGTGATAACTTCATTTGGGTTCCTCACTTGTTGGGAAGTCATGACAACCGCTCTCCTTTGAACTACCCGACTTTGACTTGTCTGGGGTAGCATTTGGTGTCATCACTATCGTTGGAATTGACTTTTCTATAGGGCATATTCCACCATCAACTACTTCATCGTACTCCTGATTCATGATCTGAATCATGAATCTTCGATCCATATTGAATTGAGATTGACCACTCTGTACAAGGTAACTCAAAACTCGATGTTGGGTTCTTCCAATTGTTGTCCAAAAAGAAAAATGTATATCATCTATTTTAGCCTTTTTGAATCGGACGTCTCTTTCTACAATATCAACATGTCGTGCGTCTTTTACCCACTCATCCTTCATTCTCACCTGTTCAGTTGTTTCTTCTTTCAGCTGATCCTTGATATTTGAATTCTCAGATTCCAACCTTAATATCTTACACTCTGCCAAAGCGTGATTTTGTTCGAGCCTCACATATCGGGTAACACAATTTTGAATTGTTGCATCCCTTTGTTCCATGACCACTTGCCGTTCTTCGACCTATTATTCTAACTCATGAATACGATCTTGCAGTTCTACATTTTGATCAAAAATTTCTTCTAATAAATTCTCCTTAGGTTTCTCTTCTTCCTCACTCTCAGCTGCTACCTCTGCGACTAGCTCGGGTGCAACTATTAATTCTTCCTTCACCACATGGATATCTCTAATTTCTTCTTCGCCTGATATTACATTATCTTGGTTAGTGATTAGAGGTGTCTCCACGGTCTCATTCACTCCATTGTTGACATTATCAGCTGCCATTTTCAAATACTGCCACAAAACAAGGGTTAAATAATATATCATATATTATCCCTATACTCTGACCGGCCAATTACATAACAAGTAAACTTAGGTAGATCATACTAGCGAAGGAATTCCCCGTCTCTTCCCTCCTAGTTCTTATCTCACATCTCAGCCAGTGATCATGTGACGCCCCCAAAATAGGTATACATCACCCAACCCATTCTGAGTCGCCAAATACATGGTACAAAAATAAATACAACTTCAGTAATACAATTGTCGTGCAAAATACGACAACACTTATACTGTGAGTTTGAATACATATTGTCTAATAGAGAGTATAAAAACTCAAAAAAAGTCCGCATTACAATTATTGATTAGTGCCTTCTTACGTAAGGATCAATAATTCATCAATATTGTGCAATACCTTGTGCTACTGTGCAACCACGCGTATTACTGTATTTTAACCACCAGGTATTCCAACAGTGTTAACGGTGACAATTACGCTGTTATTTATAAAAACTCATACTTTGTCATTTTTTCATCCGACAGTTATCCGTTATGGGGCCCACAAATGGCTGCGACGTCGTACGAATATTCCCCGACAGGAAGAATATTCCACGACCAAATGAATATTCCCCGACACAATGAATATTTTATAACCAATTGCTTATTTTGTAAAATTTGCACATTTCACCAATAACCAAAGTATTATATCAAATTATCACCTTATTATTCACAATAATAAATAGAGGAAATTCGATTTTATTCATTAAAAAGTTGGTGTCTTACAGATCATATCCCTAAGCTTTGATACCAACTATGACGCCCTCAAAATAGGTATACATCACATATTCTGAGTCGCCAAATACATGGTACAGAATACAAATACAATCTTTAATATACAACAAGAGAGCTGTGAATTTCAATACAAATACTGTCTTCTAGATAATATACACTCTCAGAATAAGTTCTCATTACATTTATTACCACACCATTTAACAGAATAGTGAGGACTACTAATACTATCATCTGATCCATCACTCCGTTCCCCGACTTGTCCCAGCTATATTCTCATTTCCTGAAGAGAACAGTGAAAGAAAGGGTGAGCTCAACTAGCCCAGTAAGAAATATTATGCCTAAGATAATGCAGAATAAATTATCATTAGTCTTCAACAATGTTAAACTGATAAAATACAATAGACATCAAGTTTAACTGCAGCGGATCAAGAAATCCATTAAAAGAGTCAAATACAGAATAAAATCTACTATCTGTTATGATTTAAAAGGTTTTTCATCACTATTATCGCTGGGACTCAGCTTAATAAATAATTCACATCATCCCTGCACTACGGCCAAGGATATTCATTAGTATCACGACCACAAATTATCCATGCACTACGGGCAAAGGATATTCGTGTATTCATCAATGGTCATGATCATGCCAACAACTGTCCATCAATGCACTACGGGCCAATAAAGACTTTTACCACATCATTTATAACATTACGGTCATGATTATACCGAATAATCCCTGGTCATAATCATACCAAGTCCATCTATGCACTATAGGCCACAGATGATTTTTAACAAAATATAAACATGAGGATGATGACAATGATATAAGAATTCAATAAAACAAGTTCAAGAATTAATTTATCCTGGAACCAATAACATCCAAATTGTCAACATGATACTGCTTTGTAGAGTAAAATTCAAGAATGCTCAGAAGAATATTTCCATGAAAAGATACTGGATGAAGCGAAAATATCAAGGATATTCCACTAATTTCATGGAGTATAGAAGTCAAAACTTTATCCAACTGAGTATAATAAGGAATTGAATAACAAAAGAAATCATCAGGCATGCGATAGACCGCACATGCAGGTTATTCCAACAGAATAATAATTAACGGAACCAGGTGTAATAACCAGAAAAAAAAATTATATTCTTAAAACATATTGTTTGGACTTTGTCTTTTATTTGAGTCAAACTTGTTATTTAATTTATTTTGGCTAATAGGTATTAATAAGTGATGGACAAATTAACTTAGTAAAATTGGGTTTTTCTTATATTTGGCAGTTTTGGTCGAATTGTAGTTTATTTATGTTGACTATAATAAGTATGTGGTTACATTAATTAGGGTATTTAAATTAATTAGGTCCAACTAATTTTTAAATATTTAAGTTTAGGCTTGTCAATCTAATTGAGCCCAATTCAAATGGTTGGGTTGAAGACCAAACTATAATAAGCATAACTTTAATATATTAAGTTAGGGTTTTCCTATTATTGGTACTACAGTAAATGATGAAAAAGAAGAGGGGAAATAATATTTGGGCAACAAGAAAAGAAGAGGAGAAAGAAAAGCTGCGGGATATTAATTCAAATCGAATTCAATTATTTGTTAAAATTATAAAAATTTACTTAATAATAAATTAAATAATATTATGTTATTAATGGTTAAATTTGTAAAAAAAAATTAGTTTATTCTATTAGATCTACTTGAAGGAGAGTAACTTATAATTGCATTATTATTTTTATTAGATCGGACGGAGGGAATTTAAGGATTATTTTTAGTATATAAATTTCGGGTAATACATTACTTAATTCAGGTACGTATTCCATACTCTTTCAGCGATACTCTTGTTAAATTTTATTTGTTCGTTTGTTTCCTTATTTCGAATTATGTTATGATTTCACATAATTGTTTCATGTGAAATAAATATATTAGTTTTATTTTGGAGTTGATACACATGACTTGTATTTGTACTCTTTGAATTAGGATATCATGTTTAATATTTATTTTTGATAATTGTAGTGCGGTACATGTTGCTACCTTCTTTTTGAGACTATAATTTGATTTGGTTCAACATGTACATATAGAACCCTTTTGTTGGTATTATGTCGCACGTGTTGTGACATAGTATTTTTGTTAGAATATACCGTAGGATATACCTGAGCTATAACCACCTGTGGGGGTACCACATGCATGTTTTCTTGGCACGAGAGACATGACACTTTCCATGGCGGTGTGATTAGTCCACGGCGTCTCTGTTTTGGGCTCTGGAGGAAGTGGGCCATTTGGTGTTTTGTTGTGGGAGGCATATGGGTTAACCCTAGTTTTCTGTTCTGCGGATTTGTGATGTTGTGCCAAACACACCTATCCGATTTGCATACATTTGGATTCGCGGTCCAATGTGTGATTTGCCTGTGTGGCATTATTTTGGTTGCTTGTGTGGCATCATTTGACTTGCATGTGTGGTATTATTTTGACTTGCTTGTGTGGCATTGTTATGACTTGCCTGTGTGGCAATGTATATTTCTGAGCTCACTCGACATGAAATAAAACTCAACCATTTGATTCAGCCTATTATTTAATTGTATTAGTTTTTTGTTTCAGTTCAGTTCAATTCATTGAGTTAGTTACTTCAGTTCGTTATTTCTTTATTCTTCTATTGGTTTCGTCAATTCTGTTGATTTGGATATATTCCATTCAGATCTTTGGAGATTATATTTTCGTCCGTATTTATAACGCTTGAGGTTTTGTTCAATATTTTATCTCAGTTATTTTAGTATATCAGTTGTATATCTTTTGTATATCTATATCCGTACTGGGCAATTGGCTCATGCTGTGTTTTTCTTCCGGCAGGTTTGCAGGGGTGATTCAGGGCTAGTGTGATGAGAGTATTGCCTTGACTATCTAGGTTGATTCAATTTTTTTTAGTTTTAATTATTTTGACTCTAGTTGGAGAATTGTATTTAGTACTTTATTAAGGGATCACCATTATTAATATTTTGAAGTTATTAATGCTCTGTTTACTTATTTTGAGGTTTGTTGTGCTTTGTTCGTGACCTCCCTTTCCTTTTCGGGAAGGGGGTGTTACAGAGATTGTATCAAAGCCAGGTTCTTTCTTGTAGAAAACCTATTTAGGTTTGATCTGTGAGTTGTGGGTAAATCATTGGGTAGACGTAGGAGTTTGATTCGATTTTGTTCTTTGTTTTGTAGGTCTCTATTTTGACCAACTGTCGATTTCTTTTCGATTTATAGTTGATTTGAGGAAAATGGAATAATTTGTTAAGGTGATTAAGTAATGATATTAGTTAAGAATTGTGATTTAATCATTGAGGTGAATAAAGTTATACTTTTTACAGATAAGAAGTGATCTTATATGAGATGTGATTATGATATGAGTATTTGTATCGACTATTATTTGATTTTGAAAAATTATTTGTTAGAGTTTTTTTTTTGACAATTATTATGATCGTTGAATTGAGGATTTGATTTGAGTAAGGTTTTGATATATGTTAAGCTTGTGGATAATTTGATATTTATGTATTGATGGGATACTATGATAAAGTGAAAATTATTAAGTATAGATGATTTCTTGTAATGTGAGTTGTTGATATTCGAGGTAATTAGATTAATCATTTGGAGTTAATGATCAATTTTGTGGTTATTTTCTAGTAGGATATTGGAGTTATGTTCTATGAACTTTCTTTGTGATAGTATGGGGAGACATTGAAATTTATTGGATTAAGGTTTGCAATAAGGGATGATTAATTTATTATATGATTAGATAGTAAGCGATGAAATTCAATTAATTTTGAGAGATCTTGAATATTTATAGTTTGCTTATGCAGATAGTAGAATATTTGATTTAGAGTTGATATGATGATAAAGAGATCTTAATAGTATATTCTTTGGTGTAATAATATTTAAGAACTAGCTAGTTCAAATTGAGGTTTGAATATTTTGAAGCTCTTGATGATTTAGGAAAAAGTTGATATAATTTGTTGAGTTGTTTGGTTTATCCGATATCCTTGGATTTTTGTATGATCGATTTTATATAAATAAAATAAAAATAATTTGTTAGATCTTTGTAATGTGTGGAACATAAAGTTTACGAATTAAAGATAATTTTAAATGTTTCGAGTATTCGAATCGTATTTAGATGAAGAGAAAATTTTACATTTTCGAATTATGTTACGAAGAGTACGTAGGTTTACAAGAATGAAACTCAAAGATATTAGCGACCGCCCGCACCAACGGTGGATCATGTGATCTAATTTGATGCAACGCGAAGAACCTTACCAAGGCTTGACATAGTAGCTGGCGAATCTTTTACAAGTACATTGATAGTTACGTGGACCGATGACTTATCCGCGTTGATCGTTACAAATGGCGGCGATACGTCTTAACTATATATTTTTTTATATAGCTTATTTGAATTCTGAGGACGGAATTATTTTTAAGGGGTGAAAAATGTAATAACCGTTTTTTTAATAATTAAATATTAATTGATTTTTTTTTATTTTATACAATTGTATTTTAATTGGAAAAGGTAAGTGACTTTTTTTTCGTTTCTTTAAATAATGGATTAAATTAAAAATGAGGAGTCCATTAGAGTTTTGGTAGCAGTTATATTGAGTTATATTTATATTTAAAGAGTGAAGTTGTAACTTTAATCCTATTCTAATTTTATTAGTTGAATTTTCGAGTAGAATACTTATACGCGCTGCAGTCCATTAGAAAAATTATAATTAATTCATCTGATGTCAGAATTGAGTGAATCCAAATCATGTTCCTTCAGTTTTTCGTCCTCTACAATTTTGAAGAAGTAAAAAACTTGAGATAATTTTAGATCGTCAAGAGCGGGTTATGAGGAGGAAGACAATCTCATTTGTTAAAGTTTTGTAGCAAAATCATTTAGAGCGCGAAGCTACTTGAGATGGGGGAGTCTATTTGAGCGGAGTGTCCGCCTCTCTTTGGAAATTAGGTACGTTCCATTCTTTTGATTCCGAGAACGGAATCCTTTTTAAGGGGGAGGTAATGTAATAACCGGAAAAAAAAATTATATATTCTTAAAACATATTGTTTGGACTTTGTCTTTTATTTGAGTCAAACTTGTTATTTAATTTATTTTGGCTAATAGGTATTAATAAGTGATGGGCAAATTAACTTAGTAAAATTAAGTTTTTCTTATATTTGGCAATTTTGGTCGAATTTTAGTTTATTTATGTTGACTATAATAACTATGTGGTTACATTAATTTGGGTATTTAAATTAATTAGGTCCAACTAATTTTTAAATATTTAAGTTTGGGCTTGTCAAAATAATTGAGCCCAATTCAAATGGTTGGGTTGAAGACCAAACTATAATAAGCATAACTTTAATATATTAAGTTAGGGTTTCCCTATTATTGGTACTACAGTAAATGATGAAAAAGAAGAGGGGAAATAATATTTGGGCAACAAGAAAAGAAGAGGAGAAAGAAAAGCTGTGGGATAAAAAGAAAAATTTGAGAAACAAGATTGTGAGAGAAAATTCAACAGAATTGTATCTAAAAAAAAAGGTATTTATTGGATTTATTTTTGAATATATCATTATTCTTTTATTAGTGTGATTACAGTTTAAGAGAATTTGAATCCGTCGTTGGTTTAATTAATCAGATGCGTTGGTATAATTTTGATTTATAATTGAGAATCTGTGATAGTTAATAAGTTAGATAAAAAATAAGTTTGCTAATGTAAGTTTGGTTGGTAAACAATTTACATGTATATATATGGTTCGATACCGTCGGCTTTTCAATTGTAAAAGAAGGGCTTCCTGACTCTTTTCATTATCAGATGGTTAATATAATCATGTTAATATAATTTTCATCCATATATATATATATATATATATATATATATATATATATATATATATGTTATATCATAGTAATCATTAGGTACATATATATGAGGTATAACTATAATGATTGGAAAAATGAAAGCTTAATTTTTTTTTAGCAATCTGAATTCGGAAGTGGGGTGATAAAGTTAGTATACTATTTTAATAAATAACTAATTATAATGTTATACTTAAAAATTTCACTGAAAGTTTTGTATATTAATTCAAATCGAATTCAATTATTTGTTAAAATTATAAAAATTTACTTAATAATAAATTAAATAATATTATGTTATTAATGGTTAAATTTGTAATAAAATTTTAGTTTATTCTATTAGATCTACTTCAAGGAGAGTAACTTATAATTGCATTATTATTTTTATTAGATCGGACGGAGGGAATTTAAGGATTATTTTTGAAATATAAATTTCGGGTATTACATTACTTAATTCAGGTATGTATTCCGTACTCTTTCAGCGATACTCTTGTTAAATTTTATTTGTTCGTTTGTTTCCTTATTTCGAATTATGTTATGATTTCACATAATTGTTTCATGTGAAATAAATATATTAGTTTTATTTTGGAGTTGATACACATGACTCGTATTTGTACTCTTTGAATTAGGATATCATGTTTAATATTTATTTTTGATAATTGTAGAGCGGTACATGTTGCTATCTTCTTTTTGAGACTATAATTTGATTTGGTTCAACATGTACATATAGAACCCTTTTGTTGGTATTATGTCGCATGTGTTGTGAGATAGTATTTTTGTTATAATATATCGTAGGGTATACCTGAGCTATAACCACCTGTGGGGGTACCATAGGCATGTCATCTTGGCACGAGAGGGCACTTTCCGTGGCGGTGTGATTAGTCCACAGCGTCTCCATTTTGGGCTCCGGAGGAAGTGGGCCATTTGGTGTTTTGTTGTGGGAGGCGTATGGGTTAACCCTAGTTTTCTGTTCTGCGGATTTGTGATGTTATACCAAACACATCTATCCGATTTGCATATATTTGGATTCATGGTCCAATGTGTTATTTGCCTGTGTGGCATCATTTGACTTGCCTATGCGACATTATATTGACTTGCATGTATGGCATTGTTTTGACTTGCCTGTGTGGAAATGTATATTTCTGAGCTCACTCGACATGAAATAAAACTCAACCATTTGATTCAGCCTATTATTTAATTGTATTAGTTTTTTGTTTCAGTTCAGTTCAATTCATTGAGTTAGTTACTTCAGTTCGTTATTTCTTTATTCTTCTATTGGTTTCATCATTTCTGTTGATTTGGATATATTCCATTCAGATCTTTGGAGATTATATTTTTGTCCGTATTTATAACGCTTGAGGCTTTGTTCAATATTTTATCTCAGTTATTTTCGTATATCAGTTGTATATCTTTTGTATATCTGTATCCGTACTAGGCAATTGGCTCATGCTGTGTTTTTCTTTCGGCAGGTTTGCAGGGGTGATTCAGGGCTAGTGTGATGAGAGTATTGCCTTTGACTATCTAGGTTGATTCAATTTTTTTTAGTTTAGATTATTTTGACTCTAGTTGGAGAATTGTATTTAGTACTTTATTAAGGGATCACCATTATTAATATTTTGAAGTTATTAGTGCTCTGTTTACTTATTTTGAGCTTTTTTGTGCTTTGTTCGTGACCTTTCTTTCCTTTTCGGGAAGGGGGTGTTACACCAGGTCCTGCGTAAAACGCACAGACAAGATATTCTAACAGAATAATAAAGACGGAATCAGGTCCGACGTAAAACGCACAGACAGGATATTCCAACAGAATAATAAAGACGAAATCAGGTCCGGCGTAAAACGCACAAACAAGATATTCCAACAGAATAATAACGAATAGAATAACAGAAGAATTTTACCAAGTATAGGGTAGCCCGCGTATACAGGTTATTCCAACCGAATAATAAATAATGGAATAACAGAAGTTCTCTTCATGAATACAAAAGAAATAATACCCCTTACGAGTACAACAAATAATATCCCTAACAACTATTAAACGAAAATAATATTTCTATGAACATTGAACGAAAATGATATTCCTTACGAATATTGAACAAAAATAATATTCATACAAATACGAAAAATAATATCTTTTCAAAATATGAAATAAATAATACCTCTTACAACTGTTGAACGAAAATAATATTCCTACAAATATTGAACGAAGATGATATTCCTTACGAATATTGAACGAAAATAATATTCATACGAATATGAAAAATAATATCTCTTCAGAATATGAAATAAATAATACCCTTTACGAGTACAATAAATAATATCCCTTACCGTAAAATAAACTGAATATAAGAGTAGGGAAATAGCAGAATACTTTTCTTCTTTCTCTCTAAAATTTTCTCTCTCTAGAGTTTCAGTGAATTCGTAAGAAATAATGAAGGAATAAGCTTCTATTTATAGGAGAATGGAAAGGCACTGTGTAAGGATTTCTTCACAGATGAAATAATTCAAAGACTCACGGATAAAAATTTTGATACTACATATTCAAATTGTCAAACCTTTAACCAATCATAACAAAGCAAGACAAAATATAATACATATATATATATATATATATATATATATATATATATAATACTCCCTTTTTCCACCAATTTCGTCACCCACCACATACATAACCCATCACACCCATTTTTCTTTCTTCCAACATAACCCCACATGTTCCCTCCACCAATACCCACTCACTCATTCAATATATATATATATATATATATATATATATATATATATATATATATATATATATATATATATATATATCCACACTCCACCACTCACACACACATTTTTTACTTTTCCACCAACATGTCCACATCACACACATCCACATCCACACACATCATTCTCACTTCTTTTCCACAATTTCTCACTCACACACACAACATAAACACACACACACACACATATATATATATATATACACATACACACATCACATATTTATATATATTAACTCCATCCCCTATACGTAACTCCCTCCCACCCCTATTTCCAATATCAGTTTTTCAACACATATGGGCCCCACATGTGGCCCCTACCTTTAAATAATTTCTACTGATTATTTTAAAAAATAGGTAAATGGGCGTCTATAAAATAAGCAAAACCGAGTAACTTCTCACATGATCAATAATCAATACCGTGTGCTACTATGCAACCACGTGTATTACTGTACTTTTATTACCGAGTAGTTCAACAGTATTAACGGTAAAACTTCCGCCGTTATTTTTAATAAAAATATTTTTGTCGTTTTCTCAATCCGACAATAATTCCGTTGTGTGGTCCACCAATGATTGCGCCGTTGTACGAATATTCCCTGCTAAAACAAATATTCCCCGACCAATCGAATATAATACAACAACTTGCATAATTTGCAAAATTTATAAATACTACCCACAACTATAACATTATATCAAATCCACACCATAATATTCAAAAAAATATTTTGAGAAATTTAAATCTTTATTCATAAAATCTGCGGTCTCACAATTGTAGTGCCAGATAGTGAAATTGTTGAGCAATGAAATGAGATCGTAGAGAGGCCTATACAAGACGACGAACCTCCACACCAAGAATAAAGAATAGATCTTGAAGACCTAAGACAAGAAGGCATTAGGACAGATGTCCCAACAGGAAACAGATGGGCAAGAGATCACATTCAAGATTTAATCATTGGAGATCCGAGTGCAAGAGTCAAAACAAGAGCTGCCACCCAAAATGAATTTTTTTTATCTAAGCTTCTTGTCACAAATGGAACCTAAGAAGATAGAGAATGCTATGGAAGACTCCAGCTGGATAGAAGCCATGCAGAAAGAACTTAATCAGTTTGAAAGAAGTAAAATATGGAGATTGGTACCAAGACCAAAAATTCATCCTGTCATTGGAACCAAGTGGGTCTTCAGAAATAACATGGATGAAGATGGAGTGATAACCAGGAATAAGGCAAGACTAGTGGCCAAGGGCTACTCTCAGGAAGAAGGTATTGACTACGATGAGACATTTGCACATGTTGCCAGACTAGAAGCCATCAGAATTGTGAGACCCCAGATTTTATGAATAAATATTTAATTTTCTCGGAATAAATTTTTTAATATTATGGTGTGCATTTGATATAATGTTATAGTTGTGGGTAGTATTTATAAATTTTACAAAGTACGCAAGTTGTTATATAATATTCGATTGGTCGGAGAATATTCATTTTAATAGGGAATATTCGTACAATGACACAATCATTGGTGGACTCCACAACGGAATTATTGTCGGATTGAGAAAACGACAAAAATACTTTATGAAAATAACAGCGAAAGTTGTTACCATAAACTGTTGAAACACTCGGTGTTAAAAGTACAGTAATACGCGTGGTTGCATAGTAGCGCACGGTATTGATTATTAATGCTTACGTGAGAAGTCACTCAGTATTGTTCAATTATTGCTACAGTAATTGTTGCATAGTATCTCACGTTATTTGATTCAATTATTGTTGATATTTTATATATTATTAAATCAATAATTGATACAACAAGGTTATTAATATTATTATTTGCAATATTAACGATGTCTAGAAGTTCTACCAATAAGAGGTTTGGTCACCTAATTGCGTACCAATAGGGAGAAATCCTTATTGGAAAGCCCCCTCTTTCCTGTGAACGACCTGATCGATTAATAGTGTGAATTATAATAATGATGATGAGTTTTGTTTTATTAGTATTATTAATGTAATAAAACAAAAAATCTTTTTATATAAAATAGAATACTTTTATAAAGTTATTCATTTTATTAGACTATAAATAGAATATATGATATTCTATTATGCATAGTATTTACATAGTGTCTGCATAGTGTTTGCATAGTAAAATCTTTTTATATAAAATAGAATACTTTTATAAAGTTATTTGTTTTATTAAACAATAATTAGAATATATTATATTTTATTATGCATAGTGTTGCATAGTGCATGCACAGTATTTTGTATAGTAAAATCTTTTTATATAAAATAAATTACTTTTATAAAGTTATTCATTTTATTAGATTATAAATTGAATATATTATATTTTATTTAAAAGATTTTGTTTTAAATTTGGACCATCCGTTTAAAGTAAATCAATCTGGACTGTTCATGAATTAGTTACTATGCATTCCATTCTTCTATAAATAGAAGCTCATTCCTTCATTATTTCTTATGAATTCACTGAAACTCTAGAGAGAGAAACTATAGAGAGAAAGAAGAAAAATTGTTCTGCTACTTCACTACTTCTATATCCAGTACTCTTCTTTCTAAGGTAAGGAATATTATTTATTGTACTCGTAAGTGGTATTATTTCTTTCGTATTCATGAAGAGAAATTCTGTTATTCCGTTCTTTATTATTCTGTTGGAATAATCTGTATACGCGGGCTACCCTATACTTGGTGAAATTCTTCTGTTATTCTATTCTTTATCATTATGTTGGAATAACCTGTCTATGCGAAGTACCGCATGCATGGTGATTTCTGTTATTATTCTGTTCTTTATCATTCTGTTGGAACATACTGTTTGTACTTTACGCATGACCTGGTTCCATTCTTTATTATTCTGTTGGAACATCTTGTCTGTGCTTTACGCATAACCTGGTTCCGTTCTTTATTATTCTGTTGGAACATCCTGTCTGTGCTTTACGCATGACCTGGTTCCATTATTTATCATTCTGTTGGAACATCCTGTCTGTGCGTTTACGCATGACCTGGTTCCGTTATTCATTATTATATTGGAATAACCTGTCTGTGCGGTTTATCGCATGCCTGGTGATTTCTTTTGTTATTCCATTCGTTATTATACTTAGTTGGTTAAAGTTTTGACTTCTATACTCCATGAAATTAGTGGAATATCCTTGATATTTGCGCTTCATCCAGTATCTTTCATGGAAATATTCTTCTGAGCATTCTTGAATTTTACTCCACAAAGAAGTATCATGTTGATGTTCCTGGATAAATTAATTCTTGAACTTGTTTTATTGAATTCTTATATCATTGTCATCATCCTCATACTTATATTATGTTGAAAGTCATATGTGGCCTATAATACATAGATGGACTTGGTATGATTATGACCAGGGATTAATCGGTATAATTATGACCGTAATGTTACAAATGATATGCAAAAAGTCCTCATTGGCCCGTAGTGCATTAATGGACAGTTTTTGGTATGATTATGGCTATGGATTCTCTTCGCCAAGGGTGCAAAGATGAATTATTTTATGGCATGATCAGGACCATTGATGAAAACACGATTATCTTTGGCCCGTAGTGCATGGATAATTCGTGGTCGTGATACTAAAGAATATCCTTGGCCTATAGTGCAGGGATGATTTGATGATGTGGATTATTTATTAAGCTGAGTCTCAGCGATAAAAGTGATGAAAAACCTTTTAAATCATAAAAGATAGTAGATTTTATTCTCTACTTGACTCTTTTAATGGATTGCTTGTTCCGCTGCAGTTAAACTTGATGTCTAATGTATTTTATCAGTTTAACATTGTCGAAGGCTAATGATAATTTATTCTGCATTATCTTAGTCGTAATATTTCTTACTAGGCTAGTTGAGCTCACCCTTTTGCTTTCATTGTTTTCTTCAGAAAATGAGAACGTAGCAGGGACTAGTCGGGTAATAGAGTGATGGTCATAGATGGTGCATTAGTAGTCCTCACTATTCTGTGAAATAGTGTAATAATAAATGTAATGAGGACTCCATTGAGTTTGTATATTGTCTAGATGACAATATTTGTATTAAAACTCAACTTATATTTTGTCGTATTTTACACGACAGTTGTATAATTAAGTTTGTATTTGAATTTTGTACCATGTATTTGGCGACTCAAGATGGGTGATGTATACCTATTTTGGGGGCGTCACAGTTGGTATCAAAGCTTAGGGATATGATCCCTGGCTGAAATATGAGACAAGAACTAGGAGGGGAGAGACGGAGAATTTCTTTGCTAGTATGACCTACCTAAGTTTATTTGGTATTTAATTGGTTGGTCAGAGTATAGGGATAATATGTGATATATTAATTAGCCCTTGTTTTGTGGCAGTATTTGAAAATGGCATCCGAGAATGTTGAGAACATCAATGGAGCACAGGAGATCGTTGAGTCTCCACAGATCAATAATCAGGACAATGTCCAACAGGATGGTGATAATCCTCCTGTAAACAACAACACTGATCAATTGACGAACGACGGTACGTTTAGGAGCTTTTTAGAATTCATGCAACATCAAGCGAAGGTGACTCATGTTCAAAATGCAGGTGGAAACAATGGCAACCCACGGCTGGTCATTGCTAAATAATTCAAGGAGCTGGGACCGTCGGAGTTTTTGGGAAAGCCAAAACCACTTAAGGCGGAGACGTGGTTAAAGCAGATCACCAAGATATTTGATATCTTGGGATGCTCCGAGGAGCAAAAGGTTCCATTTGCCACCTTTATGTTGCGTGGAGGGGCAGATTACTGGTGGGAATCTGTAAAATGTACCCAGCCTGACGCATTCAAGATGTCTTGGGAGAAGTTCCAAGAGCTGTTCAATGACAAGTACTTTCCCGAAAGTATTTGTCACATGAAGGAGGTGGAGTTTATCAAGTTGGAGCAAAACAACATGATCGTGTCACAGTACGAAGCCAAGTTTGCCGAGTTATCCCAGTTTGCGTCCCAGTTCGTTGATAATGAGGAGCGAATGATGCGAATGTTTCTGCGAGGTTTGAAACCCGATATACGTCAATACCTCATTTCTCATAAACTTTGTTTATATTCTGATGTTGTGAATAGGGCTCAATTATTGGAGCACGATAATGAGTCATCATAACCAAAAAGCAACGACCAACAACACGATAATAATCGTACCAGTGGCAACGGCCATCAGAACAATGATAACCATTGTGGGGAAAATTATCATTCCAAGAATGGTAACCACTTCGGTGGCAATCATGGCCAAGATAATAGAAGTGGAAATTTCAAGAAGAGAAGGTTCAATAATGATGGAAAGACAACAGCACCATCACCTGTTTCAAAGGAAGAAGAACGACCACCGGTCGTATGTTTCAAATGCGGACAGGAGGGACACATCCGTCCAAACTGTACGCAGCAATCCAAGAGAAGGTCACCTAGCTTGATTTTGTGGTATGGTGAAGTCAAGTACAGCTGGGATAGTGATGGCAAAGGATGTCCCAGACAAGCCAAAGCCGGTAGTTTAAGAGAGAGTATTTTTTTTCTTCGTGACGAGGACCCTGAATAAAATTATCACGGGTAAGTTAATCATAAACTCTTGCGAAGTCTATACCGTGTTAGATACATGTTATACTCACTCTTTTATTTCACCTAGTTTTGTTCAATGTTTGAATTTAACTCCGGAGAAGTTAGACTTTGATGTATTTATTGAAACTCAGTTGGGAGAAACCTTCGTTACCTCCACTATTTATAAATCTTGTTTGATTCAAATCAACACTTTCACGTTACTTGTCGACCTTATTTCTTTGAAAATACTTGCCTTTGATGTGATTTTAGGAATCGATTGGTTAACTACTCATCATGCTTTTAGTAAGGTTGTTAGCTTTCATATTCCTAACCAACCTGTTATGCGAATTCAAGCAACCAAACCACTAAAGTCAATCACTGTCATATCAAGCCATAACTAAAGAGCCCCGAGCCTTTCGTTGTTGACTTCCTTATATGGAATGCACCGAAGACAGATTTTTCGTAGGGGACGTCGTGAATAACGATGGCAAGTTGATAGGTATCAATGTGATGTGTTATCCAAGTCTTGGATGAGAGTCACAGTTTTGAATGATATTTTTATTGTTAATAAATTTCTTGATGTATTCCTGAAGACTTCTTGGCCTACCCTAGAGCGTGAAATCAAATTTTGTATTGACCCCCAGTATAAAACCCATTTCTAAAACCCTCAAAGATTTCTTTAACTAAAATGAACGCAACATGCGCCAAAGACGTTGGCTCGAGCTGTTGAAGATTACGATCATACCATTCAATATCATCGTGGAAGAGCGAACATTGTAGCTGACGCGTTGAGTAGAAGATCGTATGCATTTACGAGTGCGATGTTGTTAACACAAAAACTCATTTCGTATAACTTACAAATGATAAAGATAGAGTTAAAGACTCTAGGGACCCACGTGAAGATAACGAATATACGAGTAGAATCGACTTTAATCGATAAAGTTAAAGCCGCTAAAGCTACATACTCAGAGCTGATGAATGTGAAGAAGAAGGTTCAAGAGGGCATTATTCTAGAATCAAAAATAGACGGAGAGGAAATCTCAACCCTCGATTTAATTGACCCATTTGAAATCCTCGATCGAGTAGGAAATATGGCTTATAGACTCGTTTTACCGTCAAGTATGTCGCGTGTTCATAACGTTTTTAACGTATCGATGTTAAGTAAATATGTGGACGACCCGAACTACATTATTAATTTAGAACCGGACGAGATAGCGGATGATTTAACGTATGAGAAGATACGTGTTAAAATCTTGGATAAGAAGGATTATATTCGACACTCAAAGGTTATACCTCAAGAGTTAGAATCTGAAATGAAGTCAAGGTACCCTCACCTCTTTAGCATACCAGGTACGTACGTAAATTTCGAGGGCGAAATTCCATAAGGAAGGGAGATTGTGAGACCCCAGATTTTATGAATAAATATTTAATTTTCTCGGAATAAATTTTTTAATATTATGGTGTGTATTTGATATAATGTTATAGTTATGGGTAGTATTTATAAATTTTACAAAGTACGCAAGTTGTTATATAATATTCGATTGGTCGGAGAATATTCATTTTAACAGGGAATATTCATACAATGGCACAATCATTGGTGGACCCCACAACAGAATTATTATCGGATTGAGAAAATAACAAAAATACTTTATAAAAATATTGGCGGAAGTTGTTACCATTGACTGTTGAAACACTCGGTGTTAAAAGTACAGTAATACGCGTGGTTGCATAGTAGCACACGATATTGATTATTAAAGCTTACGTGATAAGTTACTCAGTTTTGTTCAATTAATGCTACAGTAATTGTTGCATAGTATCTCACGTTATTTGATTCAATTATTGTTGATATTTTATATATTATTAAATCAATAATTGATACAACAAGGTTATTAATATTATTATTTGCAATATTAACGATGTCTAGAAGTTCTACCAATAAGAGGTTTGGTCACCTAATTGCGCACCAATAGGGAGAAATCCTTATTGGAAAGCGCCCTCTTTCCTGTGAACGACCTGATCGATTAATAGTGTGAATTATAATAATGATGATGAGTTTTATTTTATTATTATTATTAATGTAATAAAATAGAAAAGCTTTTTATATAAAATCGAATACTTTTATAAAGTTATTCGTTTTATTAGACTATAAATAGAATATATGATATTCTATTATGCATAGTGTTTGCATAGTAAAATCTTTTTATATAAAACACAATACTTTTATAAAGTTATTTGTTTTATTAGACAATAATTATAATATATTATATTTTATTATGCATAGTGTTGCATAGTGCCTGCATAGTGTTTTGCATAGTAAAATCTTTTTATATAAAACAGAATACTTTTATAAAGTTATTCATTTTATTAGATTATAAATTGAATATATTATATTTTATTTAAAAGATTTTGTTTTAAATTTGGACCGTCTGTTTAAAATAAATTAATCTGGACCGTTCAAGAATTAGTTACTATACAGTCCATTCTTTTATAAATAGAAGCTCATTCCTTCATTATTTCTTACGAATTCACTTAAACTCTAGATAGAGAAACTATAGAGAGAAAGAAGAAAAGTGTTCTGCTACTTCACTATTTCTATATCCAGTACTATTCTTTCTAAGGTAAGGGATATTATTTGTTGTACTCGTAAGAGGTATTATTTCTTTCGTATTCATGAAGAGAAATTCTGTTATTACATTCTTTATTATTCTGTTGGAATAATCTGTATACGCGGGCTACCCTATACTTGGTGAAATTCTTCTGTTATTCCATTCTTTATCATTATGTTGGAATAACCTGTCTATGCGAAGTACCGCATGCATGGTGATTTCTGTTATTATTCCATTCTTTATCATTCTGTTGGAACATACTGTTTGTACTTTACGCATGACCTGGTTCCATTCTTTATTATTCTGTTGGAACATCATGTCTGTGCTTTACGCATAACCTGGTTCCGTTCTTTATTATTCTGTTAGAACATCCTGTCTGTGCTTTACGCATGACCTGGTTCCATTATTTATCATTCTGTTGGAACATCCTGTCTGTGCGTTTACGCATGACCTGGTTCCGTTATTCATTATTCTGTTGGAATAACTTATCTGTGTGGTCTATCGCATACCTGATGATTTCTTTTGTTATTCCATTCGTTATTATACTTAGTTGGTTAAAGTTTTAACTTCTATACTCCATGAAATTAGTGGAATATCCTTGATATTCGCACTTCATCCAGTATCTTTCATGGAAATATTCTTCTGAGCATTCTTGAATTTTACTCCACAAAGAAGTATCATGTTGACAATTTGGACGTTATTCGTTCCTGGATAAATTAATTCTTGAACTTGTTTTATTGAATTCTTATATCATTTTCATCATCCTCATGCTTATATTATGTTGAAAGTCATCTATGGCCTGTAGTGCATAGATGGATTTGGTATGATTATGACCAGGGATTAATCGGTATAATCATGACCGTAATATTACAAATGATATGGAAAAAGTCATCATTGGCCCGTAGTGCATTGATGGACAGTTTTTGGTATGATTATGACTATGGATTCTCTTCGGCCAAGGGTGCAAAGATGAATTATTTTATGGCATGATCAGGACCATTGATGAAAACACGATTATCTTTGGCCCGTAGTGCATGGATAAATCGTGGTCGTGATACTAAAGAATATCCTTGGCCTGTAGTGCAGGGATGATTTGATGATGTGGATTATTTATTAAGATAAGTCGCAGCGATAAAAGTGATGAAAAACCTTTTAAATCATAAAAGATAGTAGATTTTATTCTCTACTTGACTCTTTTAATGGATTGCTTGTTACGCTGCAGTTAAACTTGATGTCTATTATATTTTATCAGTTTAACATTGTTGAAGGCTAATGATAATTTATTCTGCATTATCTTAGTCATAATATTTCTTACTGGGCTAGTTGAGCTCACCCTTTTGCTTTCATTGTTCTCTTCAGGAAATGAGAACGTAGCAGGGACTAGTCGGGGAACAGAGTGATGGTCCTAGATGGTGCATTAGTAGTCCTCACTATTCTGTGAAATAGTGTAATAATAAATGCAATGAGGACTCCATTGAGTTTGTATATTGTCTAGATGACAATATTTGTATTAAAACTCACAGCTTATATTTTGTCGTATTTTACTCGACAGTTGTATAATTAAGTTTGTATTTGAATTTTGTACCATGTATTTGGCGACTCAAGATGGGTGATGTATACCTATTTTGGGGGCGTCACAAGAATATTCCTTACCTTTGTTGCTCACATGAAATTCAAGGTCTTTCAGATGGATGTCAAAAGTGCATTCCTGAATGGTGAACTTTAAGAAGAAGTTTACGTAGAGCAACCTCCAGGTTTCATGAACTCATCTCTTTCTAATTATGTTTATAGATTAGACAAAGCCTTATATGTTCTTAAACAAACACCTAGAGCTTGGTATGAAACACTTACTAACTTTTTTATTGAAATTAGTTTCACTAGAGGTAAAGTAGATACCACGTTATTTCTTAGAAAGCATAAAGACAAAGTCTTATTGGTTCAAATATATGTTGATGATATCATTTTTGGTCCTACTGACAAAAATTTATGCAACAGATTCTTCAAGCTTATGTAGAGCAAGTTTGAAATAAGCATGATGGGTGAGCTAAACTTCTTCCTTGGACTGCAAGTAAAGCAGACTGATGAAGGAATCTTCATAAACCAAGCCAAGTACATTAAAGACTTACTTAAGAAGTATGACATGGAATCAGCCTCTCCCATGAAAACCCCAATTGCTCCTGCAACCAAGCTTGACAAAGATGAAAAAGGTAAAAGTATTGATATAACTCAATACAGGAGTATGATAGGCTCTCTTTTATATTTAACTGCCAGTGGACCAGATATAATGTTTGCAACATGTATCTGTACTAGATTTCAGGCTAATCCTAAAGAATCACATTTAACTGCTGTAAAAAGGATTTTCAGGTATCTCAAGGGCACACCTCACTTGGGGCTTTGGTATCCCAAGGAGTCCTCATTTGAACTAACAGGATACACAGATGCTGATTTTGCAGACTGCAAAATAGATAGAAAGAGTACCAGTGGCACATGTCAATTGCTAGGAAACAGACTCGTGTCCTGGTTTAGCAAGAAGCAAAACTCAGTATCTACTTCAACTGCAGAAGCTGAATACATTGTTGCTGGAAGCTGCTGTGCTCAGATCCTATAGATGAAAAATCAGCTAGCAGATTATAGGTTTGAATTCAAATCCATACCTATTCACTATGATAACACAAGTGCCATAGAAATAACTCATAATCATGTCATGCATTCTAGGACTAAGCATATAGAAATAAGGTCACTGAAACTATATCTGTACAATATATCCCTACTAAAAATTAATTTGTTGATGTCTTTACAAAGCCTCTAGATGAATCCAGGTTTAACAAGTTAATAAGTGAGCTAGGCATACTTAACTTACAACCATGAAAAATATGCTCTAGTTTGTGCTAACCATAAAGATATAAAGGCTATGTTCGAAATCATAGACATGATCAAAGGAAGCCCACGATCGTAGAGTTGAAGTGACATAAAAGACAACGATCGTAGTACTAACTCAACGATCACAGTGCAGACTCAACAAAATAAAGGAGCATCTTGTGATGATAAAGTTCAAAAAAAAGCAATCTCTCTGATAAGCGCCTCAGGAACAAACATAACCCTTGATTCACTCTATGAGGTTGGCCCTTCCTGAGTTACCTTAAACCGAGAAGAATGCAAAGTCAAAATTTCATCACAAGGATTCGGCCAGACTCGACGATCGTAGTTCAGACACGACGATTGCTGAGCAGACACGACGAGTGTAGTTGAGACACTACGATTGCTGAGCAGACACGACGATTGCAGTTCAAACACAACGATTACAGAGCAGACTCAATAATCACAAAGGCTACCTCAACGATCGTAGTCCTTCCTAAGGACACATTAGCTCAGAAAGAGTTAAAGGCAAATCAGTACAATCCTCCTTAGTCAGATTCGTAGAGCCAAGCAGAATTCGACACCTGCCCCACTAAGCAAAATGGAGAAAGGGAAGTTACAAGTATAATTTAAAAATGCCTCTTTGAAATCAGAAGTTCAAAAAGCTTATCTCTCCCTTCTCTCTCTTAAGAACGTACAGACAACCATACTACTTGCAAAGAAATCAATGGCAGCCTCCAACGTCATCTCTGGCTATAGACTTTATTTTGATGAGTTCAAAATAGCTGAACCCAAATTTCACAAAACTCTGTCATTGATAAAGAAGGTTGGTCTCGAAGAAGCCCTGGGTACGAGTACCTGGATATACCCGAAGCTGATAAAGGAGTTTTACAGGAATGGGGCGTTCGAAAATAACGTCATCACCACGAGGGTCAAGGACGTGGAAATCAAACTCAGAACTGAGGATATCAACCTAGCCCTAGGCTTCAAATCTGAAGGGTTCTCGTTCATAGATGGCATTGACTTCCATGAAGCCCTAAAGAAGATGGATCACAAGAAATTCCACACTATCAAAGGATACAAGAAAAAGGAGTTTCCTCAGAGGTACAAATTTTTGGCCGATATTATTGGGAAGTGTATATGTTGCAAGAGCTCTGGCCACAATTCTGTAAATGAGTTGCAACTCAAGCTCATGACTGCCATAAGTTGTGGAATACAACTCAACTATGGAGCTCTACAGCTTGAATGGATTGGGAAATTGATCACCAGCTCGAAGAAGACAAAGTGCTCTCAAAAGATGCTCTACGGGTGATTTATAAGCATCATCCTACAGTCTGCTCTGGGTGATAAAATTGGGGACAATGAAGGAGAGTCCATCAATCCAAATAGATGGATGACCCAGCAACTGTTTGAGAACTGGAAAAGGAATCCAACAGAGAATGTACGTATGATGTCTTAGTCCAGTGGAAGAACTAGTGATATAAAGGAGTCAGGGACTCCAGGAAAAATTTCAGTCATCAAAGAGACTGAAGAAGAAGAGGAAGAGATCAATAAGGAGGAACCCTCTGCCCTGGTCAAAAAAAGTAAGGGCAAGAGGAAGCTAAAAGCTCGAATGACAGAAGAACCTCAAGGGTCCACCATTGATATACCTATAGAGTCCTCTGACCTTGAAACTCAGAGGATCCTAAGGAGAAAAGAACAGAAAGCTGAGGCAGATGAAGACAGAGCTACCATATCACAGTTGCTGAAAAAGAACAAAATCAGTCACAAGTCCAAGAGGCAATCTGTCTCTTCGATCGTAGAGTCTCTACCGATCGTAGAGACCAGACTGAACACCTCGAGCAAGGAAGTTGCTGCACCAGATGTTCTAGCTGATCAACAGGACAGAGTTGAAGCTCAAGGAAGTGCTGAAGCTGTGGCACAACCTAGAAAACCAAGATAAAAATTGGTTAAGAAGTATGATGAGTGCATATTATTCATTTGTTTTGATTCCATTATATTTAGTTTTATTGTATGTTTCATGTGTATATGAGCTTATTAAGGTGTTTAATGATTTCAGGAGGAATTGGAGCTGAAATGAGAAAAAAGGAAAATTACAGGGTTTTTAGCATTAAGTTGGATGCATAGTCTTGGATTGGGACTTGGATTTTATTGTAGAGCTCTTCTTTAACTTTCCGGAACATCTTGAATCATCCCAATCGGAGTTCATATGAAAAAGTTATGATATTTTTACTAAACGGACGTTGAACCTCAAAGTTTGGAAATTGCAATTTACACAGCAGTCACTTGGAACCAGATTTCGACCTTGATACAGAGCGATTATGTCGATTCTCAAAGAATGAAAGTTGTAGATCTCGTCGATATCTTCGTTTTGATAGGTAGCAGGCCCCGTAACTCCTCCTGGATCAAAAGTTATGCTCGTTTTACCAAAGAACGTCGCAGCAGAAAATGGAAATTCGCCCCAGCGAATTTGAGCGCGAAAATTAGAAAATCTTGAATTTTTGGAAAGTTTCTAAATGCAGATTTTGGCAGATTTCAACATGGAATGGGATTGATATTTCTATTAGCTTTAGGATTTACTTTATACTAAGATTTATTTCCAAATTAGATTCTATTTCTTTATGGAAACTAATTATGATTTGTAATTCCTTTTAGGATTTGAATTTCTACTTCCTATAGGATTTAGGACTTTGTCTAGCACTATAAATAGAGGATATTAGTCATGGTTTTATACATTCAATCATCTACTACATTCTCTCATCTACAACATTGGAAGATTGAAGACATGAGCTAATTTATTTTTATTCAGTTCTAAGGGATGTTGAACCTTATTTATAATTAGTGGTTAATTGAGAATCTATATTTATTCCTTCTCGCATGAAATTCATTCTTGATAATCTGATTTAATTTCTGAATGCTATTTGGCTTAACTAATTTGATTTCTGCAGGATTGAGTTGGTTAACAAATATCATATGCTAGATCAAGGAATAATATTACGTGTAATTGATATTGTTTCTAATCATAAGTAGTAATTAGTAATACAAGATTGTGGACAAGCTTTTAAGTATTGCTATGATTATCAGAAGACAAGTTAAACAATCCGAGCTTATGTGTTTGTTGCTTGGAATAGTCTAATTCCCTAGTTCTTAATGCTGCTATTATATTAAATCTAGAGAGCTTGTTCTAGATTATATAATTGTTAGAATCTTGTGAAGAGCTTGTTTCATTGAGTGACAATCTAAGGGGAGTTTCGGGTAGCAGAGCTTGTTGTTACCTAGGGCTATTAGTTTCATTGAAGAGTAAATAATGTTACACTTGATTAATCTATTATTGTAAAAAGGTGATACTGAACTGAAGAACTGAAGCTTTTTATTCATTGTTTATTCTTATTAGTTTATTCTTGTTAATTTAGTTAATTAATTCACAATCCCCTTTTCATTAGAAATCATAGGATAAATATAAAACAAATCACTCTCTGTGGAATCGATCCTTGCTTACTACTGTGCTAATTGTTTAAATTTGTAAAGTGAAAGTGAGGTTAATTTAGGAGTGTAAACGACAGCTCCCAAAGTACATCCTTGTCAATGAAGGAGTACTCAAAGAGGAAGACAAGAATATGGCTGCTAAAAAGGAACTATCCAAAGAAAGCCAAAAGGACAAAGCTCACGTTGAGGGGGAGATACCTGGAGTTCTCACCCTAAAAAATGCTCCAGCTGAGGGGGAGCTTCTTGTCTTGCAAATGGATGATCATGTTGAGGGGGAGCCTCATGATATCCCTATGACAAAAGAAGCTACTCATGAAGAAAATAAGGGAGAACCAGAGCAAGAACAAAATGAAGTCATTGATATAGTAGAATCCTTAAACAAAGACAGAGAAGAGGACGAATATGATGAAATCGAGATCATAGTTGTGGGTTGCAATGGGCATAAAAAAGCTAACTACGAGCAGCTATTCTCATATCTACCCATGATGTCTTTTCATCAAGCTCAAATTATAAACTCCTGGAATCACATGTTTTGGAGCTTCAAAGAATATCCAGCCATCTCTATGCTAGTTAATGGATTCCCAGGAAACTTCAACTTTGCCAAACAGCTGATAACAAATGGTCCCTCTTCAAGGATGGTGCATGAGGTATTATCTGTCCCAATCTTGTTCAAAGTTAATCACTATCCACTATCTTTCTTTAGTCAATTTTATGAATTTCCAAGCTGGTTGGAAGTGGTCCTAAATCCACTAAGTCAATTCCCAGTTCAAGAATCCTAAAATTCTGCAACTGATGAACCAAATGTGCCCAACTTCATATTGATCCCAACTCCCATCTTCTCTACGATTACTGACTCTAGCCCCATTGTAGAGTCCCAAGCTCAAATCTTAGAGCCACTCACTCTAGACACCCAAAAACATGCCCCCTCCATCAGACATTCACTCTTCCTCCACAAATGAATACTTCAACCTTGATCTTGTCATCTACTCCTTTCAAGATCAAAACAAGGATACACCCCCTCCTCCACACATTCCAAAACTCAGTGAACTTCTCTCAGATCTGCCCACTAAATCTGAGTTATCCAAAGTGTCAAAGAAAGTGATTAAGGATATAGATGACAGTCTTAAAACTCACACAGAACTCATTCAACTAAGACTGACTAAAATGATCACGGCTGCCAATGCTCTCCCCAGCACCCTAAGATCTGAACTCACAAAGAAGTTCAGGGAGATCATAAAAGAAATGGTGAAGAGCATAAATGACCGGGATCAGATACACTTTCAAGCTGCTAAAAGACATCAGGATATTGTTCTCGTCTTACAGACGACTCAAGAGACTCAGAACAAACTTATGTTGGAAAGTATTATCAATATGCAAACTGTCGCAAAGAATTCCAAAAATTTTACATAAACCAAAGCCAGCAAACTGATAATGTTCTCGCCGTCCTCAAAAATAGGGAAGCTCAATCTGATGCTCTAATCAAAGAGAATCGAGAGGACATTGCTCAAACTCAAAGACAACTCAACCAGCTCATCCAAGGAATGACTCGCCTATCCGAAGACATTCAAACCCTTGATGCTGACATAAATGGGGAGAATAAAGGGAAAGGAGTTCAAGGCAAGGGCAGAGGCAGAGGATAATTCCAACCTAAATCTTCAAGGAGTCCTCCTACAAGGCAATTCCACCAATAGAATCCATGATCCGGCCATCAGACTTAACGATTTGATCAGCAGGAAGTTATAATGGCTCAACCAATAAGGAGTCTAGGGCCAACTAGAAGCTCAGAAAATGTGACCACCACAGGCCTAAAAATTCCAATTGGAGATCCTGCATTCATGAATAGGCATGATCACAATCCTAGGCTAAGCCCAAGTGAGCTGGAAGATCTACCCAGATGAGAAGAAGCCAGTAGAAAAAGAAGAGCTGAGGAGTATGCCAATCCTCCACGCAAAAGATCAAAGAAATAGAGATAAGTAGAAACTTAAATTCTTATTGATGTAAAGCTTAACTGCAATATTTATTCTTCAAACATCAATAAATTCATGCTTATTCTCTAGAAATTTTAGTTGTTCACTAAAATATTAAGTCATGTTTACTTTCTTGCAAATGCATCTAGAAACTAGTAATCGTGACAACAAATCTCCTATGTTATGTCAACATCAAATAGGGAGAGATTGTTGGGAAAGTGCATATGTTGATTTATTGTTTAAAGTAAATGCTCATGATTATATATAAAGTCCTTCAAGGAATATATGTACAAGGATTTAGTGATAGATTAAATTTGTTAGGTTGATCTAAGCTTTCAATGTTTATCATTCTATAAACGAATGTATAGATGAAGAGATCAAAGATGTTAGGTTGATCTACATCTTGAAGTGTAATAGATAGGCTTCAACAAGAATCGCAGTCTATCGAGTTGATCAAGAAATTGCAAAAGCCAAGGCAAGATCGTAGAGCTTAGAAGATCGTAGTGTATCTGCCTTGGAGGGCCTCTCTAGGAATCTTAGAGTGGTCTAGACGATTGCCGAAGCTAACTCAGAGATCGTAGTGTGCTCTCGAAAACGTAGTGTAAGACCCCGAATTTTATGAAATAAAAATATTCAATTTTTTCTTATAATTACTATTCAGTAAATGGTTAAATTGATAAAAGTTTAAAGTTAAGGATTATATATAAAAAAAATTAAAATAAGCAAGTGGTTATAAAATACTCATTGTTGTCGGAGAATATTCGTTTGGTCGTGGAATATTCTTCCTGTCGAGGAATATTCATACGACGGCGCAGCCTTTTGTGGGCCCCATAACGGAAAGCGATTGGATGAAGAAAACGACAAGTATAAGTTGTTTACAAATAACTGCATAGTTGTTACCGTTAATACTGTTGGAATACCCGGTGGTTAAAACACAGTAATACGCGTTGTTGCACAGTAGCACACGGTATTGCACCAATTATTGATTCTTACGTAAGAAGGCACTACTCAATAATTGTTACAGTAATTACTGTTCAGTATTTTATTGATTCAATAATTGCTGCGTTGATATTTTATATTATTGTTGTTTTAATAATTGTCACTACACAGTATTTTCCATTATCGAAACAATAATTCATATTATCTGAATAATATTATTAGATAACATTATTGACAATGTCTAGAAAGTTCTGTCTAAGGAGAGGTTTGGTCACCTAATTGCGCGCCAGTAAGGAGAAATTCTTATTGGAAAGCCGCCTCTTTCCTGGGAACAGCCTGGTTGCCAGTATTGTGATTTTGTAATATTATTTGTGAATAATTAATTATTGATTTATATGATGAGAAAAATATTGATTTTATGTGGATATAGATGGAGAAAATTTTTAAAGTGACAATTGTTGAAAATTGATATTTTATCTTTTCTGATAAAATAATATTTTATTATATTATTATAATATAATAATGATGATATTTTTACAATGAATGTGTGATATATGAGTATATGAGGAAGAAGAGTATTTTTGTTGAATTAAATGATTAACACATTTTTGTGTGTCGGTGGACCCCATTTCTTGACTGAAATTTGATTATGGCCTGTAAAATCGTCCGTATGTTGATTTCGGTCAAATTTTGTTTGGAATTTTGAAAAAATTTCTTCTGCAAAGTTGTAGAGAATTGAATTTCCTATAGAAAGTTGTGAGATTCGAATTTTCTGATAAAATGGCTATTTATTATGAATTATTGAAGTTCCGAAGTTCCAGAATAATTGATTTTTGATGTTTTAATAAATTTTATTAAAAAAACGTTTTTTATATTGTTTGTGGGCCCCACTAATGTTGAATGCATGCTGAATTAAGATTCTTGGTGTACGTAGGAAATTTATATAAATATAATAATATTTTATTAAATTTTCTGCTTTGGTGTTCTAAGCAATTTCCTATAAATAGGGTGCTTAGGTTAGAATTGAAAAACACACCAGAAACTGAAGTTTTCTCTATATTTATCTCTCAATATTATCGAGTGTATTCTTGTGAGTATTTTGATATCTTGAGTGTTGTTATACGGTGCAAGTTCGTTCAACGTTATTCCAGTCAGAAGTACTGTTCTTTTGAGGTAAGGGATAGTAAGGGATTGAAAGGGATGTTATTTTCTTCGTAAGTGATATTATTTCTTCAATATCATTATGTTGAAATATTGGTTTAAACTTTTTATCAAATTTAGAAATTTTTCATGTCGGGGTTACTATTCGTGAGTTACTATTCATGAATTAATATTCACGAGTTACTATTCACGATTTACTATTCACGAGTTACTATTCACGAGTTACTATTCACGAGTTACTATTCACAGGTACTATTCACTACAAAATTAGTTTCTTTTCCTAACCAAATTATAGTTGATTTATGAATATTACTCTGGAGATTAAAACTATGTATTGATTAAATTAATTTTATTATCATATATAACATTTTTTTAACCCTGATGTTGAAATTCTCTTTCACTAGAGTGTAAAGATGGGTAGATTATTGGTATGATCATGACTACGGTTCTCTTTGGCCAGTAGTGAAAAGTTGAATTGTGACTGGTATGATCATGACCATTGAATTTATAATTGAATATCTTTAGCTTAAGTGCAAAGGTGAATTGATCAACATGGATATAATTATTGTTTATATAAATTCTGAAATGATTATATATTTCTTTGAGATATGAATATCTTTGGCCCATAGTACAAAGATGAATTATTGATAAATATCTTTGGCATGTAGTGCAAAGATGACTTGTTGATGAATATCTTTGGCCCGTAGTGCAAAGATGAATTTATTAGTATGATTATGAACAGGAACTGTGATTTGGTATAACCATGATCTTTGATGTTTCAGGTAAAGACAGGTGATGAAAATTATCTTCGTCATGGATACGAAGAGGAATTTAGAACCACAATTATGATTATGAGTTATTCACATGATTGTGGAAAGGAATTATTGATTGATGTTACAAGAATAAAACATTGTTGGCGGACTTTTAACATGGAGAAGATAATAGACTTTATAGTCTATTTGACTCTTTTAATGGATTGCTCGTTCCGCTGCAACTATGGTTGAAAAGTTTTATCATCTACCATATGTTCTAAATCTCTAATTTATTACTGTTGAAGGCTATTGATAATTTATTTATCTTTAGTCATGATATTCTTTACTGAGCTAGTTGTACTCAACCTTTTGCTTCACAATTCCTTTCAGGTAATAAAAGTGTAGCTGGGACAAGCGAGGAATAACAGGGGAATAGAACGGTGGTCTATAGATGTTGAGGGTGAGGTGAATTTAACTTGGAAGGGTGTTTTGCCACTATCATACAAGATTTCTAATGACATACAACCTCGTATCATCATAAGACAGGGATCTACTTGCTGAGTATATTTACGAGCACTACCTATATAATCTTGGTGTTTGGGTGAAGTATAAGTCTCAATTAGAGATAGTGGAGATAATGATATGTCAAGAGAAGACTCACCATTGAAAAGAATATGATAGTAATCTTCTCATTTTTCTTTGGGGTCTATTGGGTCAACCAAGGATAATTTTGTGGCCATATGATATCTATCATAACCTAGACGCATGGCCTCCCATGTATGAAAGTTTCCTTGAGCACTTCCCAAAGATTTTAATTTCTAAAACAGTTTTTGACTATACCTTTATGTAAGGTGTCATTGTGACATGCTATCCAAAGTTGGTATCCGGAGTTACAGTTGGTATATATTTGTATCCAAACTCACAGCATATGTGTTGTTGTATTTTGCACGACAATTGTTGTAATAAAGTTGTAGTTGTTTTCTGTACCATGTATTTGGCGACTCAGAATTGGTTGGATGGAATGGACCTATTTTGGGATTGTCACATGTAAAGTCTGCAAGATAAGCAAGTGAAGATCGTAGTGTGCAAGACCTTGAGAGAGATCGTAGTGTGCAAGACCTTGAGAGAGATCGTAGTGCTCTCATCAGACCAAGCACCAAGGTGAAAAGACTCTACGATAAGGATCATAGAGTATCATCTGCCTTGTGTCAGAAGCATCAAGCCCTACCTTTTGTTTGGAGACAAATTCCAACAAATGTGGAATGGTTTTTTAAAATGTTGAAGTCTTCACCAGTTCCAACGGCACAAAAGATATCCTTAATATACAACAAAAGGAACGTATTCAAGAAGCTAAGGAAAGGACCATAGGACAGAGGAAAACACCTTTTCAGGTGTTAGCTGAGAAAGCAGTTTGCTGTGCCAGTAGGCCAGAATGTAATTCAGAAGATGTGCAGAAAAGTCTCCATCAAAGTTCAGAAATGTCAAAAGCATTTAATGCTTCAACAAATGGCTTCAACGGATAGATTTAACGGATCACATATATGCAGAACAAATGAAGATGAAAAAAAAAGAGCAAGCATTGAACAAAACGCACAAGAACACTCAACGCTCAACTCTACGATCTGAGAAAAAGAGGAAGCTTGCTCAGCTACTTAGTTCTTTCGAACAAGTGCTTAACAGCAACTGAGTAGCACCAATCAAGAACTCAACAACTACCAATCAACTGAAGTAAGAGTTCCAAGTCAGAAGGACTTGAAGAGTTCTAAGTGAACTGTGAAGAACCAAGTCTGCTGGACTTGAAGAGTTCAAGAGTGAACTAAGAAGTGCCTAGACTGCTGGTCTAGAAGGAATCTGTGAGATTCAGAAAGTGTAAAAGACATCCTTAGTGGATTTTTTACTCGAGGAGTAGAAGAGTGGACTAGGAGCTTTAAATGCTCTGAACCACTTAAAACTGCTGTGTTTATTACATTTGTGTTATAACTACTATAACTGCCTCACTCTCATTAATTCAAGATATCTTAAGGGAGATTAAACAAATCTTAATTTTGCTGTATTTTAATCATTATCAAACTAACAAACTAAAACGAAAAGAATTTTTAAATATCTATTCAACCCCCCCCCCTTCTAGATAACTATTGTGCCTCCGGGAACTAACACCTTCATTCCGATAAAATACTGATAAAACACCTCAACATTAAATCCTTCATTCATATCCACATAAAATAAATATTTCCTTATTATATAAATTAATAATTAATTATTCACAAATAATATTACAGAATCACAATACTGACAACCAGGTCATTCCCAGGAAAGAAGGGGCTTTCCGATAAGAATTTCTCCTTAGTGGTGCGTAATTAGGTGACCAAACCTCTTTCCTAGACAGAACTTCCTTAGACATTGCCTACAATGCTATCTAATAATATTATTCAAATAATATGAATTATTGATCTGATAATCAGAAATATTACGCAGTGACAATTATTGAAACAACAATAATATAAAATATCAACGTAGCAATTATTGAATAAATAAAATAAAATATTAAACAGTAATTACTGTAACAATTATTGAGCAGTGACTTCTTACATAAAAATCAATAATTCAAAAATACTGTGCAATATCATGTGCTCTTGTGCAACCACGCGTATTACTGTATTTTAACCGTGAATTCCAACAGTTTAACGGTAACAATTACGTCGTTATTTATAAAAACTCAAACTTGTCGTTTTCTTCATCGGACTGTTTTCCGTTATGGGCCCATAAATGGTTGCGTCATCGTACGAATATTCCCCGACAACAAGAATATCCCACGACCAAATGAATATTCCCCGACAACAATAAATATTTTATAATCACTTGCTTATTTTACAAAATTTGCATATTTCACCCATAACCAAAGCATTATATCAAATTAACACCTTATTATTCAAAATAATAAATAGAGAAAATTCAATTTTATTTATAAAAAGTTGGGGTCTTACAAGGTTATTCCCGCAGATTAATAAGGAATAGAATGACAATCCTTATGAGTATGAAGTAAATAACATCCTTTACGAATGCGAAAGAAATAATACCCCTTATCTTAGTAGGAGATTAGATACTACAATAGTGTAATAGCAGAATACTCTTCTTCTTTCTCTCTATAGTTTCTTTCACTATAACTTGTGATTATAATTTTTCTCTTCAGATTGGTAGGAAATAATGAATGGATGGAGAAGTATTTATAGGCTAGGAAAAAGTGATAAATTACAAGGTTAATTATACTTTAATACCTTTATCTTTGCCTCCATTTTTATTTAGTCCATCAAGTATTATCAATCTTGCATAACCTCTCTTAATAGTACTTGCATGTGAATCAATAGTTCTTTGTAAGTGAACCAATAGTTCCTTGCATGTGAACTAATAGCAATTAATTGCTTATTTATCCAATTAATTACCCGTTTGGTCACTTTAACATCCAGAAATCAGCTATTATCGAAATAAATGTCGATTTCAACTAACACTAATATTCCAAACACATTGGAAATATTTTTATCAATAATTATTCCTCAGTAATATTATAACTCACAATATTGACAACCAGATCCTTCCCAGGAAAGAGTGGGCTTTCCGATAAGGATTTCTTCTTATTGGCGCGCAATTATATAACATAACCCCTTTCCTCGATAGAACTTTATAAACATTGTCAATAATGCAAATAATAATATCAATAATTGTGTCATCCCAATTATTGATTTAATAATATAAAATATTATGCAGATTCTACTGTGACAATAATGAAATCAATAATATGAGATACTATGCAATAACTATTGTGACAATTATTGAATGAAACTAAGTGACTTCTTATGTAACCATCAATAATCAGAGATACTGTACAATACCGTGTGCTACTGTGCAACAACGCGTATTACAGTACTATTATCACCAGGTATTTTATCAGTTTAACGATAAAAGTCTTGTCATTATTTTATGAAAATCTTATTTCTGTCGCTTTCTATATCCGACAGTTATTTCGTTATGTGGTCCACCAATGATTGCGCCGTCGTATGAATATTCCCCGACAAAAAGAATATTCCCCGATCAAATGAATATTTTATGACCACTTACTTACTTTGCAAAATTTGTACATATCACTCATAACTATAACATTATATCAAATCAACACCTTACTATTCAAAATAATATTTAGAGAAAATTAAATCTTTATTCATAAAAGTTGGGGTATTACAATATGTTTGTGACGCCCCTAAAATAGGTATACATCACCCATTCTGAATCGCCAAATACATGGTACAGAAATAAATACAACTTCAGTAATACAATTATCGTGTAAAATACGACAACATATAAACAATGAGTTTGAATACAAATATTGTCTAATAGACAGTATACAAACTCAAAAGGAGTCCTCATTAAAATTATTGATATACTATTTTATAAAATAGTGAGGACTACTAAAACAACTATCCTGAACCATCACTCCATACCCCGGCTAGTTCCTGCTATGTTCTCACCTCCTGAGAAGAAAAAATGGAACAAAAAGGAAAAAGGTGAGTTCAACTAGCCCAGTAAAGAATATTATGACTAAGATAATATACAACAATTTATCATTAGTCTTCAACATGGAAAAATCTGATAAAATATAATGGACAACAAGTTTTAGATCAACAATTGCATCGGAAACAGCAATCCATTAGAAGAGTCAAGTAAAGAATGAATTCTACTATCTTCTAAGATTTAAAAGTTCATCATCAATAATTTATCCCTATAACATCAATCAATATACATCTTGAATCAAATATTCATCTTTGCACTACAGGCCAAAGATATTCATTTGTATCACCAGTTGGTCATGTTCATCTCAACACCTGTTCATCTTTGCACTACTGGCCAAACATATTCATCAGTTAATCATTCATCTTTGCACCACATGCCAAAGATATTCAGTAATATCATCATTTAGGACTGAGGATGATGAATAATATCTTAAAGAAAACGAATCCAGTGAGATAAAAGATCAAATATTAAGGATTCGTACTTTAGTTTATCCAAGTTCAAAAATACCTTATAATAATCAATTGTGGAGAAAAATTCAAGAATAAAGATCAAAATATGGATACAATCAAATATAGTACCATAATAGACAACTTGGACAAAGAAAAGAAAATTTTATTTTTTTTGTGAATAGTGTCGTATACGTGAATAGTAACCCCGACATGAAAAAGGTAGAAATTCCACAATAAAATCCATACCAATATTTTGGTATAATGATATTGAAAGAATAATATCATTATGAAGAAAATAACATCCCTTACCTCAAAAGAACAGTACTTCCGGCTGAAATATCAGGTATAAGGCTGAAGGAAACTAGCACTGATGAATTTCAACTCACAAAGTATCTAAATACTCACAAAATACGCTCGATAATATAGAGAGAGAAAGAGAGATATTTATAGAAAAATGCTTAGAACGCCATAGTAGACTAACCTGCTACTTGATGCTTTTACCTGCTACTATTCAAGCCCACCACTTTTGAAAATAAATTTCAGCACACTTCATTTCTCACCATCCAAAAGTGGGGCCCACCATATTTTTAATAAAAATATTTATTTGTGAAACTTCAATAATTCATAATAAATAGTCATTTTATCAGAAAAATACGAATTTTATGTCCATTCCATAGGAATTTAAATTCTCTACAACTTTGTAGAAGAAAGTTTTTCTAAATTCAAATAAAAAAAATATCCAAAATTCACATATGGACGATTTTTAATACCTCAATTCCGACAAAATATTGATAAAACACCTCATCAATAATTCCTTCATTTATAACCACAATAAATATATCTATCATTTATATCCACATAAAATAAATATTTCCTTAGCATATAAATCAATAATTAATTATTCACAAATAATATTATAGAATCACAATTATGACAACCATGTCGTTCCTAAGAAAGAGGGGACTTTTCGATAAGGATTTCTCCTTATTGGCGCGCAATTAGGTGACCAAACCCCTTTTCTAGACAGAACTTCCTTAGACATTGCCAATAATGTTATCTAACAATATTATTCAAATAATATGAATTATTGATCTGATAATAAAGATATTGTGCAATGACAATTATTGAAACAACAATAATATAAAATATCAACGCAGCAATTATTGAATCAATAAAATAAAATATTGAACAATAATTACTGTAACAATTATTGAGTAGTCCCTTCTTACGTAAGAATCAATAATTCAAAAATATTATGCAAAATCGTGTGCTATTGTGCAACCACGTGTATTACTTTATTTTAACCACCAGATATTCTAACAGTGTTAACGGTAACCATTACGCTGTTTTTTATAAAAACTCAAACTTGTCATTTTCTTCATTCGAGCGTTTTTTGTTATGGGGCCGACAAATGGTTGTGCCGTCGTACGAATATTCCCCGACAACAAGAATATTTCACGACCAAACGAATATTCCCCGACAAAAATGAATATTTTATAACCATTTGCTTATTTTATAAAATTTGTACATTTCACCCATAACCAAAGCATTATATCAAATTAACACCTTATTATTCACAATAATAATTAGAGGAAATTTAATTTTATATATAATAAGTTGGGGTCTTACAATGTTTGTATATTATTATATGTTTATAATATATATTATATATATCTTATAAACATATAATAATACATGTTAAATATACAAAGATAATATATCATGTGTATTCTATTAATATAATATAATTCAAAATAAATATAATACCTATTAATTTATATTATATTATACTCCATTCGTCTCAAAAAGGATGACTGAAATACAATTTTTATACAAATTAAGGTAGTGAAAATAATTAAGAGAGAATATATATTTGTTCTCAATCTACCATTTGTCCTGAAGTTGTGTGATGGGTTGATATTCATATAGATTAATGGGCAAAGGGTCAAAAAAGTCCCTGATGTTTACCGTAATGTCCCACTTGCACTCTAAACTATTTTTTTTTTCAAAAGTACCCTTAACGTTATATTTTTGGGTCATCTGTGACCCTGCCGTTAACAAAAGACAAACGAAGTTTAAAATGTGATGACATGGCAGGCTTAAATATAAAATATATTCTAAATAAAACAATATATATTATTTAATCAAAACAAAAAATACTAAAATTCAAAATAAAAAAGCATAACAAATTTACATCATTTATTCAAAATAATAAAATTCAAATTATTTTGTTAACTAATCAAAACAACTAATTAAATAAAATAAGTTGTATAACATATTTACATCATTTAATCAAAATACTAAAATTCAAAACATAACATATTTACATCAAATACTAATTTTAAAAAAATACTAAAATACTAAAATCATAATTATTTTGTTAATTAATAAAAATAATAAAAATTCAAATTACATCATTAAAATACTAAAATCATAATCCTAAATACTAATTGATATAAAAATTTTAAATTACTAAAATCATAATACTAAATAATATTTTTAAACTATATAAAAATTTGATGATGTAATAATCTATGCATAATCTATATATGTTATAAATAATATAAATAATTTGATGATGTAATAATCTATACATAACAGTATATGTTATAATTTGATGACGTAATAATATTTTAAAAATCGTATTAAAAAATTCAAATTATATCATAATATTTTTAAATTGATATGATTTTAAAAATTACTAAAATAATCATAACACTCCAGTTTTGAATTTTAAAAATATTATTTAGCATTATGATTTTAGTAATTTAAGTATTTTGATTAAATGATGTAAATATGTTATACAATTTACTTTATTTAACAAAATAATTTGAATTTTATTATTTTGATTAAATGATGTAAATATGTTATGCTTTATTATTTTGAATTTAGTATTTTTTATTTTGATTAAATGATATATATTATTTTATTTAGAATATATTTTATATTTAAGCCTGCCACGTCATCACATTTTAACTAAGTTTGTCTTTTGTTAACGGCAGGGGCACGGACGACCCAAAAATATAACGTTAAGGGTACTTTTGAAAAAAAAATTAGTTTATGGTGTAAATGGGACATTAGGGTAAACATCATGGGCTTTTTTGACCCTTTTCCCTATAGGTTAATTGTGACGCCACCAAAATTAGGTATACATCACCCATCTTGGGTCGCCAGATACATGGTACAGAATTCAAATACAACTTACTAATACAACTGTCGTGTACAATACGACAAAACATAAACTATGAGTTTGAATACAAATATTATCTACTAGAGATTATACAAACTCAAAAGGAGTCCTCATTACAATTATTATCACACTATTTCACATAATAGTGAGGACTACTAATTCTATCCTCTGGACCATTACTCCGTTCCCCGACTCGTCCCAGCTATATTCTCATTTCCTGAAGAGAACAGTGAAAGAAATGGTGAGCTCAACTAGCCCAGTAAGAAATATTATGACTAAGATAATGCAGAAAAAATTATCATTAGCTTTCAACAGTGTTAAACTGATAAAGTATAATAAACATCAAGTTTAACTACAGCGAAACCAGCAATCCATTAAAAGAGTCAATTAGAAAATAAAATCTACTATCTTTTATGATTTAAAAGGTTTTTCATCACTGTTATAGATGAGATTCAGCTTAATAAATATTCCACATCATCGAATCACCCCTGCACTACGGCCAAGGATATTCTTTAGTATCACGACCACAATTATACATGCACTACATGCCAAGAATATTTGTGTATTCATTAATGGTCATGATCATGCCAACAACTGTCCATCAATGCACTACGGGCCAATGAGGACTTTTACCACATCATTTGTAACATTACGGTCATGATTACACCGAATAATCCCTGGTCATAATCATATCAAGTCCATCTATGCACTACAGGCCACAGACGACTTTCAAAAACTATAAATATGAGGATGATGAAAATGATATAAGAATTCAATAAAATAAATTCAAGAATTAATTTATCCAGGAACGAATAACATCTAAACTGTCAACATGATACTGCTTTGTAGAGTAAAATTCAAGAATACTTAGAAGAATATTTCCATGAAAGGATACTGGATGAAGCGCAAATATCAAGGATATTTCCACGCTTCGAATGGAGTCATGCCAATACTTGCTTGATAACTGTTGTTATAGGAAAACTCCACCAATGGTAAGAACTTGTCCCAACTTCCCTTGAAATCAAGGACACAGAGTCTTAATAGATCTTCAAGAGTTTGAATAGTCCTCTCCGACTGTCCGTTCGTCTGAGGATGATATGTCGAGCTAAATCGTAAGTCTGTGCCCATAGCTTTTTGCAAACTAACCCAAAATCATGAAGTGAATCTTGGGTCTCGATCAAAAACTATGGATACTGGCATACCATGCAGTCTTACAATCTCGTTTATGTACATACGAGCAAGACGTTCAAGTGTATAAGTTTCTCGTATCGCTTAGAAATGAGAAGACTTGGTTAATCTATCAACAATGACCCAAATCGCATCTATGTCTTGAGAAACCTTAGGAATACCGGTAACGAAATCCATGGTAATGTGCTCCCACTTCCATTTTGGAATTTCAAGTGGTTGCAATGGACCTTTTGGTACTTGATGGTCCGCTTTAACTCGTTGACAAGTTATACACCTTGAGATAAATAACGTTATCTCTATCTTTATATTGCTCCACCAAAATGTATGACGAATATCATGATACATTTGGTACTCCCAGGATGGATTGCAAATGGTGTGTTGTGCGCCTCCATCATGATTTTATACTTTAAATCAGGGTCGTTAGGAACACAAAGTCTGGAGTTGACTCGAAGTATTCCTTCTTCATCGATTCTTGCTTCCGGCATAGCACCTTCTTGCACTTTCTTCCTCATACGCATCAGCTCTAGGTCTGTAGCTTGAGCAGCTTTAACTTTATCGATTAAAGTCGGTTCTACTCGTATATTCGCCATCATCAAATGCGTCTCTGGATTCTTTAACTCTATCTACATCCTTTGCAAGTCACATAAAATGGGCCTTTGCGTTGACAATATCGCACTCATACTTGCATATGATCTTCTACTCAATGCGTCAGCTATCACGTTCGATTTTCCAGGATGGTATTAGATGGTATGATCATAATCTTTCAATAGTTCAAGCCAACGTCGTTGTCACATGTTGAGTTCCTTTTGAGTGAAGAAATATTTGAGGCTTTTATGATCCGTAAAGATCTCCACTTTCTCCCCATACAAGTAATGCCTCCAAATTTTAAGTGCAAAGACAACAGCTGCCAACTCTAGATCATGAGTAGGATAATTCCTCTCATATGACTTTTCTATGTTACATGAGAACATATCCTAACCATTTGCCCGAAGCATCACTGTAGATGACAAATCCCTCCGAACCAGATGGTATTGTCAAAACAGGTGTTGAAATGAGTCTCCTCTTGAGTTCTTGAAAACTCTTCTCACATTACTCGCTCCAATCAAACTTTGTATCTTTCGAGTCAGCTGAGTTAATGGAGTAGCGATTCGAGAAAATCCTTCCACGAATCTCCGATAATAACCAGCTAAACCGAGAAAGCTACGTACTTCGGTCACTGATTTAGGTTGCTCCCAACTTTGAATAGCTTCAATCTTTGCCGGGTCAACAGATATTCCATGACTTGATACCACATGCCCAAGGAATGCTACTTCCTTAAGCCAGAACTCGCATTTCTTCAAATTAGCATAAAGCTTATATTCACAAAGCTTTTGGAGTGTCAGCCTCAAGTGTTGCTCATGATCTTCACGGCTTTTGGAATAAATAAGGATGTCATCAATAAAGACGACCACAAAGTGATCCAAATATTCCTTGAATACTCGGTTCATCATATCCAAGAAGGCAGCAGGAGCATTAGTCAATCCAAAGGACATGACTAGGAATTCATAATGCTCGTACCGAGTTCTGAAAGTTGTCTTTGGAATGTCATCGGTTCTAATCTTCAATTGGTGATATCCGGAATGAAGATCAATCTTTGAAAAGAATTTGGCTCCTTGCAAATGGTCAAACAGGTCAACAATATGTGGCAATGGATACCTATTTTTGATGGTGACATGATTCAACTCCCGATAATCAATACAAAGTCGCATACTCCCATCTTTCTTCTTCATGAATAGAACATGAGCACCCCAAGGAGAAGTACTACGACGAATAAAGCCAATGTCTAACAATTCCTGCAGTTGGGTCTTTTACTCCTGAAGTTCAATAGGAGCCATTCGATATGGGGCTTTGGAAATGGGTTTTGTACCGGGTTCAAGGTCGATATAAATTTCAATTTTACGCTCTGGGGGTAGGCCAGGAAGTTCTTCAGGGAATACAAAAAGAAATTTATTAATAATAGAAATATCGTTCAAAATTGACGTATTTTTGTTTAAATCTGTGACATGAGCTAAGAAAGCTTGACATCCGTTTTTCAATAAACGAATAGCTTTATGGCTTGAGATGACCGTGATTGATTTTAATGGTTTGGTCGCTTGAATTCGCATAATAGGTTGATTAGGAATATGAAAGCTAACAACCTTACGAAAACAATCAATTTTTGCATGATGAGTAGTTAACCAATCAATCCCTAGAATCACGTCAAATGCAAGTATTTTCAATGAAATAAGATCGACAGGTAATGTGAGGGTACCGATTTGAACCAAACAAGACTTATAAACAGTAGATGTAATGAAGGTTTCTCCCAACGGAGTTTTCACAGATAAGTCAAAGTCTAATTTCTCCGGAGTCAAATTTAATCGATGAGCGCAAGTCGGAGAAATAAAAGATTGGGTAGAACCGGTATCAAATAAAGTATAGACTTCGTTAGTATTTATGATAAGCTTACCCGTGATGACCTCATTCGGGTTCTTTGCTTTCTGGGAGGTCACAACAAACGCTCTCCCTTGCACTACCGGCTTTGACTTGTCTGGGACGGCCTTTGGTGCCTCCATCCTAGCTGAATTTATCTTCAGTGAATGACAAAATCGGGTTAAGTGACCTTCTCTTCCACAATTATAACATGCTTTGGAAGGCATCACGTAAATTGGACTGATGTGTCCCTCCCCTCCGCATTTGAAGCATATGATAGGTGGTCTTTCTCCTTCCTTAACAACGGGTGTTGGTGCTGATGTATTTCCATCATTGTTGAATCTCCTCTTCTTGAAATATCCATTCTTATTGTTTTGGCCCTGATTACCACCGAAGTGGTTACCATTTCTGGCATGTTGATTCCCTCCACGCTTGTTGTCACCGCTTCGATGACTACTCTCGCTGGTATTATAATTTTGTCGACTGCTCTCTTTTAGTTGCGTTGACTCGTTATCGTGCTCCACTAACTGAGCCCTATTTACAACATCTGAATACAAACACAGTTTATGAGAAATAAGATGTTGACGTATCTCCGGCTTCAAACCTCTTAAAAACATTCGCGTCATTCTCTTTTCATTATCCACCAAGTGGGACGCAAACCGTGATAACTCCGCAAATTTTGCCTCGTATTGTGACACGGTCATATTGTTTTGTTCCAAAAACTCCACCTCCTTCATGTGGCGAATACTTTCGGGAAAGTATTTGTCATTGAACAGCTCCTGGAACTTCTCCCAAGATATCTTCAGTACAGTAGGTTGAGTACGTTTTACCGATTCCCACCAGTAATTTGCCTCTCCACGCAACATAAAGGCGGCAAAGGGAACCTTTTGCTCCTCGGAGCATCCCAAGACATCAAATATCTTGGTGATCTGCTTTATCCATGCTTCCGCCATAAGTGGTTTTGGCTCTCCCTTAAACTCCGGTGGTCCCAGCTCCTTGAACTGTTTAGCGGTGACCGCCCGAGAGTTTTCAATGTTTCCATCTACGTTTTGGACAGGAGCCGCTCTCGCCTGCTGTTGCATGAATTGCATAAAGCCTCTGAACATTTGATCATTCATCATTTGGTCAGTGTTGTTGTTTGCATGAGGATTGTCGCCTTTCTGATGCACATTATCCTGATTATTGATATGTGGTGAATCAACGGTCGTCTGTGCTCCATTGCTATTCTCAACATTCTCAGAAGTCATTTTCAGATACTGCCACAAAACAAAAGGTTAATTGACATGTAACATATTATCCCTATATTCTGACTGACCAATAAAATAGCACATAAACTTAGGTAGGTCATACTAGCGAAGGAATTCCCCATCTCTCCCCTCCTAGTACTATTCTCACATCTTAGCCAGTGATCATATCCCTAAGCTCTGATACCAACTGTGATGCCCCCAAAATTAGGTATACATCACCCATCTTGGGTCGCCAAATACATAGTACAGAATTCAAATACAACTTACTAATACAACTGTCGTGTACAATACGAGAAAACATAAACAGTGAGTTTGAATACAAATATTGTCTACTAGAGATTATACAAACTCAAAAGGAGTCCTCATTACAATTATTATCACACTATTTCACATAATAGTGAGGACTACTAATGCTATCCTCTGGACCATTACTCCGTTCCCCGACTCTTCCCAGCTATATTCTCATTTCCTGAAGAGAACAGTGAAAGAAATGGTGAGCTCAACTAGCCCAGTAAGAAATATTATGACTAAGATAATGCAGAATAAATTATCATTAGTCTTCAACAGTATTAAACTGATAAAATATAATAAACATCAAGTTTAACTGCAGCGGAACCAGCAATCCATTAAAAGAGTCAAGTAGAAAATAAAATCTATTATCTTTTATGATTTAAAAGGTTTTTCATCACTGTTATAGCTGAGACTCAGCTTAATAAATATTCCACATCATCGAATCACCCCTGCACTACGGCCAAGGATATTCTTTAGTATCACGACCACAATTATACATGCACTACGGGCCAAGAATATTTATGTATTCATTAATGGTCATGATCATGCCAACAACTGTCCATCAATGCACTACGGACCAATGAGGACTTTTACCACATCATTTGTAACATTACGGTCATGATTACACCGAATAATCCCTGGTCATAATCATACCAAGTCCATCTATGCACTACAGGCCACAGACGACTTTCAAAAAATATAAATATGAGGATGATGACAATGATATAAGAATTCAATAAAACAAGTTCAAGAATTAATTTATTTAGGAACCAATAACATCCAAACTGTCAACATGATACTGCTTTGTAGAGTAAAATTCAAGAATACTTAGAGGAATATTTCCATGAAAGGATACTGGATGAAGCGCAAATATCAAGGATATTCCACTAATTTCATGGAGTATAGAAGTCAAAGTTTTAACCAACGGAGTATAATAAAGAATGGAATAACAAAAGAAATCACCATGCATGCGATAGACCGCAAAGGCAAGTTATTCCAACAGAATAATAAATAACGGAACCAGGTCCGGCGTAAAACGCACAGACAGGATATTCCAATAGAATAATAAAGAATGGAACCAGGTCCGGCGTAAAACACACAGACAGGATGTTCCAATAGAATAATATTAAAGACGGAACCAGGTCCGGTGTAAAACACACAGACAAGATGTTCCAACAGAATAATAATAAAGACGGAACCAGATCCGGTGTAAAACACACAGATAGGATGTTCCAACAGAATAATAGAAGAATGTCACCAAGTATAGGGTAAACCGCGTATACAGGTTATTCCAACAGAATAATAAGCAATGGAATAACAACAGTTCTCTTCATGAATAAGAAAGAATAACACCCCTTACTTTAGTAGGAGATTGAATACTGCAGTAGTGTAGTAACAGAATACTCTTCTTCTTTCTCTCTTATTCTCTCTATACTTTCTCTCTCTATAGCTTGAAGGAATTCGTGAAAAATAATGAAGCACTAGGCCTCTATTTATAGAAGATTTCTAGCTTAGCACTTGCCATGTGAAAAGGCAAGTGGCTTGACGACTGGTGATGTGAAAAGAAAAGTGGTTTGACGCCTGTAATGTGAAACGACAATTGGTTCGACGCCTGTAATATGAAACGGCAAGTAGTTTGACGTCTGGTAAAGGTAATTACTATTGACGAAGGTAATTACTATTGACGAAGAGACTCTTAGATGATGACATATGGGCCCTCCATAAAATAACCAAACTTACCACAAACGTCTCACAACAGACTTTTTATATACATCAAGGATTTAATAAATATTACCACAAATCATTTTATTTTTAATCAACACATATTTAATCTTTCAACAATTATTAATCATTTATAACTTGTCGTCTCAATTATTGATTTAATAATATAACATATTATACAGATGATACTATGACAATAATTGAATCAATAATATAAGAGATATGATGCAGCAATTACTGTAGCAATAATTGAGTATAGCTGAGTGATTTCTCACGTAAGCATCAATAATCAATACCGTATGCTACTATGCAACCACGTGTATTACTGTATTTTTACTACTGGGTAGTTCAACAGTTTTAGCGGTAACACCTCCGCCGTTATTTTTATAGAAATATAATTTTGTCGTTTTCTAACTACGACAATCCTTCTGTTGTGGGGTCCACTAATGATTCAGTCGTCGTACGAATATTCACCGACAAAAAGAATATTCCCCGACTAAACGAATATTTTATAACAACTTGCTTACTTTGCAAAATTTATAAATATTACCCACAACTATAACATTATATCAAATTTATTCCATAATATTCAAAAATAATATTTATAGAAAATTCATCTTTATTTATAAAAGTTGGGGTCTTACATTAATATATTTAATTGTGTTTGGGTTGAGAGAAATTAGTGATTTGATTGGTTGATTATTGAAGTAAAAAAATATATGATAGAAAGTCATGGGTATTTTGTCCAAGTGAAAATTTATGTAGTACTTTTATTATTCTTCTGAGGACAAGATTTTTTACCACTTTAAGTAATCATTTTGGGAACGGAGGGAGTATATGTTTATCTATTTATATAGATGAGCGCATTTTTGTAACATTTTTTTCTCATTCCAATGTATAAAAAATTACAATTTTTCCGACCAAACTTAACATACCAAATATATATTAAAATTACTTAATTGGGATTGTCATTCCTTTCCCCCCTCCTTCCCTTCAAAGTTCAAACCAAACGATCATAAATAAGGGTGTAAATGAGTCGAATCGAAATGAACAAAATTACTCAAATTCGACTCGAAACGTTAAATTTATACTCGAATTCGAATTGTATTTAAAAAATTATACTCAGATTCGACTCGACTCAAATATTTATTATTCGAATTCGACCTGACTCGGATCGAATTATATTAAAACTATTCGCGAGCTTCAAATTCAAACTCGAATTCGAGTCTCCACATAATAACTAACTTTATAATAAATATACTTATAAATTAAATTTGTTATTTTACTTAGAAATGAGAAAATATATATACTATTACAATTCACAAGTATAAAATTACAATTAAAAAAAAATAAAAAATTAATTAACCTAATTTGATTTAATTTTGTATTATTATAAGAGAACGTATCGAGTAATCGAGTATGTATCGAATCACAATTTAGAATTCGAGTAGTTCGAATATTAAACGAGTCGAGTATAACATTGCTCAGATTGTACTCATATTTTTATTCGAACTATTTTTTATGCTCATATTTGAATTATATTATTAACGAATATGATTAGCAATAACCTGTGTCTGAAGACATTGTATAATTAAAAAAAATAAAAATAAATCATGAACACAAAAAATGAAGCATTGAATATGGACACACACTAAACTAAAAGCCTAATAAATTAATTTAATAAGGGAGTGAGATGATGAATGTGGGTTTGAATGTTTGAGAGATAAATTCTTGGTCGTCGGATGTTGAAGTCCCAAATAATTTTACATCGTTAGATGTTAAAGTTTAAATTGATTTAAGGCCGTTGGATGTTAAAGTATTTGAGCCGCTCTGTTTTAAGTATATTATAGATAAAACAAGGAAGCATATAAAATTCAACGGATATTATTTGAAAATCCGAATTCAACCCCAAACCCGGGTAACCCGACCCATTTCAAGTCGTCGGCATCCTGTTTGTTACTTTTGTACATGGTCAAACAAGGTGACAGTTTGTAAAGAGAGAGAGAAAGAGGAGAGAGATGGGTTGCTTTGCCTGTTTTGACGGAGGCAAGCAGCAGAGGAAGGAAGAAGACCGTTTAGCCTCTCAAGAAGCTCGAGCTAAAGCCGCCGAAGCAGCCGAAAAGAGGCATTTCTCTCTCTGTTTCCCCTCTTATCAATTATTTATATTTGAATTGATTTCTTGTTTTTTAATCATTCAAATGTTAATTTAAGATTTGTTATTCAGCTATATTCGTCCGGTAATTCACTCTAGTGCGTTACGTTTTGTGTTTTCAACTAGTATTTTAGTTGTCTTACATAATTGTTAGGGCTTCTTGTATTGTTTACGATTTCAATTTTTGATCATCAAATGTAATTGTAACAATTTAGAGATAGGGCTCCTACTAGAAAATTTGAGCATCATTTGATTGCCATTTTTTGTATTTAAAATGAGCATTTGCCTGTAAGGATCTGAATTCAGTCCTTACTCACAATTAAACTAAACTTCAAGAGAATTATAAGAGAACCAGCGATTTGAGAAGAGACTAAGGAAAAGAGAGGGAAAAATATTAGGATACAGAGAGGAAAAGTAGAGTAAGATCAGGAAAATATAGAGAGAGGAACATAACAAAGCATTTTCATACCATTTACTGAGTACATCATATGTATTTATAGACTTACAGCCAAACAACTCTACTCAGTAACAACTTTTCAGATAAAATGAAATACAACACATTTTATTTGGAAATGACATCTCTACCCAACCAACTATGTTTAACTACTAAACTAACACCATAACAATTCCTCACAATCCCCTCTCCTTAAAAAGATCCTTGTCCTCAAGGATGGAAAGTTGGAAATTGAGCATGAATATTTGACCAAGTCTCCCAAGTAGCTTCAAAAGGTAAAAGTAATAGACCATTGGATTATGACTTCAGCAACGACTGCATTATTCTTCTTTACCAATTTGCGATCAATGACTGCAATAGGCTCTATAATGAACTGTCCATGATCATCTACATGGCAAGACCTGAGACACTTGTGCTGCAGTACTAATTTTTTTCTTTAAGAGAGAAACATGGAACACAGGATGAATTTTAACTTAAGCTAGTAGCAACAACTTATAAGCAACAGGTCCAATCCTTTCAAGCACCTGAAATGGCCCGTAATATTTTGAATCCAACTTAGAATACTTGGACTGTTTCATAGAAATTTCTTTGTAGGATTGAACTCTTAAGTATACCATATTTCCCACATTAAAGACCCTCTCTTGCCTATTCGATTAGCATAATTCCTCATTCTACACTGAGCCTTAGCCAAATTATCTTTCAAGAGCGGCAACAATTGATTCGTAGAAGCACAAAACTGCCTCGTTGTAGGATTAGAAATTTGGCCATATTGATGGAAAGAAATGCGGGGAGCTGCATAGCCATATAAAGCTTGAAAAGGAGTAAGTTGGGCACCACTGTGGTAATGGGTGTTGTACCACCATTCAGTAAGTGACAACCATTCGTTCTAAGTCTTTGGTCTTTGACTACACATGCATCTTAAGTAAGTCTCTAAACACCGATTTAACTTCTCAGACTGACTATCGGTTTGAGGATGATATGATGTGCTAAGTTGCAAATGGGTACCCAATGACTTAAACAATGACTGCCAGAAATGCCCAATAAAATTTTTATACCTATCTGAAACTATTGATAAAGGTAATCCATGCAGTTTATGAATGTTGTCGAGGAATATAATTGCTACATCAGTAGTAGCCAGTAAATGGATGTTTCAACCCCAAAAAATGAGCATATTTGGTAAGTCTGTCTATGACTACCATGATAGAAGTATATCCAATGTGAATTAGATAACACTTCAATAAAATCCATGACAATAACCTTCCACAGTGTTTCAAGAATAGGTAGAGGTTGTAACAACACCCGAAGTAACACTAGTTTTATGCTTGCTTAACTGACAAACCTCACATTCTTTCACAAATGTAATCACATCAGATCTTAAAGTGGGCCAATAAAAATATTGAGATATTCTTTCAAAAGTACCTCTTCTTCTTGAATGACCCCCAATAGGAGAACTGTCTTGTAAAAGTTTGAGCCTTACCTCTGAGGAATTACCCACAACCAACTTACCCTTATACCGCAACCTTCCATTCTCAAAAGAATAATCAGGGACCAAGGAAGAATCCAATACTAACTGAGAGATAATTTGCTGCAGGTCTGGATCAGTTGCCCTAGTTTCAGCCAAATCTTGAACCCATTTAGGTGACACTATAGGGAGGGCCAAGCAGTTTAGAACCCCAGTTTCCATTACACACATAAGATTTCCAACAGGATGCCTAGACAATCCATCTGCTGCTAAATTCTCCCGGCTTTCCTGTACCAGATTTCATAATCCAGTCTCATGAGCTTGGTAATCCATTCTTGTTGATTAGTAGTAGTGATTCGTTGATCCAACAAATACTTGAGACTTTGATGGTCTGTTTTAATAATGAACTTGTTGCCCACTAGATAATGTCTCCATTTTTGCACTGCATATACCACAACCATCAGTTCCTTCTCATAGGTCGATAATCCCAAATGCTTAGGAGCAATAACCTTACTTAAGAAAACAATTGGTCTGTTCCTCTTCATTAACACTTCCCCTATACCAATACCACTAGCATCAGTCTCCACTACAAATGGGATGGTGAAATCGGATGTAGCTAAAACTGGAGCATTAATCATAGCTTGTTTAAGGTTGTCAAAGGCTACCTCAACTTCATGACTCCATTGGAACCGGTCTTTCCTTAACATATCAATTAATGGTTTGCTGAGAAAACCATAATGTTTTATAAATTTTCTATAATAATATCCTGTTAAGCCCAAGAATTCCCTTAGACTCTTAAGGTTCATGGGTTTGGGCCACTGAACTATACACTCAACCTTAGTTGAATCAGTTGACACACCTTCAGAAGTAATAACATGACCAAGGTATTGTACCTGTTGTGTAGCAAAGGTACACTTGGACATTTTTGCATACAATTCATGTTGCCTTAACAACTGTAGAGTCATCTCAATGAAAACCAAGATAAATTTCCTCAAGTAAGGAGCATACATAACATTAATGAGACTTTGAAAAGTAGTTGGTGCATTAGTTAATCCGAATGATATTACTTTAAATTCATAATGATATGTATGAGTTCTAAAAGCAGTTTTAGGAATATCTGGAGGATGAACTCTAATCTGGTGATAACCAGAGCTCAAATCCAACTTAAAATACCATTTTGCACCATAAAGCTCATCTAACAGCTCATCAATTGAAAATATAGGAAACTTGTCCTTAATAGTAACATCATTCAAAGCCCTATAATCAATACACATTCTCCATGTGTTGTCATGTTTTTTAACCAAGAAAACTGGAAAAGCAAATGGACTACTACTGTTTTGGATAACCCCAATTTTTAGTTAGTTAGCAACAATTTTCTCAATCTCTGATTTTTGAACATAAGGGTATCTATAAGGCCTCAAATTAATAGGTTGGCGGCCTTCCTTCAAGTTAATGTGGTGATCATAAGATCTCACAGGAGGCAAACCTTGTGGTTCTGCAATTACATCAGAAAAAGAAACTAACAACTCTTGCAACTTAGGACAAGGAGTTGTAGGACTGCACTCCTCACACTCCATAATACCATACAAATACCCAAAAAATCCCATGGAAAGTAGTTTGTAACACCTTCTTAAATTCTCCGGAATTCATAAGGTGTATAGTAGAAGTAACATATGTGTTTTTCCCTTGCAATATTACTGATTCCTCATCTCGATAAAACTGAAGTTGTAATTTGTTGAAGTCAAAAGTAACTGGACAAGGAGTTGTAGGACTGCACTCCTCACACTCCATAATACCATACAAATACCCAAAAAATCCCATGGAAAGTAGTTTGTAACACCTTCTTAAATTCTCCGGAATTCATAAGGTGTATAGTAGAAGTAACATATGTGTTTTTCCCTTGCAATATTACTGATTCCTCATCTCGATAAAACTGAAGTTGTAATTTGTTGAAGTCAAAAGTAACTGGACTCACTATTTTCAACCATTGAACCCCAAGTACTGCATCAACTCCTCCCAAAGGAAATACCCTCATCTCAGTATTAAAGTCCAGATTCTGAATTTGCCATTTAAAATCAGTAGACACTTGAGTGTTGTATACTTGGAAGCCATCAACCACAAACACTGTTACTGTATTAGTATCCAAAAAATTCAATGAGAATACTCAATGTTCCTTGCACTCTAATAGTGTTGTTTGCATTGTGGCCTGACAAAACATGTTAACTTATCTGAACATCATCTAACTTGCCATCTGGTAGCAATTTATTTTGCTCTACCTAAGGCACCAATTTTGGTTCACACACAATTTGTTCCTTTGAATCTCAATTTGATTCCTCTTCCTCAGAAGGTATCATCATAAACAAGTGGGGTTGCTTGCAGACTGGAACATAGGATTCGTCACATGAGAAACACAGGCCTTTCTTTCTTTTCTCAAAAATTTGTTCCCTGGTTAGGTTTCTAATAGGCAAGATATTTTTAGGTTCAACTGTATTAACTCCCATTCTAATATCTACATTAATGTTTCCAGAGTTCCCCATTCCTACACCACTAGGAAACCTTTGCACACCAGATGCTACAATAGAAGTTCTGTTGACCAGATTACTGTTAGTAGAAGGCCTCAAAACAATTCTACTCCTTTTAATCCAAGCTTCTAATTTGGCTTCCTCAACTCTAGCTAAATAAATAGCTTGTAAAACTCAACTCTTGGATACCTAATTGAATCTTCTCACGTAAGCCCCCAACAAAACAATCAACAAAAAATTCTTCATTCAATTTAGAATTCTTTATTAAAGCCCAATCCCCGAGATCTTTAAATTTAGCTCTATATTCATCCACAGTTCATGTTTGTTGCAATTTTTTGAGCTCAACTATAGGATTAACTTTAGTCTCAGGACTAAATCTAGCCAACAGTTCATCAATTAACCCATTACATGTCATTTCAACTCCACTTTCAACAAAGCTAGAATACCAAATTTCAGCTTCTCTTTCAAGATGCATAGTGGCTAAGTAGAGCTTCTGATTCTCAGCAACGTTATGTTGAGAAAACAATTTATTAGACTTCCTAATCCTTGACCAATGTTCTAAAAGGCGGGAGGTGGGAGGCCGGGGGGGGGGGTCTAGCGCCTAGGGGGCCTAGACTGGATTTTTTATTTCAAGTCAATTTTAATATTTTATCTTACATTTATCCAAACAAAACAATAATATAAAGCAAAACAATCTATAATAAAGATAATAAATGTTTTTGCTTAAAGTTCAAACACATATCTATATTGCTAATGTCAAAGTTCAAACACAAAAATACAATTGTTCAAAGTTCAAACACAAACAAATTAAAATTAATTTCTTAAAAATCAAATTGAGATATTTTTAAATTTAAATAAATGTTATTTTTAAAAATTAGTGTGAAGTTTATTGAATGAGACATTTGATATTATTAATTATAAAATTATTTTTATTTGTGTAATGTTCAAAATTGAGAACTTAAAGAAAATGACAAATACCATAAGCTAAGTATGACTAACATATCTTTAACGTATTAGTTTTATTCATAAACAAGATTGCTATTAAATAATAAAATTTAAATTGCCCGCCTAGAGGGATTTTTTGCCGCCTTGGACCTAGGCGAGACGCCAGGGGGGCCTAGCGCCTAGGCGGCCGCCTAGGCCGCTTTTTAAAAAACTGTCCATGACCTAGGGTTAGTACCATAGAATTTAGAAAATTCAAATTTGATCGTGCAAAATATTCCTTCATAGTTACTGAATGAAGAAACACCTCCTTCATAAGGTCCAAGGACAGATTCGGTAGGATGCTGAGTTGAAGATGGAGGAACAATACCTGAGGGTAGTCTATCAACTCCACATGAATTCGAACCTTGTTTATGATTCTAAGCTAATAACATAGCTTCAAATCCTTTCAACATCTGTTCCAATTTCTCATCCAATCCTTTATTCAACGATTCTACCGAAGATTGCAGCTGATTTTGTAGATCCGGGACGTTATTCTCTAAGTTAGTTAATCGTTGATTATTAGTAGCCATGGCTGCCAATCAACTGAGCTTTGATATCAATTGTAAGGAATTGAGATTTGAATTCAATCCTTACTCACAATTAAACTAAACTTCAAGAGAATTATAAGAGAACCTGAGATTTGAGAACAGACTAAGGAAAAGAGAGGGAAAAAGATTAGGATACAGAGAGGAAAAGTAGAGATAAGATCAGGAAAATATAGAGAGAGGAACATAACAAAGCATTTTCATACCATTTACGGAGTACATCATATGTATTTATAGACTTACAACCAAACAACTCTCCTCTATAACAACTTTTCAGCTAAAATAAAATACAACACATTTTATTTGGAAATGACATCTCTACCCAACCATGTTTAATTACTAAACTAACACCATAACAATTCCTTACATTGCCTTCCCTTTATGGTGACGAAGAAAGTGATATGGTGTCTTGTTTTAGATTCCTCGATAGTGACTTGTAGCATACTGCTTTTGAATTTTTGATTGATTATGGAAGGAATCCGGATAATTTATCAGTTTGTGGACATATTCCAGTGAGTACCTTCAAAGATAATTTGTTAAGAGTCACAAACATTACATTTGGAAGATAAGAAATAGGGGAGATTTTCTTTAAACAAACAGGGCCTTGGTTTGAAACCATCTCTTGGGAAGTGAATACAAGCTACCAGTTGCACCAATTTATTCATGATATCAAGCAATTGAGTACAAAGGTTTAAATTGTCTTTTGCTGTTTGATTTTGTAGTTATGAGATTTTTATTAACGCAGTAACTCGAGCATTATGTGGTTACACGAAGACATATAAGTAGTTTTGGCAACTTGTATGTCAAATTGCACAAGACGCACACATGAGACTAACACATGCACTATTGCTACTCCCTCCGTCCCATAATACTGCAACACACTTTTTTGCACAAAGTTTAAGAAATTTTTAAATTTTTATTTGGTTTCCTGATTGGTCCCTATAAAGTGTGCGGTTGAGAATGATCTAAGAATGTGAACCACAAAATGTGTAGTTAGTGGAGGGATCCACTATTATTTCAAACGATAAAATTGATACGACTATGAGTCTATTAGTCATCTAACTTCACAAATATTTCTCAAAAAGGACATGTTGCAATTTTTTTGGGACTTCTTAGAAAGGGTTGTGTTGCAATAATTGTTGGGACGAATGGAGATTTATTTATCTCCTCTATATGCATGGACAGCTTTTGTTTTACATAATTAAGATTAGATATGTTTCTTGCATATTAGTTATGGGCAGTCCTTCCAGTGAAAAATGCTTAATGTATGATTTTATTCCCTTGTCGTGAGTTAAAATTGTGAATCTTGGTCTCACATTTTTTATGATTGTATCCAGTTTCGACCTGAAAAAAAGTAAGAAAATTGGAAGTGAGAAAAAGGGGAGAATTCTGGTGAGTTTACAGTCAGTTACGCTACTGCCAATGATAGGATGGGACTTGAAACCTCCAAAAGCGTGTGTTGTGGCTGTCTGTATAGGATTAACTCTTAAACCATATTGCATATAAGGTTACTAAAGAACAAAGACGGTGTTTGGATGAGCTGATTTTTTTAAAATTTCCTTGAAGTGTAATAAGCTTTTACGAATAAATTGATATAAATAATTCTACCTTTTGTGGTTTACATCAAAGTTTGAGGGGAGAAAAATTGGGCGACCACCTGGGTGGTGGTGTGGTGCCACAGACTAAGGCGATTTGACTACTACGGTTTCTGGTATATCCATTAATACAAAAAAAAAATGGATTGCCTATCTATGATACTGTGTCTAACCAAGTCAATTATGGCTCAATTGCAGGCAAGAGCAATTTGATAAGTCTGCTGCAGGAAGAGCTGCACGTGCACAGATAGCAGCTGCTGCAAAACAATCTGCTAACACTAACAAAGGCGAGCCAGTTCTTAAGGTATTATTGGTGGTTATTCCCATTTTCTAGTTTCAATGCTAGCACTAATGATGCTTTATATGACTGTATTTTTTTTTATTATTATTATTGCTATATTTGACTGAAATTTTAACATTCTTGCCTTTGGCAAGAATGGATCCCAAGACCTCATGCACCTCAAGCCTTATGAGTAGTTTTTTACCATTGAGACATGAGGAGCTTGGTTATATATGACTGTTTGCAGTCTCAGTGCCTCCTTTTTGTTTTATCTTATTACTAGTATGGAATTAAGTATATACATATGGTAGTATGCTGCCTGCTTGAGTTTCTAAGGAATATGAAAGTGACTACTGACTTTGATTTATATTTACAATGTGCACAGTGGCAGATGGGATGAGGAACAGCTTTCTTAGCTTAGTTTTGGACATTTAAAGTAAGTATGTGTTTCACTGAATATTTTTTCTGTCAACTAATCTTCTTACTTTATGTGATTGCTGGGGATGGAAATTAGGGTTTTATAATTGGTGGGGAATTTGTGGAAGAATTGGGGAGAAGAGGGAAAAGAAAACCAATCTATACGTTCAAAACTCTTGTAATATTTCTGACTATTATAATAACCTTTAAAGTTTACTAAGCAACTAACTCAAACATGATACTATTAAAATTATAAATAAAATAATATTACATTCTATAAAATTCTCCTTGTTGGACTTTGGACTCTCTGGATGGGTTTCTAAAGTCTTGTCCTGCTCAAGTGGTGATCAATTTGACTCTCCTTGGGTTTGTATTTACTAGGCAACTCGCACTTTGTGTTCCATTAAAGTAATTATTCATCTCAGATTTGTCATTAACCATTAAAGCAGTTATTCATCTCAGATTTGTCATTAACCATTAAAGCAATTGTTGATTTGCATACATAGATAAAAATACCTGAGTAGTTACCTGGATCATTAGTTATTATAGTTGATTTGTCATACATGATACATCACTAACAATACCTGATTAGTTGCCTGGAATATTGGTTATTGTCATTGATTTGATTCCTCTCAAAAGTTCTTTAAAAAACTTCAGTTTAGAAAGGCGTGCTCTGCATTTTTAGGGTTGTCATTAGTGCGAGACTGTTGGTTAAAAATCATGTCAGTGCAAATATCTGCTTTGGTTCAAGAATTACACTGGTGGCATAGTATTAGGGCTTGCTACAGAGCAGGGAAACATGTTTTGATTATGTTAATGATTCTCTAATCTCTCTGAATCATTGTCTGACAACAATCCAGATTGATCTCAAGTTTGTGGGGAAGAAATTGTTGGATATTGCACAAAAACACTCAAAATTAGATACAAACACTTCAATTCAAAAATACAATTAGTTAACAGGCAGCAAAACCTCTCACTAATGTACATTCGCATCTCACTCATCAACACAATTTGGCATGCCAAGCATACCGTATGGTTCACTTACTGGGGTCTCATAGCTGTGCCCAGCATACCCAGAACTCTCTTACAGTACAGCAGTACTCCACGAGACTTGTCTTCCCAGTACGATACAAGAGCACTCTCACTCTACACTAGCTTTTACCCACTTAACCATGAGTTCTGTATTCCCATACGAGTCCACACAATGAAGACCAAGGACGTTTGCACAGTTGAGCTTGCTCACTTTAGCAAGTGTGGTGGAGGTTTTAGACTGCACAATAATGGCAGTACCTCTGTAGCCGGTAGGATTTGGAAGTGGAATATAACTCTAGATAATATTTTTTGAGATAGGAGATATCTGACAAGATATAGTTCTAGCGCCAAAGAATGGTGGCACAAAGAGAGAGAGAGAGAGAGAGAGAGAGAGAGAAATGGGTACTAGAGAGACAGACATGGGAGGACTCTGGTGAGAGATTTTTGGTGAATATTCTGCCGGCAGGAGTTTGTGACTAACAAAACTGATGTTCCCGATTGTGTGTAGTGGATCTCTCTTCCTCTACATTCATGGTCTCAGACGGGATAAGCAACCCACATTCTAATGGATCAATTCAAATTGTTCATTTCTTCTTAATACATTACCATAGTCTTCAGCTTTTATGCAGCATATGCTTGCTTATGTCAAATATTGAATCGGCTTATGTGGATAATTTGTAACAATTCATATTATTAGTCCATCCATTACAGAAAGTATGCATACTTTGTTAATAGTTGAAACCTCGTTATTTTGTTTCTTCTATGCAGTGTATATGGATGGAATAACCATCAATCGGAACGAGTTGAAATCTCTCGAGTATAATATTCCTGGTTATTTTTTCATTCTTTTCACGCCCATTTCCAATGTTTTATATATTTCCAAGTCCTCTTTGTTTCCTTCTTATCGAATTCCTATATGTATAAGCTGTTGTGTACAGTATAGCTTGTAATACATTCACAATGGGTTTCTGTGGCTCCACCTTTCTTGGATCATATGATGTGGACTAGGAGGGGCATGCTCCTGCCAATGCAAGTGTATTACTATCCCCTCCCCTCTGCCCTCCCTTCCCCCTCCCCCTACCACTCCCACGGTCCCACCCCCTCCTCTATTAGAGAAAGAGGCTCATTTAACTTGGATCCTCATTAATTTTTGAAAACCTAGAATTTAAATTATTATGTGAATTTATTCTAATTTTAGAAATGGCAGTTTTGTACTTACTAATATATTTTAAATAACTTCTAATATAAACTATTGTATTTATCAAAATTAAATAAATTCATTATTATATTGTATTATTCATTATTATATTGACCAAAATTAAATTGATTTAAATAAATGGTCTTATTTGACAATTTTTGGAAATGCTAAGAATGTATATTTGTTCTATGTTAATCTCTAAAACATTACTCCCTCCGTCCTCAAAAAGAAAAAGATGAGTTTAGTGTATTTTTTGAATAAAAAAATTTTAAATTTATCTTTAATAACCTCACAAGATTACATAAAATGATAAATCTTTTTTTTTATATTATGTCAATAAAAAAGGAAATCACTATTTTCACAGGATTCTCTCTCGCATAAAAGTGAGATCCACTTTATACTCGTGTGAGAGAAGAATATGTAAAAATATCAAAAAATACATGTGAAAATATCATTTTTTTCTAAAAAATTCGAGGTGAAATAATATATATTTTTTTCTTTAAATGGACTCTGAAATAAGAGTAATAGACCATATTTGTTTGTCCCAGCAATTGGACGTATGGACGTATATGGTCCGAGAGACCTTCTCCATCCTCATTTTTTATACATGTTTCCTTTAATAGCTGGAATAGATGGAGAAAATGCCAAGTGACAACAGAATGCTATTCTGTCCTTGAAGGCTTGAACAAATCCTTTGTCTACTTCACTAAATTGTTACTCAACTTAATATGGATGTACCATTCTTTGATTATCAACAAGATTCAGCAAGCTACAGATGCTTGGTGTTGCTATAAATCCATAAAAATTTACCTAAAATCGAGTACAATTACCGTGTTAACTTGCTTAATCCCCTTTGAATTCTTTTCGAGGAATCAATGGCAACCACTTTTACACAAAGCTTTGAACAGGAGCAGACATTTTAAGCTCGTGTGCAGCCTGAAAACAGTCCGCCGCTTGCAGCATTGAGCCTTCCATCTTGCAAATCAACCCAAGCTGAAGCCATGCCTCGTCGTTTGTAGGTACTAGTCTTAAAGCGTTCATTAAGAAGCTTCTTGCAATAGGAAGTGTTTGCCTACCCATTTTCATCAAGACTTGAGCAGTTGAAACAATACTTGGGACATAATCTGGTTCTATAGAAAGTGAAATCAAAAAGGCAACGAGTGCTTCCTTATATAGTGATCGAGCTTCAAATAATTCGCCTGTATGCATTAAAGAAACAAGGTAATGGCTACTGAATTGAATACTATTAGACAACTAAATTCACTGTCACGGTTAGTAGCTGCATTCGTACCTGTTGTATGCCAACCTCGAGGGAAATAAAAATCGAAGGACTTGGCTTTCCCTATACAAATTTCTGCATCACGCCACGAGTCAAGGTTCGAATAAATCTTGGCAAGATCTAGCCAAGCTTCCGTTTCTAATCTTCTTTCCAATAAACCCTGAGAAATAGAAAAAGAAATTTCTGAGGCCATGATACACAATACAAGAATTAGTATCCATAGCAGCCACAATGAATAGCTAAAAGTCTTATTCTTAGCCTTTTCTTTTTCTGATAATACTAACTAAGCTTATTTTAATCATCAGATGAACTATATATGTAAGAGCAACTAAAACTATATGTACCTCAGAATCCAAGTTCTTTGTTTGAAGTCCTCCTTGTGCTTGAATCAGGGACAGCAAAAGCCTATAGGTCTCTATTGCTTGCTTGGGCTGTTCTTGAGCTATTTGAAGAACAGCTTTCAACCTAAGAAGATCCAACTGGTCAATTCTTCCAGTCTCATCTAGAGCAAGGTCAACTATGGATTCAGCCTCGCCAAATCTTTGCTCTGCAGATACTGTTAGAGCTAGTAGTTTCCAACCTCTTCCAGAGCTTCCAGCAACCATATCAGAATACATCATTGCATTATCGAAGGCTGCAGCCATATTTCTCTGCATGGCGTTCTCTAACCCAAGACTAAACATAACGTCTGGATATTCATTACTGGATATAGCAGCATGATTTAGAGAGTTTATAGATTCTCTGTGGAAAAGTACTCTTTCGGAATCTGAAACAGAAATTCTTGCTGCATTTCCATAGCAAACACCAAGGAATTTATGGGCCAGATCCATGAAATGCTCATTTTGATGATTGGCCAATTCAATTACTCTACAGCCCAATTCTATCCCTTCAAGAGCATGTTTTGGATCTTCAGAGCACAATTTAACTCCCAACAAAAAAGAAGGGAAATGGGGTTCGTGCTTTGATTCCGAAAACCCTGCAATCTTCTTAACAAGACTTAATGCAGCCTTATTCTGACCTGCAGCGCTGTAACAAAGAGCAAGAAAGAACCACCTTTCTGCTCGGTTAAAGGTACCAGGAAGGACCTGCTCTACGTGTTCTGCCAAGGATTCAAACTGTCCACATATTGACAATGCAAAACTCAAATGATTGATAATTTCTGGATCCCACCTTATTTCACAATACAGCAACTTTCTCATGAGTATATACAACAAAAGGATTGCTTCCTCTGTGTTATTTGAAGGGGTTGTTGGACCCCATAATTTTAACTGTGGAGGAAGGCTTACTTCAATACCTCCATAGAGTAACATGGCAGCTAAGTTCTTTTGTACACTCGCCAAGTTTTGCGGGTCCAAGTTCCAGAGCTTAACTAGAGCCCGTCTATATGCTATTATAGCTTCATCTAGAAACCCTGCCTCTATCCAGAACTTAGGAAGTAACTCAAGTGCTTTGTGAAACATTTCCTGCAACTTGCAACCTTCAGCAATGCCTTTGGGCATTCCGTTAGGAAGGGCTGATTCAACTATGTCCAAGATTAGTTTGCACTCTCTAGCAGCCTCTGATATATTGTAAAACAACATTTAGAAAAATAAAAAGTGAGAACTAACAAAAATTTGAGGATACCTTAACATCAATAAAGCTTGACTAATGAAATACAAAGAAACCGGAGCTTTTCTTTTTTTTTTAATCAAAACTCCCTACATAGAGTGAATTTGCAGCTATGGTAGAGAAGCATAGGCATACCTATAACTTTCCCAAGTTCATTTAATGATTTTGCTTTTAGTAACATTGCTTCAAGAAGGAGACTGACTGAATGCAGCGACATTACACTTGGCTGTACATAATCACTTTTGGAGCGTGATTTGCATTGTTGCCTAGTTCTCTCAGTAATAGCCTTGGTCATCCTTGGGGATAGAGTTTTAATGTCAATTCCATAGAACACTTGAAGGGCAGCATCAAAATTCCCTCTTTGGTATTCAAGCCTACCCAACAAAGCTCTAGCTTCCTGCAAGTGACCAGAATGCCATATTCCATTCAAATTCCGAAATATAAAAACAAGAACAAAATATTGACTAACTAGCAATATTGGTTATGAAAATCACATTTCATCTTATCCCACCACACCTCATTATACAAAGCCAAAAAATAAAAACTCCTTATAAAACAAGAATAGGTTGTTACACATTACCAACTAACCTCATAATTCAAAGAAAGAGCCTCCTTTAGAGTGGACTCAGCTTCATCCACTTGGGCGTCTTCCAACCTTGATTCCCAGTCTCCAGTCCCGGTTCTCGACGACGAAAGGCCACTAGCTGAGAAATCCCTTGTTGCTAATGATTCTGGCGACTGTGGTGCCGGCTCCTCAAACTTGAATTGCTCTCCTGAGCAAGCACACAACATCTTCCCAAAACAAGCAGAATTGTTCTAAATTAACTTTTTACAAACAATTCAACTTTGTGTTTTTTCATAGGTACCCCTTAAAATAAATCCAAAAGAAACAGTCTCCATAAGAACCCATTTCATCATTTGACTCAATTTAACAAATATACAAACATTATAAGCATATTTAAATAATCAATGGCTTGCACAACAACTCATTTTAGCTCAATGTGCCTAATTTTTTAAAAACAAAATTTGTCAATAAATTAAGACATGCATCAATTTCGTACAGTATATATCATCTCAAACAATTATTAAGTTAAAAAAAAACCTTAGTTCAGAAAAAAAGTCAACAATGAAGATCTGCAAAACCCAACATACACATAACTGGCATATACATGATCTAAGAGAAACCCACAAACCCAAAAGTACCCGAAAGAATTTGGGGATAAAGCACGAACTGCAAAAGGACACTAAAAGCTGAAATGAAAAGGGCGAAATAAACGAGAGAACAGAGCTTCGAACTTACCGTAAAACCAAGACTAAATCAACGCCGATTTGGGCGCTAAGAGTGAGATTAATTAACAGCCATTAAAGGCGCTTCTGAAAAAGGTAACCCAGCAAAGTGTATCCTCTCTGTTTATGGGTTCATGTATGAAATGGGAAATGCGATTTGAAATCAAAAGATTACGAAATGGGTTTGGAGATCCGAGTTTGGTAGGCCATTTTCATGTTTGTCTTTTCCATTATTTTGAAATGCTGAGCTTGTGAAGTAGAAAGAGAGAGGGATTTTGCTGCATATTGTTGGGATGGTGAGAAAAGGTGGTTGCAACTGTTGATAGAGTGTTTATTTTGCTCCGTTTTGGGTTTACTTTCACTAATTTAATGTACACTAATTTTTTGGACCCCTTTGTTTAAGATGATATTGAAAATTAGAACATTCACATGACACCGGGAGGTCCGGAATCCCCTTTTTGTTTAGTTGATTTTGAAAATTAGAACATTCACATGACACCATAACCTCATTGAAATAATATAAAAAACGATGTATCCTAGAATAGGGAGGATCTAAAGCGGATCAAATAAACGGACCAATGAACGGAACAAGACAAAAACACGCAGGTTTCAGGGCCAACCCCCGAGTTGGTCCGACCCGAACCTGAAACCTGCGTGTTTTTGACTTGGTCCGTTCATTGGTCCGCTTTAGATCCTCCCTGTATCCTAGAATATTTATTTAACTTATGTGAATAAGTATTATTAATAATTTTTTAAAAAAAATATGTGAAATAAGTGAGATATTTTATAATTCTATTCAATTTTATGTATGGACAAATCTCGTCATTGTAATTTGACACAACTTTATTGTGATAGTTCCCTTACCAGCTATGAAACTATTTGATGCATTTGAAAATATGAGCGAATTGAGAATTTTATTTATTTATTAATAATTTATTTTAAAAATAATTTATTTAATTCATAAACACTTAGCCTTTAGAATTTAAAAACAAACGCGATATATTATTTGATATTCAAACGCAATGAATTATTTTCATTCACCATGCACAATCAATACTATATACCCGTGACCCAAGCCAATAACCATATCTCGGATAATAATTGTTGAGAATATAGCAAGTTCATATACGTTTACATAAAATCATGTCTTAACCTAAATAATTAATCTATTAGATTTATAGTTTATTATAACATATATGTTATCAATCTTTTTTCTTATATTTTAATGTGAGATTTTATTATTATTTGGCACCTCAACAATAAATATTTGAATTTAAAACTACTTTTAGTTAAAGTAGATTTTTTTTACTTTTTGAAAAGCAAGATCTCATGCCACAAAGTTAGCTTAGAATTGTCATTAGTACCTCCAAAAGCACTTTTATAATATATATCCAAACACTATTTTTATTTGAATTTTCTTATAAAGATACTTTTATCAAAAATTATACATCTAGAAATATTTTTTTTATCTAACCACACAACTCGATCAAATAAGCACTTAATAAAAATTGTGCTCTAGTTAAATATATTTTTATGATTATATTTATATCTATTATAGTGTCTTTTATATTTATATAAAATTCTTATATAAGTATAGGGGACATAATTAAAATCTTGGATAAAAGTTATAAATTGAATTGGAAGGTTGCCAAGAAATTGGATTCGATTATCATGAAATTAATTTCATAGTAAATTGGTCAATTGACCAATATAATATTGATACGCATATAGAGATCATCTTCTGATTTGTATGTCGATAATGTATTGGTCAATTAACCAAAGTTAAAAGAAATTATTGTGATCAGACAAGGTGGGTAGGATAAGTTTGTTAAACTGTCATGTGTAAGCTTAGTTTTAGCAACAATGCTACTATCACATAAAAAGATCACATAATGCTCACATACACACACATGTATATTGCGGGTACTCGCCTGACATGTGGGGTCCACGGTATATATGTGTCTGGAGAACAGATCCTCTGTTCTCATTTTCCATGTCCCTCATTTAAATTTTGACACCTGACCTCTTATTTAATTTTAGAGTTAATTAATGTTAAATAAGAGATTAGATGTCAAACATTTAAATGGGGGACACAAGAGGGACATGGAAAATAAGAACATAGGATCTGCTCTCATATATGTGTATATGAGAATTATGTGACTTTTTTTACGTGATTGTAACATTATTTTAGTTTTAGGGAGCATGGCTAGTTTTGGGAAGCATGGACCAATAGAGAGAGGGAAATTGTTAATATGAAATTTATTTTAGAGTAAATTGATTAATTAATCAATAGAATACTGACACACAGACAAAATTATGTGTATCAATATTATCAATTAATCAACTTATTAAAGAAATAACTTCATACTAATCGATTCCCCAGAGGGAGAGAGGAGAAGAGAGAATATTTTTTTTATAACAGTGGGTGTTTGGGTGACAGAGCTGCCTTTTGGATTTTAGTAGTAGAAGACAGTAGACTGCACCAGTAGGACTGGCAGAATGAATGGTTTCACAAATTTCTACAAAAAGAATTTGAAAATCAAAATTTACTTTGTTTTTTTAAAGAAATTAGCAGGTGAATTTGTGTTTCATGTTTGAATATTATTATATCAATTTTAAAAAATATTATAATTATAAATCTTAAAACATGCGTAATATATATTGTTACTGACGAAGTTGAAAATTTGCTTTTGAATTTTCTTATTCAATAAAAAATAAAAATAAAATTGGGATTCAAAGACGAAGCAAGTGGAATAAAAAATAAAAGATTTAACTCATTAAATGAGTCAACTTATTTAAATCAACTTGACAAATCAAATTAACTCAATTGAATATCGTGCTGTGCTTTTAGATATAAGAATAAAAATTGATTCAATATTTTCATGAAAAATTAGGTAATTTTACAAAGCTCTTCTTATATAAATAGTAAATAAAAATTTACATTTATGTTAATAAAGTTTTATAATAATATTAAAAAAAATTATGAAAATTACAATTTCTAGAATAGAAGGGCTGGCATCTACTGCAAAAGGTTTCTATAAAATGGAGTTGTAATCAAAATTTATTTTTATTTAAAAAATAAAAAACATAGCATGGCATGGGAATTGGGGGCTGGCCCATATTTGTCTTTCTAGTTCCAATTTTAAAGCTTTAATGTAGTTTTAAAATTTTCCTCATCTGTTGTCCTTTCTCTTTCATTTCATCAGCTTTTCATATCATGGGGGCAGGGAAAAGTGGTCCACATGGCTTAATACTATGCCTTCTCTAGAGCCTAGATGGCTAATAATAGGAATATATATATATCGAACTTTTATTTGAAGTAAATTATGTATATTATTTTTTTAAAATCAGTATTTTTATAAGTAATATTTGATATTTTTATAAAGAAATTGATATTTTTACATGTATTTTTGATATTTTCATATGATTATCTCTCATTTGAGCATACAGTAGGTCACACCTTCATATGAGAAAAAAAGTATGTAGTAATATCGAAAATACATGTGAAAATAACGTCTCCCCTTTTCATAAATTCTCTTATGCGAGTGTAAAAGGTTCATTTAATATAGAAGTATCACTTTTACTTGTAAAAATATCAATTTTTTATTTGTTTTATCCATAAAAAATAGTTTTTTGTCTTTTAAAGTTAAATTCAACAGTTTAAGAGACAATAATTGTATTATTTCTTACAAATATTAGTGGATGAAATATTTTTTTTGTCAAAATACAAAAGAATTTGTATTCATGACATTGGTCGGATAATTCTATTGCATATTTTGTTTATTGTTTATATGAATTATGTATTTTACTGTTGAGTGAATGAATTGAATCTGTAATTTTATAGAGGAAAAAAGAAAATATATACCACCAAGTCGTACTTATTATATTAATTATTAATAATTCCTTTTGAAGAATCCATGAGCAGTAAACTTTTTTATCATCTCTCTAAATATAACTTATAAGACATTGAATTAATGTATTTAATATATTTTCCATAATAGTCTATAATATTTACATCATGATTATGTCATTATTGCGATCTTGTTATTTTGTCATACCAAGACTATATACTCCATGCGCGTGTCATAATATATGACATTTAGAGTTATGCATAAAAATTAAGTAAATAATTATATTGCATTAAATATAATATTAATTATCTATACCTTTTACCGTATAATTATATCATATTCAATTTTTTTTATGAAAGATAATTTTGAAATGATTGTGACTAATTCTCCTAAATTATATAAAATGTCAAATAATTTTTAAAAAAAAAAATCATCTAAAATATCATATATATACATTATAGGAGAGAGGGAGTATTATATTGTTAAAAGTGGATTTTAGTTGTGTCATTTAGCATAATCCTTTCTCTTTGTTTTTGGAGTCCTTCTAGGGGGACATTTTTCTAGTGACCTTTTTTTTGTTTTATAGTTTTTTTTAGTACCTCCCAAAAAATATATAGTATTTATTTCAATTGATTTTTTTTTTATAAAAAATAGCGTTTTATGTCTAATTTGGATACATACAAGAAACATGGTTGTACAGACTATACAAACCCTGTTTCTTGTATATATATATATATCCAAATTATATACAAGAAACATTAAAATAATAATTAGTAAAACGTGTCAACTACAGTGGGTAATTCATTAGTGTGACGTCCCCAAAATAGGTATACAACACCCATTCTGATTCGTCAAAATACATGGTACAGAAACAACTACAACTTTATTAATACAGCATAAAAACTGTGAGTTTAAATATAAATATTGTCATCTAGACAATATCTACACTCAAATAAGTCCTCATTATAATTATTGATATATTATTTTATAAAAATGGTGAGGACTACTAAAACGACTTTCTAGAACCATCATTCCACACCCCGACTAGTACTTGCTACATTCTCGCCTCCTGAGAAGAAAAATGGAACAAAAAGGAAAAGGGTGAGCTCAACTAACCCAGTAAAGAACATTATGACTAAGATAACATAGAACAAATTATGGTTAGTCTTCAACAGGGAAAAATCTAATAGAATATAATAGACAACCAGTTTTAAATCAATCTTTGCAGCGGAAATAATAATTCATTAGAAGAGTTAAGTAGAGAATGCAATTACTATCTTCTATGTGACGCCCCCAAATCCGTGTATCATCGATTACAGGACTTGGTGCTAACGATACAACATACAACATCATCTATCTAAGTAAACTTTAACAATAATAATAATATTATATTATCCATTACATAAATAGTCGAAACAAAATCCCAAGTCTATACAACCTTAAAACATACTGGAACTTAGTCTTAGCGTTTATCGCTACATTACACATATGCGGAAATAATTAACTTATTACATAACTATTATCATCACTTCATCTTGGACTTTCCCTTGTCCTTGCCCGATCCCTCAGCCTTCTCACCCTTAACTGAAAGGTTTAAGCAAGAATAAGCACGAATTGCCCAGCAAGTATATACAGAATTTTGAAAACATACATCAGGAGTGAAAGCAGTTGAATAGCTAAACCTCAACAGTTGAAATGATTGTCAAGTGTTAAATAGGAACATCAAGAATGGAAATTTAAGAATTTTCAATATCATACTAAGGGGTGTAAAATACCCTGAACATATTTTCTTTCATCAAAAATCATCAGACGGTTTAACAATCCAATAGACTGTAAACGGTCTCTGCAAGTACGCCAGATGATCAGCCCATTGTACCCTACATTGTGCACATGTATTAAGTTTAAAATGCATAAGCATAAATGAGACTATTTGCCCGACATCTATTTATTTTCCGTTCATTCGGGTTGTTCATCTTAGTAATCATGCGAGACCGCACCAAAATAATTTGGATTGGTAAACATTTAATAGCTTCGAAAGATTTGTTTTAAATCACTTTTTCCATCAATAATAACTAGCCGGAAACAAAGGCCAAGAACATACTTAGAACAGTTCGATAATGAAATGAAATTTAAACATATGGCAGTTAAAATAATAACTGAATAATCATCGATAAGCTTGCAAGATAATTGAAGTTTGTATGACTTTTCAACAAAGAAACTTGCACAAATAAATAACTAACACAAGTCCAATACTTACCCTTACTGCGATAATATTAGTAAGGATTTAATAAATACCCAATAGAAATGAGGGTTAGGAAACTTGCCTGATAAGCCTGCTATAATTAACGATAGCAATTAACCTTCACATAACCTAATCACATGTGTCTCGTTAATCACCATGCATACACAATCTAGTTTGAAGTATAAGGGTCTCTTATTGGATATGATACAAACATCATAATAGAATATATTTATAAAATATATTCCACCCATTTTAGATATCATAGACAGCCTAAAACAGAACTTAAAAATGCCCAAACATAACAGTTTTTACAATTTTTTCTCAGCTTTACCATACCTCGCTAAAACAGTCATAACTAATTCATTTTAAAACATTATTGAGCGATTCTTGTGCCCACGCGAAGCTAACTTCTAGGGCTACAACTTTTGTTCATGGACCATCTTCAAATTCCAAGCACAAAATTCCAAAAAATCCTTGCAAGGGGACTGCTCTGAATTTGTTGGACAGATTTGACGCAACTACTTTGAAAAGTCATAACTCATTGCTCCGAAGTCGGAATTAGTCCGTTCCAGAGTCTATGGAAAGCTTATTCAGTGTACTATAATAACGCAAAAGCCCAAAATTTTCTGGAAACTGTAGCTAGCCCCGAATTTGTCCATAGGGTCAGCAGTTCACAATTTTTTTTTCGGTTTCTAACATGTTTATTTCGCGACCCAACAATTTTCTTATCTCACTCAATATAGCTTCGATCCGAATGAAATTTGGACATGTTATATCTCATGCTACATACTATTTTACAAAATTATTACATGTAACAAATGGATTATCTAAGACAAGATTTCGAGTGACCAAAAATCCTAAAAAAAATCATGCAAACTAGTTTAACCCAACTTTTGAGAAAATCATGATTTTGATTCTAGTATGCATGAGTTTTGATTCCTATTATCCATACCACTTCTAATAACATATATATACATGTTACAACCATTCAATTCTCTAACTTTTCATGTTTTCATCAAATTAGCAACTAAGAGGCATTTTATCAAATAGTTAGCATACATGGCATGATTTCTTAATGCACCACGGCCCAAAGATGATCATGTTTTCATCAACGGTCCTGATCATGCCATAAAACAATTCATCTTTGCACCATTGGTCGAAGAGAATCCATAGCCATAATCATACCAAAAACTGTCCATCAATGCACTACGGGCCAATGAGGATTTTTTTCACATCATTTGTAACATTACGGTCATGATTATACCGAATAATCCCTGGTCATAATCATACGAAGTCCATCTATGCACTACAGGCCACAGATGACTTTCAACATAATATAAACATGAGGATGATGACAATGATATAAGAATTCAATAAAACAAGTTGAAGAATTAATTTATCAAGGAACTAATAACGTCCAAATTGTCAACATGATACTTCTTGTAGAGTAAAATTCAAGAATGCTCGGAAGAATATGTCCATGAAAAGATACTGGATGAAGCGTAAATATCAAGGATATTTCACTAATTTCATGGAGTATAGAAATCAAAACTTTAACCAACTGAGTATAATAAAGAATGGAATAATAAAAGAAATCACCATGCATGCAGTACTTCGCATAGACAGGTTATTCCAACAGAATAATAATAACGAAACCAGGTCAGGCGAAATTCGCACCGATAGGATGTTCCAACAGAATAATAAAGAATAGAATAACAACAGAAATCACCATGCATGCGGTACTTCGCATAGACAGGTTATTCCAACAGAATAGTAAATAACAGAACCAGGTCAGGCGTAATACGCACCGACAGGATGTTCCAACTGAATAGTAAAGACGGAACCAGGTCCGGCGTAAAACGCACAAACAGGATATTCCAACAGAATAATAAAGAACGGAATAACAGAAGAATTTCACCAACTATAGGGTAGCCCGCGTATACAGGTTATTCCAACAGAATGATAAAGAATGGAATAACAGAAGTTCTCTTCTTGAATACAAAAGAAATAAAACCCCCTACGAGTACAACAAATAATATTCCCTACCCTAAGAAGAAGAGTCCTGGATATATGAGTAGTGAAGTAGCAGAATACTTTTCTTCTTTCTCTCTATAGTTTATCTCTCTAGAGTTTCAGTGAATTCGTAAGAAATAATGAATGAATGAGCTTCTATTTATAGAAAAATGGACTGCTTAGTAACTAACTCATGAACGGTCTAGATTGATTTACTTTAATCTGACGGTCCATATTTAAAGTAAAATCTTTTAAATAAAATATAATATATTCTATTTATAATCTAATAAAACGAATAACTTTATAAAAGATTTTACTATACAAACACTGTGCAGGCACTATGCAAACACTATGCATAATAAAATATAATATATTCTAATTATTGTCTAATAAAATAAATAACTTTATAAAAGTATTTTGTTTTATATAAAAGATTTTACTATGCAAAACACTATACATAATAAAATATAATATATTCTATTTGTAGAATAACTTTATAAAAGTATTATGTTTTATATAAAAAGATTTTACTATGCAAAACACTATGCAGACACTATGCAACACTATGCATAATAGAATATTATATATTCTATTTATAGAATAACTTTATAAAAGTATTCTATTTTATTACATTAATAATATCAATAAAAAAAACTAAGTGGCTTATCACGTAAGCATCAATAATCAATATCGTGTGCTACTATGCAACCACACGTATTACTGTACTTTTACTACCTAGTAGTTCAACAGTATTAACGGTAAAACTTCTGCCGTTATTTTCATAAAAATATTTTTGTCGTTTTCTCCATTCGACAATAATTCCGTTGCGAGGTCCACCAATGATTGCACCGTCGTATGAATATTCTCCGACAAAAAGAATATTCCCCGACCAATCGAATATTATACAACAACTTGCATACTTTTCAAAATTTATAAATATTACCCATAACTATAACATTATCTCAAATCCATACCATAATATTAAAAACAAATATTTCAAAAAAATTAAATCTTTATTCATAAAATCTGGGGTCTCACAATCTCCCCTCCTTATGAAATTTCACCCTCGAAATTTACGTACGTACCTGGTATGTCGAAGAGGTGAGGATACCTTGACTTCACTTTAAATTCTAACTCTTGAGGTATAAACTTTATGCGTCGAATATGATCCTTCTTATCCAAGATGTTAACACGTATCTCCTCATAAGTTAAATCTTCTGTTATCTCGTCCGGTTCTAAATTAATAATGTGGTTCAGGTCGTCCACATATTTATGTAACATTGATACGTTAAAAACGTTATGAATACGCGACATACTTGTCGGTAAAACGAGTCTATAGGCCACAGTTCCTACTTCATCGAGGATTTCAAATGGGCCAATTAAATCAAGGGTTGAGATTTCCTCTCTTCGTCGATTCTTGCTTCTAGAATAACGCCCTCTTGAACCTTATTCTTCACATTCATCAGCTCCGTGTGTGTAGCTTGAGCGGCTTTAACTTTATCGATTAAAGTCGATTCTAATCGTATTTTTGTTATCTTCACGTGGGTTCCTAGAGTCTTTAACTCTATCTTCATCATTTATAAGTCGTACGAAATGGGCCTTTGTGTTAACAACATCGCACTCGTAAACGCATACGATCTTCTACTCAACACGTTACTACCATGTTCGCTTTTTCTACGATGGTATTGAATGGTACGATCGTAATCTTCAACAGCTCGAGTCAACGTCTTTGGCACATGTTACGTTCATTTTAGTTGAAGAAATATTTGAGGGTTTAAGAAATGGGTTTTGTACTGGGGTCAATACAAAATTCGATTTCACGCTCTAAGGTAGGCTAAGAAGACTTCAAGAATACGTCATGAAATTTATTAACAATAGAAATATCATTCAAAACTGTGACTCTCATCCAAGACTTGGATAACACGTGTAATGAAGGTTTCTCCTAACGAAGTTTCAACTGATAAGTCAAAGTCTAACTTTTCTAGAGTCAAATTTAAACATTGAGCACAAGCAAGAGAGATAAAATAATGGGTAGAATCAGTATCTAATAAGGTATAGACTTCGCAAGAACTTATGATTAACTTACCCGTAATAACCTCGTTCGGGTTCCTTGATAAACGCTCTCACTTAAACTACCGGCTTTGACTTGTCTAAGACATCTTTTGGCATCACTATCCCAGCTGGACTTGACTTGAATTCACGACAAAATCGAGCTAGGTGACCTTCTTTTCTTGAAATTTCCACTTCTATTATCTTGGCCATGATTACCACCGAAATGGTTACCATTCTTGGCATGATAATTTCCCCCACGATGGTTATCATTGTTCCGATGGTCGTTGCCATCGGTATGATTATTATCGAGTTATTGGTCGTTATCTTTTGGTTGAGCTGACTCAACGGTCTCATGTGTTTCATTGCTTATCTCAGCATTTTCATATGCCATTTTCAAACACTGTCACAAAACAAAGGTTAATTAACATGAAACATATTATCCCTATATTCTGACCGACCAATTAAATATCAAATAAACTTAGGTAGGTCATACTAGCGAAGGAATTTTCCGTCTCTCCCCTCCTAGTTCTATTCTCACATCCTAGCCAGGGATCATATCCCTAAGCTTTGATACCAACTGTGACACCCGCAAAATAGGTATACATCACCTATTCTGAGTCGCCAGATACATGGTACAGAATTTAAATACAACTTAATAATACAAATATTGTGTACAATACGACAAAACATAAATTGTGAGTTTGAATACAAATATTGTCTACTAGAGAGTATACAAACTCAAAAGGAACCCTCATTATAATTATTATCACACTATTTCACAGAATAGTGAGGACTACTAATGCACCATTTAGGACCATCACTCTGTTCCCCGACTAGTCCCAGCTACGTTCTCATTTCTTGAAGAGAACAGTGAAAGAAAAGGTGAGCTCAACTAGCCCAGTAAGAAATATTATGACTAAGATAATGCAGAATAAATTATCATTAGCCTTCAACAGTGTTAAACTGATAAAATATAACAAACATCAAGTTTAACTGCAGCGGAACAAGCAATCCGTTAGAAGAGTCAAGTAGAGAATAAAATCTACTATCTTATATGATTTAAAAGATTTTTCATCACTTTTATCGCTGAGACTCAGCTTAATAAATAATCCACATCATCAAATCATCCCTGCACTATAGGCCAAGGATATTCTTTAGTATCACGACCATGAATTATCCATGCACCACGGGCCAAAGATGATCATGTTTTCATCAACGGTCCTGATCATGCCATAAAACAATTCATCTTTGCACCCTTGGCCGAAGAGAATCCATAGCCATAATCATACCAAAAACTATCCATCAATGCACTACGGGCCAATGAGGACTTTTTCCACATCATTTGTAATATTACGGTCATAATTATACCGAATAATCCCTGGTCATAATCATACGAAATTCATCTATGCACTACAGGCCACAGATGACTTTCAACATAATATAAACATGAGGATGATGACGATGATATAAGAATTCAATAAAACAAGTTGAAGAATTAATTTATCCATGAACTAATAACGTCCAAATTGTCAACATGATACTGCTTTGTAGAGTAAAATTCAAGAATGCTCTGAAGAATATTTCCATGAAAAGATACTGGATGAAGCGCAAATATCAAGGATATTCCAATAATTTCATGGAGTATAGAAGTCAAAGTTTTAACCAACTGAGTATAATAAAGAATGGAATAACAAAAGAAATCACCATGCATGCGGTACTTCGAATAGACAGGTTATTCCAACAGAATAATAATAACGGAACCAGGTCAGGCGAAATTCGCACCGACAGGATGTTCCAACAGAATAGTAAAGACGGAACCATGTCCGGCGTAAAATGCACAGATAGGATATTCCAACAGAATAATAAAGAATGGAATAACAGAAGAATTTCACCAAGTATAGGGTAGCCCGCATATACAAGTTATTCTAATAGAATGATAAAGAATGGAATAACAGAAGTTCTCTTCATGAATACAAAAGAAATATTACCCCCTACGAGTACAACAAATAATATTCCCTACCTTATGAAGAAGATTACTGGATATATGAGTAGTGAAGTAGCAGAACACTTTTCTTCTTTCTCTCTATAGTTTATCTCTCTAGAGTTTCAGTGAATTCGTAATAAATAATGAATGAATGAGCTTCTATTTATAGAAAAATGGATTGCTTAGTAACTAACTCATGAACGGTCCAGATTGATTTACGTTAATCTGACGGTCCATATTTAAAGAAAAATCTTTTAAATAAAATATAATATATTCTATTTATAATCTAATAAAACGAATAACTTTATAAAAAAATTTACTATGCATAATAAAATATAATATATTCTAATTATTGTCTAATAAAATAAATAACTTTATAAAAATATTTTATTTTATATAAAAAAATTTTACTATGCAAAACACTATGCATAATAAAATATAATATATTCTATTTATAGAATAACTTTATAAAAGTATTCTGTTTTATATAAAAAAATTTTACTATGCAAAATACTATGCAACACTATGCATAATAGAATATAATATATTCTATTTATAGAATAACTTTATAAAAGTATTCTGTTTTATTACATTAATAATACCAATAAAACAAAACTGAGTGACTTATCACGTAAGCATCAATAATCAATACCGTGTACTACTATGCAACCACACACGAGTAGTTCAACGGTATTAACGGTAAAACTTCCGTCGTTATTCTCATAAAAATATTTTTGTCGTTTTCTCCATCTGACAATAATTCTATTGCGGGGTCCACCAATGATTGTACCGTCGTACGAATATTCCCCGACAAAAAAGAATATTCCCCGACCAATCGAATATTATACAACAACTTGCATACTTTTCAAAATTTATAAATATTACCCATAACTATAACATTATCTCAAATTCACACCATAATATTAAAAACAAATATTTCGAAAAAATTAAATCTTTATTCATAAAATATAGGGTCTCACACAATCGCTTTTCGTTATGGACCCACACAAGGCTGCGCCGTCGTACGAATATTTCCCGACAGTAAGAATATTCCACGACCAAACGAATTTTTTTCGATAAAAATAAATATTTTATAACCACTTGCTTATTTAAAATATTTGCTCATTTTACCCATAACTAACCACATTAATCAAATCAACCCTTACTATTTCAAAATAATAAATAAAGGAAATTCAATTTTATTTATAATAAGTTGGGGTCTTACAACTAGTTTTGTACATAAAAAATTAACGTCCGTTTATTTTTTCTAACGGAATAACCCAATTTCAAAATAATAATTAGTTTAGTGGGGTAATTTAAAAAATTAAAAGTTCAATTGTGTAATCAATAAAACTTGCCAACTACAGTGGATATTTCATTAGTTTTACCGATTTCATTCATATTTTTATTTTGTAGATACATGTGATAATTCTTTGCTTCGATGACATTTTAAAGTGTTCCTTCTTATCTTTTGTAAATTCTTATATTTTTAATAAAAATAATTAGGTGATATTTTATTTATATTTTTATTTAATTTGTATAAAGGGGCACACTTGAGAAAATTTACCTTGAGCCTTAGAAAACTCAGGACCCGCTATAAGTATAATTTTAGGAGAATGACATTTTTCAGAGTATTATTATTCAGAGATTAATATTTTTTTGCTTAATTTTAAGATAAAATACATAATTACGCCTTCATTCATGGAAGTAAATCAGAGAGACTTTTTCCCTCCTTTTGTATTCAATGTAAAACTCCATGTTCAAACAAAATCATCCTCCGACTCCCCTTACCCCCACCCCTCCACCCCCTCCCCCCTCGACCCCCAAAAAAAAAATTATCACTCCATAATTTCATATATTCTTTTATTTTCTTTGTTGTCCTATTTTTACACTCATTCCTAAAATCAAAGCCTCTATCTCAAGCAGGACAAATGTACATAGAGGACAGTATAGGCAAAAAGAAAAGTACGCGACGAGCTAAACTTATTGTATACTTATATTTTGATTGATTTAGATATTATAGGGTTTAGGAGGATAATATTATAATTTGAGGCGGATGTACTAGCAGAGCAGCATAGGCAGCTACTTATGCTGATTTTTTTTATAAGTATAATGGTAGTGGTAAAAATATAAATTAAATAAACTCAAGAAAACAGATTAATAGAAGAGTTTATATCGATAAAATTTGTTTAAAATTCTAATCCAAATAAAATTATGAAACTCAAGTTTTAATAATTTTTAATTTAATTATGACAATTAGTTAGGAATGAATCCACTATAATTTTTCAATTAATTTTATAGTTATTATGTTTCAAATTCACATATATTATTAATATAATTAATCATGTGATTTTATAAAATTTCAAGTTTTAATGAATTAAATTAGTTAGGATAATTATTTAATAATAAATTTCAGGATAAATATTAATATAGTTAAATCATGTGATATGTTAAGAAGTTTTTTCGACATCTTAGTATTTCAATAAAATTGTAGCAATAAAATTATCTTATATAAATTTAAGATATATAAACTAAATAAAACTATTTAAAAAGAACACATGTAGTAATTATTGATGGATAACATGCAGTAATTATTCAAATTTGTAGAGTATTTATACTAATATGAATAGGAAAGAAAAAGATCTTTTTTTCTATTACTCTTAGAGATAAGAATATTTTTAAATTTGGATAGTATTTAATTGATACAAATTTAAATAGTACTTATACTAATATGAATTAGGAAAGATGAACAAAAAATTGATAAAACCAAACAAAACTGAACAAAGTTTGTACTTTTAATTATATAGTTGATTAGTAAGTACTATCAATTTGAGTGTGTAAAATACTGATGATAACTTGGTCCACTGTGATACCTTTTTATTAATATACAAGTCGAGTGTTCGAAACTTGTTGAGAGTAGGTTATTAAGAAATGTTCAACAAGCTTAGGTCCGGAAGGATGCAAGTAAGCTATTCCCTCCCTTTACCTAAACTCTTTCCCTTTAGATAAGGATAATTACCTAAACTCTTTCCCTTTAGATAAGGATAATTTATTATATAGATTATGACATTAAAAAAAAGCTAAAATTAATTATGGAAATAAATATACTTAAATTTCAAACATACAAGACACACAAAATGAATTTTCAATATTTTAATAATAAATGTGTACGTACAATTAATAAATTAAAATATAATAAAAAAATGGTCGTATATGCCTGATTAATCAAAACATGTCCTCAGCAAGCCATAAAAGAATGACACACAAATAAGATTATGATAAATATGGATAATTCCTTGTAACTTGTACGTCTCTCTTGCAGATTGAAAAGACTCTAAATATTGCTGAAAAGCTTATTCGAGCATCCACATATGAACTTAAATATGTAGCTGGTGATCTATCCAGAACTCTTTGTACAAAACTGAAATTTATGAGTTGAAAGCTTAAATTTAAGAGTCCTACCAAATACGCACTTGGTATTATTGGGATGGACAATGCTAGGGGTATTAGAATTTTTGGACCATTACAACAAAGAAGGGAAATTCATAAAATAGCAAATTCGTGAACCATATGTATTTCTCTCAATGAAAGACATCCATTATATCTGCAAAATATCCTGTCCACTGAAGGATTCAAGTAGCCTACATTGCCATTCAAGCTAGCACAACCAGATTACATATTTGTCAAAATCAATTTTGTTTAAAGATATAATAATTAATAATTGAGAAAAAGTAACATATAGAAAGTAGTAGATCACTTTATTGTTCTTTTTTTTTTATCTGGTTTTCAACTTTTAGAACATTAAAAGTGTATATATTTTTTTCCCAGAAAAGATTCATAAAAGTTTCAAACTTATCAATGAGAAACAGAAAAAAATTGAAAACCCAAAAAAGTTTTCTTGGGTAGAAATGTGTAACCTCACTCGTTCGGAGAATCCTCAACGCTCTTAGCTTTGCCCCCTTAATATGTCAGTGAAACCTCTCTCATTATTCGCCTAAATCTTGTGTCCTCGACAGGCACTGGTGGAATTGGCTTCGCAGGCTCAACTGGCTCTGTAGGACCTAATACATCTCCACCTTCCTTTTTGCCCAGTAGTCCTTCACCAAAGAAACTGCTCACTGATGATGCAATTCCAAGATGTGCGCCCATCACCTTACTAAAAGTATCTAATGTTCCACCTGACCTTTCCTTCAAAATAATTTCGAGGGCCTCTTTGTGTGCTGGATCAAGGGCATCAGTGTCCTTTAACAGATTTTGTATGGATGGTAGCGGATAGTCGCTAACACTTGTAGCAGGAAGATATGCAGCAAAGCAGAGACACGTGAGATGAAACTTGCATATAAATTAGAAACACGTACCAATAGAGAAAATTAATCGAGGCATATTATCCTTCATAAGATCAACATTCATTAACCAACTTCCAGGCTTGAGATTCCCAAAATGGTTTTTATGATGTATGTACTACGCCAGCATACATAGATGACCCTGGTTTTATGTGCATAACCGAAAACAAACTTCTTTTTCCAAATAAACAAACCTGTAGCATCTAGAGCACGGATAGATTCACAAAATGCATTGGCTCTATCACGGCGACACATCACGTCACTCGAAGGAAGTGGAGTGGCTGTTAGTAGGGAAATCTTGGACAACAGATGTATATCAAGTTAAGAAACAAAGGTTGTAATTAGGAACCAAGAAAAATATTATTAACTGATACAAACAATTAACAGAACTACTTCAAGCACTGAAAGTAATCATTTAAGGGACAGGTTGAGGATATAATCTCTGAATCTATCTGTCGTATGTGGTACAGCCACCACCAATGCACGGATCACATAAATTGTAGCTTCAAGTGATCCATCTTCAAGGAAAGCATCCATTTGAACACGTATTTTGTTAACAATCTATAAAAAGGGAAAATGGCTCAGCCAGTGGAATAGAAGCTGATCGCCAACATAAATTTAATACCAGGTATATATTTGTATACCATGTCATTTTTGAAATGCTGTGCTACAGCCCCAAACTCTTCAATGCTTGCATATTTGACATTTAAGTTTTGATCAGAGCCAAGAGTTATAAGAGCCGGCAAAACGTGTGTTGAAGCCACCTTAGCATCAATATATGCAACCTACGAATAAAATAAATAAATAAATAATAGTGATAGTGATAGTAAGGTTAGAAATGTATATCCAACCATAACTAAAAACTGTAATTCCATGATAATAAATGGACTTACAATGACTTTCAAAAGATTGGCTGCACTGATTTTTATATTTACGTTGGAACTCATAACCATTTCCCATAAGATATTAAAAATCATATTATGATGTTCTTCAAAAGTGCTGAAATGGAGCAAGTTACAAATATAAACTTCTAAGCAAACCATAAGCTTAATATTAAATTTTAACTACAAAGTACCAACCAAAGGAAGCGGACAGAATTAACAATCTCTGCATTGGGCTTTACTAGCTGATCCTCCAGTACTGAACTTTGGACCAACATATTGCTCAAGTACTCTGTCAAATTTTTATGCTTGCTTGGAGCTCCTAATACACCTGCCAAAAGAAGCGGTAGGACACAGATAGTAGCAAGTCTCTCAGCTTCAAAACTTTTTGGCCTCAGACCTGTATTGCACAAGAGTAAAAATGTTGAAGGATTATGCAACAACAAACTTAAAACCGCTTGAAAACAATGAAAACTTTGAGAATATAAAACCTTTGATTCTTGACTGGATTCTGTGTGGGATAAATGTCAAATTAGCATTACCACCAATAGCTACCAGGAATACAGGTTGCATAGTGTGTGTCAGATAATAATCCCCAGAAAGCTCCGATATAGCGAGCTATAACTACATCACAAGATTGGCACTTGAATTGGAAGTAAAGCCATCAAAGCATCAACCAAAGTGCTTTCAAGTGGGAAAGTACTTTCGTGATTCGGTTTCTTAAGTTATCTTCCTTTTGAGGCAATAAGGAGGCTAACTGAATCAATGTGGGAAAGCAGTCACAATGCAGCCACTCAAATGTAGGCCACTCCACACATCCCCTGACCAAATATTAAAATATCTCAGAAGAATTTGGCAACAGACCAACAGTTAGTTTTAAAACTATTGTAACACAATCTCAAAAATCTAAATAGAAATGCTAACATATACTTGAAAACAGTAAAGTTGAAATTTACCCAACATACAATTCAAGCACGGACGTGGAAAATAGTGCACCTTCAGCATCTGAGGCAGAATGAAATGGGCATGTCTCAACTGCTTTTTTGTGCAAATATGGAAGCAATTCTGCCAGCAATTGCAATAAAACATAGACATTCCAACGTTCTCTTTCACCCAAAACACGAAGATGTGACTCGAGAGAACCTTCAACCCCAGAAAGAGGACATTGCTGAAAAAATAATGTGTCAAAAACTATGTTAAGAGATAAGCTTTGGCCTCAAAAGAATAATTTCTTTAGAAGACACTCGTACCTGAGCAGAGCTCACGATGTAAGATAGTAACAATAGTAATACATTATCCAATCGTAATATTTTTATATTCATCCTTCTACGCATCCTTGACTGAGTTTTGTCCCAATGGTTGACAGTAAATTCATGTTTTTCCTTGCTTGGCTCTTCAATCTTGTAATCTACATACAAGAATATAGGATCCAAAGCTGTAATTATTGCACAACATATTTAAAAAAATAAATCTAATTTTAAAAATTAAATATATTGATGCAGAACGTGCATAGGTTAGCAGTCAAACTAAATAAAGGTTGTCCAACTACTTGATATCTGCTTACAAATCCTGTGTCACCAATCTGTTAAAACAGAGTCCTAAAAATATGAATAATTTCTCTTTACCAATACCCAAATTAATTCAAACATAGCACATTCCACCACTGAACATTGATTACGAACAACAGATATTTTACACTAATTGCAGCCGTTACAAAGGAAGAAACATGCAGCTCCAATATAAAAAAAAATTGACCACTCTTAAGTTGTCAATTTATTGCGTCATGTACTTAGTATATATAATAGATAGTAGATAATAGATAATAGATAGATTGTAGAAGCATTCATATCACTGTCAATTAATACCCTACCATTCATGGCTTTCAATGCATTTTGAGCTTCAACCTCTAAATGGAATGAAATGAAACCAAAACCTTTAGGCCTTTGTGTTTATTGTCCATCACAAGTCTAGCTGCATCAAGTAAATAAGAACAAAGTTAGCCATATAATGTACAACTATAGTTATCAAACCTAATCAAAACAGATGCTCCATTTACAATGAAGGAATTCAAATTACCTAGAACAATAATTCTTCAATAATTGGAGGGAATACCAAAAAACAAATAAAAGCCGATACATCCATTCAATTGATAAAGCAATATATAAAAATAAAAACCAGAACAGATGATAATGTGAATGAATCATGATGCTAACAATTACTAATGCTTATGGTCATAAACACAACACTAAAAATTAACTTCAAATTGATACAAATATACAAACATAACCTGTAGTAAATAAACAATATTTGCGTATTGAATTTACTCCTTTCTTAGTTTCAGAAGGGGGTTGAGGGCTAGATTTTGGGTACCGGAGAAGAGAGGAGACCAGTATCTCCATATAAATAAAAACTGAATTACCACACCCAACCCTAATTTTTTACAGCTTCATGACTCATCAAATTAACTGATGAAATTTGTGTAGAGGAGAAAACATGATCAACATAAATCTGAGTATTATCAATTTGAAAATTTTAGGGTACATGATTAGGGGATCATAGCAGAGATTTTAACACAAAGAAGCATATCGGAAAAATGAGAACCACATCGGAGGAGGAAGCCACGGAAGAACTCGGCGAGCAAGCTCCTCAAACTTTGTAAACGTGACCAAGACTGAAATTGTTGGCACAATTGGAATCTACAGGATATTTATCCTTTGGGATCGAGTTTGAATGAAGTTGGAATTAAAATAGTTGCCATTTTTGAATATATTATCCCAAATTTAAGGGATTTGAGAATCAAATTTAAGTTTTTTACTGTATCATACGTTTCTGTAAAAGATAAATAGGATCATTAATTAGGATGTACATGTGTTTAATTTGTAAAAAGACAGATGTTAAAATAATGTGTCATGTACTGTGATTTAGTATATATAGAATCTACAGGATGTTTATCCTTTGGGGTCGAGTTTGAATGAAGTTGGAATTAAATTAGTTGCCATTTTTGAATATATTATCCCAGATTTAAGGGATTTGAGAATTAAATTTAAGTTTTTTACTGTATCATACGTTTTTGTAAAAGATAAATAGGATCATTAATTAGGATGTACATGTGTTTAATTTGTAAAAGGACAGATGTCAAAATAATGTGTCATGTATTGTGATTTAGTATATATAGATTTGACACCTAAATCACTGAATTTTATAAAAAATTCAGTTGAAATAAATATTATATATTTTTAGGAGGCAATACAAAAAAAATTGGATCGCTTGCTACTCCTGGTCAGCCTAGAATTTTTCTTCTAATAATTAAGAACATAAGAAATTTATGAGAGAGGCAGCTGATGGTGGTGCAGAGATGGCTCGGTTATTTTTGTTTTACAACAATGCTACTATCACATAAAAAAGGGCTACATAATGCTCACCTACACACATATGCATACCGTGGGCCCTCGCTTGATATGTGGGGTCCGCAATATGCATTTGTGTGTATGTGAGCATTGTGTAACCATTTTTTATGTGATAATAGCATTACTTTTTGTTTTATGGTCCCCTTGTATCTCACTAATAGGGGTGAAAATGATCCTGAGTCAATCCGAACACCCTAATGCTCAAACTCAACTCGGATCCAAAAATTTGTGTTTAGGTTCGACTCGAATTCGAACTGATAATTTCCAAGACTGCTCAAATTCGACTCAATAAATTACTCGATACTACTCGGCTCGGAGTTACTCGACTCGTTTTCACAACGAGTAATTCGCGAGCCTTTCTATTCGAGCTCGAGTCTCAAATGGATCACACCAAAATGAGACATAAAATGAAAACTTAAAAAAACTTCACTTTCGTTTATATATAAAAATACATGTGTAATGTATTACAAATATTCTTGATTTTCTATTTTTCTCACCACCAACCGCATGATAGGATTTTATCGCTAGTGGGTTCAAACAATGGAAAAATCTACATTTGTTTCTACACATAATTATGAATGCTCACTACTCACAGAACATGATATCATAACTCACCATTTAACTCTATAGTCTTATATCATTCACGATTCTAGACCACTTGCTTTCTTTCATTTTACCAGAGACTTGAGGAATTCCATTACCTACACATATATCATAACAGAAAAATAATACCAAAAGATGCCATCTGTATCACTCAACAACACGAGAAGATCAACTTTTAGCTCCATAGCCAGTAGCGCTGCCAAACTGTCATTATCCCAAAAGATGCCAGAAGAATCCTGCAAATGGTATCATAATCAGTATTAACAGATTTATTGGAGATGAAAAATACAGTATTTCTATTTTTATATAACTTTTGTAAGTGTTTGCAACCTGTGTCATGGGCATGGCATTCTTTTTAACTGGTATATTGATCAAGTTTCTAAATTCATATGATAAGAAAACCAACAATCTGGAAGATTTGAAAAAATAAAAATAAAAATGTTTTAACCGACTCTTTTTTTATATAATTAAATCAGGATAGGCAAAGAAAAAGAGATAGTAAGATACTTGAGCACTAGCGGAGCTATGTAGGGGCTAGGGTGGGCTCTAGCCCGGGTGGACTTTTTGATAAATATTTAGTATATATATATATATATATATATATATATATATATATATATATATGTATCTTAATAGCCCAGCCCAATTTTCATAAGTCATCTTCCTTTACATCACATGTTCCATGTTAATTGTTATTCGCCCATTCCATATATTTTCCTTCTTTCTAAACTACTTCAAACCTTTATCAATTGCTTTTGGTTTTCGGGTAAGCTTCTATTTATAGAAAAATAGACTACATAGTAACTAACTCATAAACGGTCCAGATTGATTTACTTTAATTTGACGGTCCATATTTAAAGTAAAATCTTTTAAATAAAATATAATATATTCTATTTATAATCTAATAAAACGAATAACTTTATAAAAGATTTTACTATGCAAACACTATACAGACACTATGCATAATAAAATATAATATATTCTAATTATTGTCTAATAAAACAGATAACTTTATAAAAGTATTCTATTTTATATAATTTTTTTTTACTATTAGCCTAATAAAATGAATAAATTTATAAAAGTATTCTGTTTTATATAAAAAGCTTTGTGAGTGACTTATCACATAAGCATCAATAATCAATACCATGTGCTACTATGCAACCACGCGTATTACTGTACTTTACTACCGAGTAGGTCGACAATATTAATAGTAAAACTTCCGCCGTTATTTTTAATAAAATATTTTTGTTGTTTTCTCAATCCGACAATAATTTTGTTGTGGGGTCCACCAATGATTGTGCCGTCGTACAAATATTTTCTGTTAAAACGAATATTCCCCGACCAATCGAATATTATATAACAACTTGCGTACTTTGAAAAATTTATAAATATTACCCACAACTATAACATTATATCAATTTTACTCCATAATATTCAAAAATAATATTTATAGAAAATTCATCTTTATTCAAAAAAATTGGGGTCTTACAACCTCCCCTTCTTATGAAATTTTGCCCTCGAAATTAGGGTACGTACCTGGTATATCGAAGAGGTAAGGATACCTTGACTTCATTTCAGATTCTAACTCCCAGGTCATTTCCTCAACATCGTGGTTTCTCCACAAAACTTTGACTTGAGGTATAACCTTGGAGCGTAGAATATGTTCCTTCTTATCCAAGATTTGAACAGGAACCTCTTCATACGTAAAATCTTTCGCTATTTCGTCCGTTTCTAACTCAATAATGTGGTTCGGGTCTTCCACATATTTACGTAACATGGATATGTGAAAAACGTTATGAACACGAGACATACTTGGAGGTAAAGCGAGTCTATAGGCCACAGTTCCTACTCGATCGAGGATTAAAAATGGGCTGATGAATCGAGGATTGACCTTTTCTCTCTTTCCAAATCTCGTAACTCCTTTCCATGGAGCAACACATAACAACACATGATCTCCTATATCGAATTCCACGTCCATTCGATGAAGATCAGCATAACTCTTTTGTCGATCTTGTGAGGTTTTTATACGTTGTCGGATCGTTTGAATCTTTTTTGTAGTCATACGTACCAACTCCGGTTCCAACAACTTTGCTTCAGCCACCTCATCCCAGCATACTAGAGAACAACACTTTCTTCCATACAACGCTTCGAATGGAGCCATGCCAATACTTATTTGATAGCTGTTGTTGTAGGAAAACTCCACCAATGGTAAGAACTTCTCCCAAATTCCCTTGAAGTCAAGGACACAAAGACTTAATAGATCTTTAAGAGTTTGAATTGTCCTCTCTGACTTCCCGTCCGTCTGAGGATGATATGCCAAGCTAAATCATAAATTCGTGCCCATAGCTTTTTGCAAACTAACCCAAAATCTTGAAGTGAATCTTGGGTCTCAATCAGAAACTATGGATACTGGCATACCATGCAATCTTACAATCTCATTTATGTATATACGAGCAAGACGTTCAAGTCTATAAGGTTCTCGTATCGGTAAGAAATGAGAAGACTTGGTCAATCTATCAACAATGACCCAAATCGCATCTATGCCTTGAGAAACCTTCGGAAGACCAGTAACGAAATCCATGGTAATGTGCTCCCACTTCCATTCTGGAATTTCAAGTGGCTGCAATGGACCTTTTGGTACTTGATGCTCCGCCTTGACTTGTTGACAAGTTAGACATCTTGAGATAAACAGCGCTATCTCTCTCTTCATATTGCTGTTGGATAAAATCTAGTTACGCACAACACGCAAGTATACGTGGTCAACAAGTAATAAAGTGATAAGTTGAGTATCGTTCCCACAGAGAATTATTTAATAAAAATCACCAAGTACTAACCCGTAACCAACTCAATCTTATTTAAATGAATGAATTTAATGTTATAAATTAAAATATTTAACTAAACTAATTCTAATTACCACTAATTAAAAATCAGACTATGGAGATTTAAGATCACAACTTCACTTATTGCTTCATTTAGGTTAACACACTTCTCATCAATTATTCTCTATCCCGAATTGTTAATCAAGAGCACGAAAGTAGTATTAACCACCTCTCGATGCACTAATACCGTATTAACGTCAATCCACAATTAAGATAGAAATTCGTTAAACACCTTAATCAACTAACCCACTATATCTCTATGTGAATTACAATTGAAGAAGGTTGAAGAATAAGTTCTCTATTCGATTACATGCGATGTCAAGCATATCTCTACCTTAACACTCATCAAGTTTAAGCTATTAACAAAATTCTGAACACATGCTATCATGATTAGATCTAAATCTATATTTCATCTCTCGAGTTCATATAGATTATCACGGTAATTGATGGCCAAGCAATTAAACAGTTAATTCCAAATCACAATAGACAATTCTCACAATAGAAAATACTAATTGATAACGAAGCATATTAAAATAAACTTCACAATAAGATCCATTGTAATCTCAAACAAAGAATTAGTTCATTATTATTGAATTAAAGCTAAGAATCCACAATTGAATAATCATTAAAAGATAAAGATAGAAGAAGATAAGAAGAAATAATCTATTGTCAGTAGACTTGACGCTCCCTCCTTGCTCCTCCTTTGAATCTTCAATGGTCTCCAAGTTGCTTCATTCTCCAAAACTAATTAGAACTAGTGTTTTTCTCTAATTTACTCTAATCTAATTTAATAGAATGCTCTCTAATATCCTAATAATCCCCTCTAATCTGTGTTATTCCCCTCCTTTTATAAGCCTTTATATATGTCTTTAAGTCCTCTTGGAAGTCCTTGAATCAAACAACTCGAAAACAATCCTTTTCGGACTCAAATTAGGACAAAATCTCCTCCTTTTCTCGCATACCCAGCCCCGGCTGGGTATTTTCTTTGTAAAAACCGAGCCCCAGCTGGATAGGCTATTGATTTCACGCCCAGGACACCCAGCCCTGGCTGGATCCTAAGGCTAAAAATGTCCAGCCCCGGCTGGACACTAAACTGCAAATTGATTTTTTGCTGGAACCTCGTCTGCTAAAATTGCCATAACCTTTACACCAAGAGGAGTTACGGGGCCCGCGCGACATATCAAATCGAAGCTATAGACTAGATCTACAACTTTCATTCTTTGAGATTTCAGAAATAACAAACGCATGATGGTCGAAATTGGACTGGAAGTGACTACTATGCAAATGACCACCCAAAACGGTGAAGTTCAACGTCCGTTGGTAGAAATGCCATAACTCTTTCATCCAAACTCCGATTTGAATGATTCAAGATGTTCCGGAAATCTAAGAAAATGCTCTACAATATAGTCTAAGCTCTAAGCCAAGAACATGAATTGAAGATGAAAGCATAAGCGATGTCCGAATTGCTTTTTCCTTGCATTTTTCTTGCTTTTCCTTACCAATAGTCGCTCACACCGCTTCCAAAAGTATAACCTAAAAAATGAACACAAAATGCATGAAAAGTAACTAAGACACATGAATATAAGTAACTAATTCAAGTAAAAGATACCAGATAAGTAGGAATAAAACCTACTTATCAATTGCTCCACCAAAATGTATGACGAAGATCACGATACATTTTAGTACTCCCAGGATGGATTGCAAATGGTGTGTTGTGCGCCTCTATCATGATTTTATACTTTAAATCAGGGTCGTTAGGAACAAAAAATCTGGAGTTAACTCGAAGTATTCCTTCTTTATCAATTATTGCTTTCGGCATAGCACCTTCTTACACTTTCTTCCTCATACGCATCAGCTCTGGATATGTAACTTGAGAAACTTTAATTTTATCAATTAAAGTCGGTTCTACTCGTATATTCGACATCATCACGTGGGTCCTTAGAGTATTTATCTCTATCTCCATTCTTTTCAAGTCATACAAAATGGGCCTTTGCGTTGACAATATTGCACTCGTACCCGCATATAATCTTCTACTCAATACGTCAGCTACCACGTTCGCTTTTCCAGGATGGTATTTGATGGTATGATCATAATCTTTCAACAGTTCAAGCCAACGTCGCTGTCGCATATTGAGTTCCTTTTGAGTGAAGAAATATTTGAGGCTTTTATGATCCGTAAAGATCTCTACTTTCTCCACATACAAGTAATGCCTCCAAATCTTTAGTGCAAAAACGACTGCTGCCAACTCTTGATCATGAGTGGGATAATTCCTCTCATATTCTTTGAGTTGTCGTAAGGCATAGGCTATGACTTGCCCATGTTGCATGAGAACACATCCCAACCCTTTGCCCGAAGCATCACTGTAGATGACACATCCCTTCAAGCCAGATGGTATTGTCAGAACAGGTGCTGAAATGAGTCTCCTCTTGAGTTCTTGAAAACTCTTCTCACATTCCTTGCTCCAACCAAATTTTGTATCTTTTTGAGTAAGCTGAGTTAATGGAGTAGCGATTCGAGAAAATCCTTCCACTAATCTCTGATAATAACCAGCTAAGACGAGAAAGCTATGTACTTCGGTCACTGATTTGGGTTGCTCCCAGCTTTGAATAGCTTCAATCTTTGCCGGGGTAATAGATATTCCATGAATTGATACTACGTGCCCAAGGAATGCTACTTCCTCAAGCCAGAACTCGCATGTCTTCAACTTGGCATAAAGCTTGTATTCACGAAGCTTTTGGAGTATCAGCCTCAAGTGTTGCTCATGATCTTCACGGCTTTTGGAATAAATAAGGATGTCATCAATAAAGACGACCACAAAGTGATCTAAATATTCCTTGAATACTCGGTTCATCATATCCATAAAGGCAGCAGGAGCATTAGTTAATCCAAAGGACATGACTAGGAATTCATAATGCCCGTACCGAGTTCTGAAAGCCGTCTTTGGAATATCATCGGTTCTAATCTTCAATTGGTGATATCCGTAACGAAGATCAATCTCTGAAAAGAATTTAGCGCCTTGTAACTGGTCAAATAGGGCATCAATACGTGGCAATGGGTACCTATTTTTGATGGTGACATGATTCAACTCCCGATAATCAATACAAAGTCGCATACTCCCATCTTTTTTCTTCACGAATAGAACAGGAGTACCCCAAGGAGAAGTACTAGGACGAATAAAGCCAATGTTTAACAATTCCTGCAGTTGGGTCTTTAACTCCTGAAGTTCAATAGGAGCCATTCGATATGTGGCTTTGGAAATGGGTTTTGTACCAGGTTCAAGGTCGATACAAAATTCAATTTCACGCTCTTGGGGTAGGCCAGAAAGTTCTTCAGGGAATACGTCAGGAAATTTATTAACAATAGAAATATCATTCAAAACTGATGTATTTTTGTTTAGATCCGTGACATGAACTAAGAAAGCTTGACATCAGTTTTTTAATAAACGAATAACTTTATGGCTTGAGATGACAGTTATTGATTTTAATTGTTTGGTTTCTTGAATTCGTATAATAGGTTGGTTAGGAATATGAAAACTAACAACCTTACGAAAATAATCAATTTTTGCATGATGAGAAGTTAACCAATCAATCCCTAGAATCACATCAAATGCAAGTATTTTTAATGCAATAAGATCGACAGGTAATGTGATGGTACCAATTGGAACCAAACAAGACTTATAAACAGTGGATGTAATGAAGGATTCTCCCAACGGAGTTTCTATAGATAAGTCAAAGTCTAATTTCTCCGGAGTCAAATTTAATCGTTGACCGCAAGTAGGAGAAATAAAAGAATGGGTAGAACCGGTATCAAATAAGGTATAGACTTCGTTAGATTTTATGATAAGCTTACCCGTGATGACCTTATTCGGGTTCCTTGCTTTCTGGGAGGTCACTACAAATGCTCTCCCTTGCACTACCGGCTTTGACTTTTCTGGGACGGTCTTTAGTGTCTCCATCCTAGCTGAACTTGTCTTCGATGAACGACAAAATTGGGCTAGGTGACCTTCTCTTCCATAATTATAACATGCTTTGGACGACATCACGCATTTTGGACTGATGTGTCCCTCCCCTCCGCATTTGAAGCATATGATAGGTGGTCGTTCTCCTTCCTTAACAATGGGTGCTGGTGATGACGTCTTTCCATCATTGTTGAATCTCTTCTTCTTGAAATGTCCATTTTTATTGTTTTGGCCCTGATTACCACCGGAGTGGTTACCATTTTTGGCCTGTTGATTCCCTCTACGCTTGTTGTCACTGCTTCGATGACTGTTCTCACTGGTATTATCATTTTGCCGGCTGCTCTCTTTTAATTGTGTTGACTCGTTATCGCGCTCCAATAAGTGAGCCCTATTTACAACATCTGAATACAAACATAGTTTATGAGAAATAAGATATTGACGTATCTCTGTTTCAAACCTCTTAAAAACATTCGCGTCATTCTCTCCTCATTATCAACCAAATGGGATGGAAACCAGGATAACTCGGCAAACTTGGCTTCGTACTGCGATACGGTCATGTTGTTTTGCTCTAGCTTGATGAATTCTACTTCTTTCTTGTGACGAATACTTTCGGGAAAGTACTTGTCGTTGAACAATTCTTGGAACTTCTCCCAAGTCATCTTCAGTGCGGCAGTTTGAGTACGCTTTACTGATTCCCACCAGTAATCTGCCTCTCCTCACAACATAAAAGTGGAAAAGGGAACCTTTTGCTCCTCGGAGCATCCCAAGACATCAAATATCTTGGTGATCTGTTTTATCCATGCTTCCGCCTTAAGTGGTTTTGGCTCTCCAATAAACTCCGGTGGTCCCAGCTCCTTGAACTGTTTAGCGGTGACCGTCTGAGAGTTTCCAGTGTTTCCACCTACATTTTGGATAGGAGTCGCTCTCGCCTGATGTTGCATGAATTGCATAAAGCCTCTGAACATTCCATCATTCAACATTTGGTCAGTGTTGTTGTTTGCATGAGGATTGTTGCCTTCCTGATGCACATTATCCTGGGTGTTGATTTGTGGTGACTCAACGGTCTCCTATGCTCCATTGATATTCTCAAAATTCTCGGATGTCATTTTCAGATATTTCCATAAAACAAGGGTCAATTAACATGTAACATATTATCACTATACTCTGACCGACCAATTAAATGTCAAATAAACTTAGGTAGGTCATACTAGCGAAGGAATTCCCCGTAAGGCGTGAGAGTACCGGGATTAACGGTCATGTGAGACGTCGCTCCAATGTCCATATACCAATTTTCGTCCGGCTAGTTCAAAGAGAGAGTGTGCATTGCGTGATCAATGTCAATTGGAGCATAAACACTTGGAACCGGAGTTACCGTGTAGAACGATTAAGAAGGACGAGCACCCAAGACACCCTGTTGCCTTGCCGCCATTGGTGTCGGACACCCCAAGGGGCGGTGGGATAAGGACATGATGGGGTGGTCCACGGCTGAGGGACCCACCCTCTCCAAGGTGGGAAATTTCAGGCCTACTGCTGTTGTGGAGGCCGCTGCTGGTTGCGATTGTCGCCACCACGGCCACCGCGGGTCTACTGGTTGCGTTGGTTGTTTCCACCATAATTTTTGCCATTGTTCTTCCTACCCTTATTGTTTGAATTCTTGTTCTGACCCGTCTCCTATTTCTGTCCATTATTGTTCAAATTATCAGTATTGGAATTCATGAAAAGAGCAGAGGTCGAACCTGATTCGAGTTTGGCTCGTTCGGCCTTGGTGGTTTCATCTAGAAGCAGCATCGACTGTGCTTGAGCGAACGTCGGTGAAGGTTTCATGTTCTGAACCACCGTCACAAAACCGTCATATACCTCGGTCAAGCCAGTGAGAAGACGTAGCACCATTCTTTGGTCAGAGACCTTGGCTCCAACATTGGCCAACTGATCGGCCAGCACCTTGAGGCGACGAGTGAACACATTTGCATCAAGAAAGTCACGCAAATTAGTGGTTGCGAACTCTGTCTCAAGGTGAATGGCCCGAGAAGTCTTATTATCTTGGAATAATTCTGCCAAACGGTTCCAAGCATCGACAGCCTTGTCGTCGAGATCAATTATGGTGTTTAGGAGATCCTCGGAGATGGTTCCATAAATCCATTGACGAACAATGTTGTCAATGTGATCCCAATAAGCCTTCTCGGCCAGAAGTGCAGCCTCAGTTTTTGGAGGAGAGGCCGGAGTTGTCTCCTTATCATCGACAGGTGGTGGCACGATGTGCTCGTAGGTGAGCGTGGCTTTAACATGGATTGTGAATAAAGTTTTCCAATTAGTGTATTTAACAGACTCGTAATCCAATGTGAGGGGAATGGCTATTTTGATGTTTGTTATGGTGGTGGCGGGATGAATCTTTTCAGCCATTAATGAAGAATAAGAGATGACAATGAAGAAGAAGAGGAAGAGGAAGGAGGAGAGGTTGCTTTTCTATGGCTTTGATACCATGAAAGTAAAAGGAATTCTCTGTGTCTCCCATTGCCTTGAACAAGTGTTCCTAATATACAACAATGATTAACGTAATTCTAGGCTAGGATAATGATAATTACAAGATATCAATCGCTACAAAGTAGGAGGGCCAACTATACAAAAGATAGTGTCAATCAATCTAAAATATAATTATGGAAATTAACTTAAATAAATTTATATTCTATCAGTTACATTGACTAAAAACACAAAATATATATATATATATATATATATATATATATATATATATATATAATACCTACTTCACATTATTTGAAATTCCTCAACGATCATATAAAGATTCAACATTACAGATCTCAAATAGGGTATAAAAGCCAAGTTTCTAAATACAATCCACCATTTTTAAAATTAAGAAGAAAAAAAATAACAGCAAATTCTTGCATATATAAAAAAGATCACTTACAGAGTCAAATTTTAAAATTAATGAATTCTAGGAAACTAATTTTATATCAGACATTTTGTCAAACATATATCAAAACGCAAATCATTACATGAGGTATACACATTAACATATGAATTAAGGCATTACAAACATAAAGATATGATTTAAACCCAAGTTTCAGAACATGCTCTGTAGCATATGCAATTCAAAATCAAATCCAAATGGTGTTAAAGAACCAAAATTACATAGAAATCTATATACTTGAATCCTCAAAGTGTTCCATTGAATAAGATCAAAAATTAAAACTTGAAAGCTATAAATTAGGGTTCTAATTTTATTGATTGGGGATTTTTGGTATAACAGAAATAATCAGAAATTGAGTCTGATTTTTGGATCGGAGGAGACGAGAAGTAGATGTTGATTTACCTCATGGTTGGATAAGAAATATTAAAGTTATACATTTATATAGATTACTTAAGTGAAAGAGAATATTAGAAGAAGAAAATATGAAAGAAAGAACTGACTTACACACATCAATCTTGGATGATTCATTTTTCAGCCTCAAATCTCTCCCTCAAGACTAGAAACTCTATAAACGAAGCGACTGAAGAGTTAAGTCTGAAGAGATGAAAGGGTAGACAACCAAAAATGTAAAGGCTAAACCTTTCCCGTTTCCACTCACTTATCAATATTAATATTAAGGATATAGTAAATACGAACCTAAAACGAGTAGGGTTCATCGAGTAAGGACCGAGTATGGATCAGAAGAAAGAGAAAAGCTCAAACCCTAAAATGAGCGAACCGTATTGTGCTCATATTCGAGTTCAATATTATAACCCAAAAAACGAGCTTGGCCCATATTCGGCTCGGATACCTACCGAATCCGAGTCTTGAATCATATTTTTGGGTTGAATCTGAATCGAGTACCGAACTACTCGGATCGATTTTCAGCCCTACTCACTAATCTCCTCTGACTCTCATTGACATCTTTGGCCTCAAAACTTTCTTTTTTACTTTTTAGCGAAGAGAATTGATATTTTATATACAAAAATAATAATTTTATAAAAATTTTCTTATATGAATAGTATATAGAATACACTCTCATCTATATATTTATATCTATATAATATATATAGATAGTAATTGAAAAAATTCTCCTCACAAAATAGAGCACTCATAGTCTCCAATATTTTAAAATTAATTCTATCAATAAAAGGAATAAAGCTAATAAATATATGATCCATTGTATATATAGTCCAAGTCTTTTTACAGTAAATATAATAAATATATGTTCCTTTTTTAAATTTCTTCTCAAACTAAATCGATCTTTTTAAAAAAAATTATAATTAAATAATATACTACTTAAAAAATACAACACTCTAATATTCTTCAATATTTTTAAACTTTTCCTATCAATAAAAAAGTAAATCTAATAAATTTGTGGTCTTTTTAAAAAAAAATTCTCAAACTAAATCTCCTCTTTTTATAATTATAATTAAATAATATATCAAACAAACTTTAACATTAAACTAAATAAATATTGTAAACTCGTACATGTAATTACATACAAAAGTATGATAATTCATTAGCCAAAACGTTGGTATGCTATACAAAGGGCATGTGCGCTATGATGTGGTAATTTCTCTCTTTCCAATAAATTTTTCTTTTTCATCTTAATTAATTATTTATTTTCCAAATTTACATACTCGACTTTGATTGTTGATTCATTCTTGCTATCAATTTCTATTAATCTCATATCTCAACCTTTTAAATTTAGGGCTTAGTATTTATATGACATACAATATTTAATATTTTGATTAGTTATAGTTCTAACCCGATTAACCATTTTTCGACCCATATTTTATTTCAAATCCAGATCAAAAATTCCTCTAATTTGCTAAAAAAATTAATGTTATTAATACTACTAAAATGTTCCTCTAAAAATCAAGGTAACTAGTAATATTCGGATATTATTTGTTCCCCTGCTAATTAAAATTTTTAACACAATTTTTTACACACATAGGAACCGGCTATAGACACACTCAAGGAAATAGAAGCATTCTTATCAGCCAACCCACCTACCCTACCCCTACCCCTACCCCCACACCCTACACCTACCCCACTCACCCCACCCTACTCTATCCCTACCCCCACACCACCCCACCCCACCCCACCCACCCCACTCTATTCACCCTACCCTACCACCCCACCCACCCACCCCACCCCCTACACCACCCACCCACCCTACCCCTACCCCCATACCACCCCACCCACTCTACCCCATCCACCCCACCTCACCCACCCTACCCTACCCCCACCTTACCTTACCCACCCTACCCCTTACCCCACCCCCACACCACCCCACCCTACCACCCAACCAACCCTACCCTCTACCCCACCCACCCCACCCACCCTACCCCCACACCACTCACCCACCCTACCCCTACCCCCACACACCCCACACACCCTACCTACCCTACCCTACCCTACCCCCACACCACCCACCCCTACCCCACCCACCCCACCCCCTACCCCCTAACCTACCCATCCCACCCCTACCCCACACCCCACGCCCACTTACCCTACCCACACTACCCTACCCCCACACCACCCACACCACTCCTACCCCCACCTCACCCACCCACCCTACCCCCTACCCCCACACCACCCACCCTACCCCCACATTACTACTACAGCAGACTAAAAATTGTTTAAACCGTTGCATAGTACAAGTCGTAAAAATGAGAGCTGAAAGGAATCTCAAGCATAAATTATAATTAAATACTATTATATTTTAGTTATTTATTATATGATACACTCACAATATAAAAAATATATAATATTATAACAACTAATACAAATAAATATTTACATGAAACATCTTAAAAAGGTTAATATGATTTTTAACCATAATCATATGGTTCCAACCCACATATGTAAGATCCCAACTTTTTGAATAAAGATTAAATTTTCTCGAAATTTATTTTTGAATATTATGGTGTAGATTTGATATAATGTTATAGTTGTGGGTAATATTTACAAATTTTGCAAAGTACGCAAGTTGTTATATAATATTCGATTAGTCGGGAAATATTCGTTTTAACAAGAAATATTCGTTTTAACAGGGAATATTCGTACAACAGCACAATCATTGGTGGACCCCCACAACGGAATTATTGTCGTATTGAGAAAACGATAAAAATACTTTATGAAAATAACGGCGGAAGTTTTAGTGTTAACTGTTAAAACACTCGGTGTTAAAAGTACAATAATACGCGTGGTTGCATAGTAGCACACGGTATTGATTATTGATGCTTACGTGAGAAGTCACTCAGTTATACTCAATTATTGCTACAGTAATTGTTGCATCATATCTATCATATTATGGATTCAATTATGGTCAGTATCATCTGCATAAAATGTTTTTTTATTAAATCAATACTTGAGACGACAAAGTTATTCATATTATAAACTGCAATATTTACAATGTCTAGAAGTTCTGTCAATGAGAGGTTTGGTCACCTAATTGCGCGCTAATAGGGAGAAATCCTTATTGGAAAGTCCCCTCTTTCCTGGGAACGATCTAGTTGATAAATATTATGAGTTATAATATTAATGATGAATGTTGTTCGGAGTTGAATTTGGAGATGCGGACGTGATATTTGAGTCCGGAACGACGAAATTAGTAAAAATAATCTATAAACACAAAATTTTCCGGGATTCACTATTTGGTCAAAAAGTCAACAGTTGACTTTTTCAGGAAAAGTCAAACTTCAAAATTTCAAAATTTATATTTTTGATAAAAATAGTTTCATTATGTTGGAATTGTTTGTGTTAGTAAAAATTGACATTTATTTCGATGATAATTGATGTCTAGGGATTATATTCATAAATCGGGTAATTTATCGGATAAATGAGCAATTAATTGATACTAATTCACATGCTTATATAAATATTTGTTCATATATGTGTACTATTGAATCACATTATTTATTATTAGGGAAATTGGTGCAAGATTGATAATACTTGCATGACTAAGTTAAAAATTGAGGTATAGATTACTATACTTAGGGCTGAGCAAGTAACCAAATTGAAACCGAAACCGCACCAAAAATCGCACGAACCGCACCAATTAAAACCGCACCAACGGTTCTGGCGTATGTGGCGGTTTTAGGTGGGTTGAATAACCAAATTTACGGTTTCGGTTTGGTTACTAGCCAAAACCAAACCGCATAAAACCGAAATCGTACCATCTGTGTGTATGTATGTATTATCTCTAGTAAATTCTAAAGTTACTTTTCACTTGAACACGCTCAGAGAAAATCCCAGTATTGCATTGTCATTTTTTCACCAATTGAAAGAAGATGTTAGAGGTTATAGAGTCAAAAATTAAGCAATTGGGTTTTGGAATTTTGAATTTGTTTGATGCGTTATTGGAGGGGCTTATAGTTGAGGGGCTCGAGCACTTGATGCATTGGTTAATGTCAATGCTATAATTGTAATAGTCTAATAGATTATTTTTAGTCCTCCCTGCAATATATTTTATTCTATCTTCAGTATATACTTTTAATTTTTGGGGAACTAAATAAACATTCTTGCTTGTTATCGAATAGTCTTCGTTGTTTTATATAGCGCATATTTTAGTTTTAAAGCATGCTTGATATAATTCTCATTGTCGACTTTGTCACTAAGTTAATTGCTCGATGTAAGTTTTATGTTAAATTTTATTGAAGGCTTAAATTTTTTTGTTGTTTTAATTAGTTTTGAAACCGAAACCGCACCAATTAAAATCGCACCGCACACTTTAAAATCGAACCGCACCAATCACAAGCGATTTCGGGTGCGGTTTTGAATTTTTTAAACCGCACCTAAGCGGTTTCGGGTGCGGTTTGGACTTCAAACCGCACCATGCTCACCCCTACACTGTATGCTCATGTCAAAGAGAATAATATGAAAATATCAAAAATATATATGTAAATATCAGTTCCCTTAAATACACTATCTGATGTTATGTACGAAAGAATATTTTTATAATTATATTATTATTATAAAAAAATATCTCATATAAGAACGTAAAGTAATCCTCACCATCCTTCTGTGGCCTTAAAAAATAATAATAATAAATCACTTTCTGCGGTTCAGTTTATATATATCAATAACATCATTATCAATTGCCCTTGCTTTTAATAAATAGACAAAGTCAATTATTCTTTAGTTATTATTATTAGAAATTGATATTTTCACATGTCTTTCTGATATTTTTATATAAAAAGTGTCGTTATAAATGTAAAACGGCAGTTAAAATCATCGTTATAGGATCTATAACAATGATTTTCATATGAAAATATCAAAAAATTATGTGAAAATATCAATAATATAGTGATTTTGTAAACAATTTTTAAACGTATTTTATAAAGATTTTTTTTAAAGAAGTTCAAGTGTAATCATATTCAAAAATCTCAATTTCAACTTCGGCAGAAATGGTTTCATATTTAAATCTCTACAGTTAATTAATCTGTCAAAAAAATATTTTTATTATGTTAACGATTGCTCTTAAAAGATAACGATGGAAGACTTAATTAATTTGATGATTAAGACTCAAGTTATATGATCATAAACAAACACTTTTAAAAGCTGATGACGTCTTAGTGTTTCATTTAGTGAAGTGGTACACTGTGCTGCAGTAAAATAAATAATTTTGAAATGTAAAGTTTTTGACAAAAGATTATTCATTAGAAAGTTCATATAATGTTAGTCATGACATGGGGTTGAAAGTTTATATAATGTTCGTCATGACATGGAGTGTGGGGTAGGGTGAGGGGTGAGGGGTGAGGTGGAGGTGTGAGGTGGACAGTGGCGAAGTCAGAAACTTGTGTTAGTGGGTAGTGGCGAAGTCAGAAAAATTTAACAGTGGGGTCAAAATTAGTAATAAGTTATAAAAAATTTGGCGGGGGTTCAGGGGCGCCAATTTTTTTTTAATAATTTATACTTTCGGCTTAGACAAATGCATCCAAATATCCAATTTAATAATACTAACAAAAGGGGAAATCATAATTGATTTATGAAAACAAAACTGAGGTTGGAGAAATTGAAGAGAGTAATTTCTGTTATCTGCAAGGGCACAAAGCTGCAAGAGAGTCACAGTAGAATAGAGTCGCACTTTAGTCTCCACACTCGCGGTTCGCCAGTCACGAGTACTAACCCCGACCACTCGCGAAAGGACGGTTTGCCTTTTGAGTGGGGTCAAAAATTGAGTGTGGTAAAAAAAATTTCAAGTGATCTCAAAAATTGAATGTGATCAATTGACCTCACATTTGGACCATAACTTCGCCCTTGTCAGTAGGGTTGAAATTATTACCAAGTTACAAATAATTTGGCAGAGGTTCGGGGGCAGCGCCCCCGAGCCAATTTTATTTTAATACTTTATACTTTTGGAAAAATATATACACTATATTACAATGAAAATATAATGAGTAATAATATATGATATATATACATTATATCGATTTATAATAGACTTTTTTAATCACAACTGTTCATAAGTAAGTAATTCATTATTTATTTTTAAAAATAATATAAATTATATATATTATTATTTAGTTTAAAATATTATATAGAGATACATATATATTGAGAGCATATGAGTCATATGTGGTTAAAATTTAATTGACAAAGTTATAAATTTTCAATTTGACCCCGTATAATAGAAAATTTATAAAATTTTAGTGGGGTTAATTTATATATAATACTTAAATTTTTTTAAATTTACCTTATATTATAAAGCAAAAAAAATTTCCAGTGGAGTCGATTGACCCCACAAAGCTCCTTGTGGCTTCGCTACTGGAGGTGGACAGTGACAAAGCCATATTAGAGAGTATGGGTTCAATTGAGAAAAAATTATTTTATAATATATGATAAATATAAAAGAAATTTAAGTGTAATCAATAAATTGACCCCATTGAAATTTTTTAAATTTTTTTAATATAAGGGGTCAAATTGAATTTTTTATTACTTTCTCAATCTCACATTACTTTTACTCCTTGATATATACATCTTCCTCTAATATTTTTAAAATAAATAATAATCTAATTTATATTATTTTTATAACATAAAAAATTTAAATATTTATTAACAAATTTGTGATTAGAAAGATGTATTAGCGGTATATATATATATATATATATATATATATATATATATATATATATATATATATATCGAGCGGATAAAGTGCATACTCCTTTATTTAACATACTTTACTCACCACCTTTAGCGACGGACAGGACGACGGTTCAGTCCGTCACATATATCAGAGAACTGTCATCTTAACTTTTAGCGACGTATTGAACCGTCGTTATAGCGACAGACCAAACCGTCGCCCAGTCCGTTTTTAAAAGTAGTGAGCAGGGTATGTAAAATAAAGGGACATGCACCAGAAACGGACTGTATATATGATGTTATTACTTGTTTGAGTAACAATACTGTAATCAAATACATGTTTTACATATACAACCGGTCAAAAAATATAAAATTATCTAAAAAAATGGCTCGGGAACGTTACCCCGAAGCCCTGTCAATTTTTTTTCATACAACACAATATTTTGACCCCATTAAATAATTTTATTTGCTTCACCACTCGGGGGTGGGGGTGGGGGTGGGGGTGGGGGTGGGGGTGGGGGTGCGGGGGGTGGGGTATATGTGGTTATCACTTATTAGAAACAGTAATTAGAATTTATCAACTAATAAAGTAACACATTTTTCTTTTCTTATAATGGTGTTGTCTCAAACCAATGAACTAGAAAATTTGAGGATTGCTATGTGAACGATTTTATCATTGTGTTTTGAATTTTAAGTTGATACTGATAGCTGCATGGAAAATTTTCATTTGGATAATGAATTATTATGATTAGAAATCTATATAATAAAACAGAACCCATTTTGAATCTTACTTTTGACAAAGCACAAAGACGGTTCAGATTCATTCTAACTTAGTTTTTTCAACTTAATCTAAAGGCTCATATTTCTTCCCGCCCAAATCAAATTAACTCATACACCATACTCTCTCTCATGTTCACACACAAAATCTTTCTCTCTCCTCTCTTCTTAACACACACACAAAAACAAATAATAATAGTACTAAAAATAAATATAATAATAATAATAGCAGTACTAATAATAATTATAATAGTACTAATAATAGTAATAATAATAATAATTATTATTATTATAATAGTAATAGTAATAGTAATAGAAATAATAATTATAATAATAATAATAACAATCTATATAATAAAGATTCTGATCTATTCTAATTGATTTGAGCGGGAAAGCATAAGTACGGTTCAGATTCATTCTAATTTTAATTCAAAATAATAATTATAATATAATAATAATATTATTATAATAGTAATAATAATAAAAATAATAGTAATAAAGTAATAATAATTATAATAAAATTAATATTAATAATTATAATTAAAATTATACTAATAATAGTAATAATAATAATAATAATGATAATAATAATAACAACAACAACAATAATAATAACAATAATAATAATTATTGTGGTGGTGTGGTGAATTATGATAATTTTTATTGATAATTGTATGTTTTGTAGACAAGTTTAATTTTTTCTGGATATCTATTTTTAAAGAAAAATTAATTATTGTGATAGTGTGGTAAATTATGATAATTATTATGTCTGATTTTAAGTTGCAAAGAGTCTTTAGGTAATAAAGTATTTTTTAAATTTTAATCTAATTTTTTATTACGCCGTGCCTTCAGGCACGGGAAATTACTAGTTAATTTATATATCTGGATTGTTAATCGGTTGATAGCGACTGAGAGCGATAAGATAGATGAGGAAGCGTCTAATTTTGAGAATGGAAAATATTTGTATTATTATGATTAGAAGACAAAAACTTTTCTTACGAGTAGATATATAAATTAATTATTTATAAAAAACTAATATTTTCATCTCACATGAATAATTAGTAGGTCTCATTTTTACATATTAAAATATTAATTTTCTTATTTATATATTCGTATTAATATACAGATTATATAATTGTGTCTATTCCTAATAAAAATTAATATACTTTTGTTATAATATATAGAATTACTCTTTCGAAATTACGTAACAAAGAAAAGATCGATTATACATTTCCCAACCGACAGAATCCACAAAGTAAATTCTTTTTTGGTTTATCCTATTGGAATTATTTTTCATATTCCCTTCTTCCTGAAGATCAGTTTTTTTCTGTTACCTTTGTTGTATAGAGGTTAGCACCAAGACAAGGTCATATTTAATTTTTTAAGGGCTAAATATACTTGTGTTATACTTCCTCCTATTCATATTAAGTGTCTTTTTAGAGTTAAGCACACTTATTAAGAAATAACACAAAATATCTTTTGTATCCCTAATTAATTATTTCTCTCTCTACAATGGTCCATGGAATTGCATTTACTAAGCATATTAAATAGAGGGGTAAATTAGGAAAAAATAGTGCAATATTGCATAGAGATTCCAAAACGATACTTATATTGCATAAAATAAAACTCTCCAAAACGACACTTAATATGAATAGGAGAGAGTATAAAATTTTACTCCGTATTAAATTTATAATTTGGCCCTTAAAATAATTAGACTTATAAATTGATACACAAAGTACCGAAATATAATTTGGCCCTTAAAATAATTAGACTTATATTTTTCTCGAAATATATTTTTGAATATTATGGTGTGAATTTAATATAATATTATAATTGTGGGTAATATTTACAAATTTTGCAAAGTAAGCAAGTTATTATAAAATATTCGATTGGTCGGAGAATATTCGTTTTAACAGGGAATATTCGTACGATGACACGGTCATTGGTGGACCCCACAACGAAAGTATTGTCGGAGTTAGAAAACGACGAAAATGTCTTTTTATAAAAATAACGGCGAAAGTTTTACCGTTAAACTGTTGAACTACCCGGTGGTAAAAGTACAGTAATACGCGTGGTTGCATAGTAGCACACGGTATTGATTATTGATGCTTACGTGAGAAGTCACTCAGTGATATTCAATTATTGTTACAGTAATTGCTGCATAATATCCCTCATATTATTAATTCAATTATTGTTATAGTATCATCTGCATAATATTTTATATTTTTACATCAATAATTGAGACGACAAAGTTATTCATATTATTATTTGCAATATTGACGATGTCTAGAAAGTTCTATCGAGGAAAGGGGTTTGGTCATCTAATTGCGCGCCAGTAGGAAGAAATCCTTATCGGAAAGCCCCCTTTTTCCTGAGAATGATCTAGTTGTTAAATATTGTGAGTTATAGTATTAATGATGAATAAGTTCGTGTTGATTAAAGATGAAATTGTTAATAAAAATATTTTCATTGTGTTGGAATTATTTGTGTTAGTGAAAATCGATATTTATTTCGATAATAATTGATTTCTGGATGTTAAATTGACCAATCGGGTAATTAATCGGATAAATGAGCAATTAATTATTATTAGTTCACATGCATATAACTATTTGCTCACATGATTGGAACTATTAGTTCACATGCATTACTATTAGGGGAGATGGTGCAAGATTGATAATACTTGCAGGACTAAATTAAAAATGGAGGCAAAGATGAATGTACTAAATTGTAATAAGTCGAACCTCTAAACGTGCAATTATCGAAATTATATTTTTCTATAAATAGAAGCTCATTTCTTCTTTGATTCTCACAAATTCACTAAGACTCAAAAGAGCAACTATAGAGAGAGAAACTATAGAGAGGAAGAAGAAGAGTATTCTGCTACTTCACTATTGCAGTATCCAGTCTTTTACTAAGGTAAAAGGTGTTATTACTATTCATATATACTGTACTATTCATACAATACTATTCATGGATACTATTCATATATACGATACTATTCATAGGCACTATTCATAAATATGGTACTATTCACGGGGTACTATTTATGAAGTACTATTCATGGGGTACTATTCACGAAGTACTATTCACGGGATACTATTCATGACAAAAATTAATTTCTTTTATGTTCAAACTATTTTTGACACGTGAATATTATTCTTGAATTTTACTCCACAAAGTAGTATCATGTTGATAATTTGGACATTTTTAAACTCTTGATAAATTTAAAATCAATAATATTTATCATTGATTTCGTTTGATTGATGCTTATATCATTGTCATCATCCTCATTTTTTTTATTGTGATAAAAGTCATCTTTGCCCCGTAATGCAAAGATGGGCCGTTGATGGGTATGATTATGACCAGGGATCATTCGGTATAATCATGACCCGTAATATTACAAATAACGTGGTAAAAGTTCTCATTGGCTCGTAGTGCATTGATGGACAGTTATTGGTATGATCATGACCATGCGTTCTCTTCGGCTAAGGGTGCAAAGATGAATTTTTGTTTGACATGATCATGACCATTGGTGAAAACACGAATATCCTTGGCCCGTAGTGCATGGATAATTCGTTGTCGTGATACTAATGAATATCCTTGGCCGTAATGCATGGATAATTCGGTGATGTGGATTATTTAGCTGAGTCTCAACGATAAAATATTGATAATAAACTTTTAATTCGTAGAAGATAGTAGATATCATGCTCTAATTAACTCTTCTAAAATACAGTTGCATGTCTTTGGCCTGCAGTGCAAAGATGAACTATTAATGAATATATTTGGCCCGTAGTGCAAAGATGAATTTATTAGTATGATTGTGAACAGGAACTGTGATTTGGTATAACCATGATCTTTGATGTTTCAGGTAAAGACAGGTGATGAAAATTATCTTCGTCCTGGATGAGAAGAGGAATTTAGAATTACAATTATGATTATGAGTTATTCACATGATTATGGACAAGAACTATTGATTGATGTTACAGGGTTAAAACATTGTTGGTGGACTTTTAACATGAAGAAGATAATAGACTCTATGGTCTATTTGACTCTTCTAATGGATTTCTCGTTCCGTTACAACTATGGTTGAAAAGTTTTATCATCTACTATATGTTGTAAATCTCTGATTCATTATTGATGAAGACTATTGATAATTTAATTATCTTTAGTCGTGATATTCTTTACTAGGCTAGTTGAGCTCACTCTTTTGTTTTACAATTCCGTTCAGGTAATAAAAGTTTAGCTGGGTCGAGCGGGGGTAACAGAGGAATAGAACAGTGGTCGATAGCTGTTGAGGTTTTCCCTAAAATAGTATAGAAATAATTTTATTGAGAATTTTAGATAAGTGTGTTGTATTTTATACGTCATTTAACCGTTGATTTTGGTGAACCGAATAGGGTGAGGTGAACCCAATTTTGGAAGGGTATTTTGCGACTATCATACGAGATGTCTAATGACCTACAACTTCGTGTTATCATAAGACAGGGTTGTGCATATCCACTTGCTGATTATATCTACGAGCACTACTTATGTAATCTTGGAGTTTGGTTAAAATATAATTCTCAATTGGAGGCAATTGAGATAATTATATGTCAAGAGAAGACTCACCATTGGAAAGAATGTGATAACAATCTTCTCATTTTTCTTCGGGGTCTATTGGGTCATCCAAAGATAATTCTCGGGTCATATGATATCTATTATAACTTAGATGCATGACCTCCTATGTACGAAGGTTTCCTTCAGTATTTTCCAAAGATTTTAATTTGTAAAACAGTTATTGATTGTACCTTTATGTAAGGTACCATTGTAAGGTATCACTGTGAGGCGCTATCCAAGTAAAGTGATAAGAGTCACAGTTGGTATCCACATCATATGTGTTGTCGTATTGTGCACGACAGTTGTATGAGGAAGTTTGTAGTTGGGAAACGGAGTGATGGTCCGAGATAATGGCTATAGTAGTCATCGCTATTCTATGAAATAGTGTATCAATAATTGTAATGAGGACTCCATTTGAGTTTGAATACTGTCTAGAAGACAATATTCGTGTAAAAACTCTCAGCTACGTTTTTGTCATATTGTATAAAAGAAGTTTGTATTTGATTATGTACCGAGTATCTAGCGACTTAAGATGAGTGATGTATACCTATTTTGGGGGCGTCACAACTACCCTCAGGAAGAAGGCTCGACAGTGGATGACATCGCAACCGCCAAACTCTATCACATCATGGAAGGACTTTTGCGACAAGTTCCATAATTGGTTCGGGAGTAACAAGACGAGGGGAAAACCGAAAGCCTCGTTAATGCAGATACGATAATACTCTAACAAAACCCTGGGTTAGTACGTGAAGAGATTCTGAGAGTCGGTTGGACCAGTGACAGATATGAACGGACCTTAAACCCTCAGATTCTTCACTGTCGGGCTGGACGTGATGAAGTAAAAGAAATTGATAAAGGATATGATGTTTAACCCGCCGAAGGATTTGTTCGAAGCATATGATCGAGTGGAGAACTTCATTGTTATAATATTAATGATGAATGCTATTTACAAAAAATTGTGAAGCCAAGTGAATTGATATAAATAGAGGGGATTTTTTATGAAGTATTTGTTATAAATTTGGCTTATTACCTGGACCCCACTTACCCATTTTTTAAAATTGTCGGTAGAAAGTTATCTCAGTTTCGTTTAATATATATATATATATATATATATATATATATATATATATATATATATATATATATATATATATATATAGTGAGTAATGGGGTGGGGTGGGGTGGGGTGGGGTGGGGTGGGGGAGGGGGTGGGGAATGTAATCACGAGGGGAGTACTATTGTTATATATATATATATATATTATATATATAAATTTTATTTTTTATGTAAAATAAAATATATTATATTTTATTGTTTGCATAGTACTACATAATGCATCATAGTAAAATCAATTTCTTTTTCAGAATTCATCCGTGATTTCGTTCGAAAGTTTTACTGTGTAGTCCGTGATTTTATTTTCTAAATAGTATCCTTCTATTCTCCTATAAATAGGATGCTCAGTTTAGAAATAAAAATCACACCAGAATCAGAAAATTCTTCTTCTATAATATTGAACGTATTTCTTTTGAGTTAAGAAAACTTTGAGTGTTGCAAATAGTTCAAGTTTTTCCTTCAAGAATATATCCGCTATACCAGTCATAAATACTCTGTTTTTGAGGTAAGGGCTATTATTTATTTCATATTCGTTTACGATATTATTTTTTCGTATTCGTAAGAAATTTTATTTTCGTTCAATATTCGTAAGAAATATTATTTTCGTTCAGTATTCGTAAGGAATATTATCTTCGTTATATATTCGTAAGAAATATTATTTTCGTTCAACAGTTGTAAGGGATATGTTTTTTGTTCAATACTCGTAAGAAAAAATATTTTCTTTCATACTCTATTGTATGTAAGTAATATTATTTTGGGCAAAACAATGTTTTTCACCACTATACTTGGCAAGTTTTACTTATTATATCATTGAACTTTTAATTTTTTGAATTATCCCATTAAACTAATTAAAATATTAAAATTGGGTCATTTTGTCCAAAAAAGTTGATAGACATTAAAATAGTGCTGACGTGGCAAAAAAATAAAAAAATATTGCTTATGTGGCAAAAAAAAATCAAAAACAGATTTTAAAAATAAAAAAATTAACATTTTAAAAATAACAAAAACACAATAAAATAAAACAAAAAATACAAAAAAAGATTTAAAAAAAACAGAATTCTATAAAAAATATTAAAAAAATAGATTTTTTTTAAAAAAATAGATTTTTTTTAAATATAGATTTTTTTAAAAAATAGATTTAAAAAAATAGAATGTTTTAAAAAAAAGATTTTAAAAAAAGAGAGAATTTGTAAAAAAAAACGGAACTTTTTTAAAAAACAGATTTTGTAAAAAAAATATATATTTAAAAATTCTATTTTTAAAAAAAATAATTTTTTAAAAAATCGTTTTTTAAAAAAAAAATTTAAAAAAAAATTGTTTTTTCAAAAAAATTATGTTTTTTTTTAAAAAATTCTATTTTTTAAAAAGATCACTTTTTTAAAAAAGTACCATTTTTTTAAAAAGCTATTTTTTAAAAAAAATCTATTTTTTAAAAAAGTTCCATTTTTAAAAAAAATTCCTTTTTAAAAAAAAAACTGTTTTTAAAAAATTCAATTTTTAAAAAATTCTATTTAAAAAAAAATATTTTTTAAATAAAATATATTTTTTAGAATTCTGTTTTTTTAAAAATTCTATTTTTTTAAAAAAATTGTTTTTTAAAAAAACTTCTATTTTTTAAAAAAAACTATTTTTTTTAAATTCTGTTTTTAAAAATTCTATTTTTTTTTTCAAAAAAACTATTTTTTTAAAAAAATCTTTTTTTCTATTTTTTGTTTTATTTTATTATGTTTTTCTTATTTTTAAAATGTTAATTTTTTTTATTTTTAAAATCTGGTTTTACTTTTTTTGCCACGCAAGCAATATTTTTAAAATTTTTTTGCCACGTCAGCACTATTTTAATGTGAGACCCCAGATTTTTATGAATAAATCTTTAATTTTCTCGAAATAATTTTTTAAATATTATGATGTGAATTTGATATAATGTTATAGTTGTGGATAGTATTTATAAATTTTAAAAAGTATGCAAGTTGTTGTATAATATTCGATTGGTCGGGAAATATTCTTTTTGTCGGGGAATATCCGTACGACTGTACAATCATTGGTGGATCCCGCAATGGAATTATTGTCGGATGGAGAAAATGACAAAAATATTTTTATGAGAATAACGACGGAAGTTTTACCGTTAAAACTGGTGAACTACTCGGTAGTAAAGTACAGTAATACGCGTGGTTTCATAGTAGCACACGGTATTGATTATTGATGTTTACGTGATAAGTCACTCAGTTTTGTTTTATTAGTATTATTAATGTAATAAAACAGAAAAACTTTTTATATAAAATAAAATACTTTTATAAAGTTATTCTAGAAATAGAATGTATTATATTCTATTATGCATAGTGTTTTGCATAGTAAAATATTTTTATATAAAACAAAATACTTTTATAAAGTTATTCTATAAATAGAATATATTATATTTTATTATGCATAGTGTCTGCTTAGTGTTTTGCATAGTAAAATCTTTTTATATAAAATAGAATACTTTTATAAATTTATTCGTTTTATTAGATTATAAATAGAATATATTATATTTTATTTAAAATATTTTGCTTTAAATATGGACTGTCCGATTAAAAGTAAATCAATCTGGACCGTTCATGAATTAGTTACTATGCAGTCCATTCTTCTATAAATAGAAGTTTATTCATTCATTATTTCTTACGAATTCACTGAAACTCTAGAGAGAGAAACTATAGAGAGAGAAACTATAGAGAGAGTTCTTCTTCTATAATCTTGAGCGTATTTCTTTATAGTTTAAGAAAGCTTTGAGCGTAGTACAAGTTTTCTTCGAGTATATCCTCGCCCTACCAGTCGAAATACTCTTCTTTCAGAGGTATGGGATATTATTTGTTGTACTCGTAAGAGGTATTTTTTTCTTACTTATTCATGAAGAGAACTTCTGTTATTCCATTCTTTATTATTCTATTGGAATAACCTGTATACGCGGGATACCCTATACTTGGTGAAATTCTTCTGTTATTCCATTCTTTATTATTATGTTGGAATAACCTGTTTATGCGAAGTACCGCATACATGGTGAAATTCTTCTATTATTTCGTTCTTTATTATTCTGTCGGAATATCCTGTCAGTGCATATTACGCCTGACATGGTTCTATTAATTATTCTGTTGAATAACCTGCCTGTGCGGTCTATCGCATGCATGGTGATTTCTGTTGTTATTCTATTCTTTATTATTCTGTCGGAATATCCTGTCAGTGCGTTTACGCCGGACCTGGTTCCATTATTTATTATTCTGTTGGGAATAACCTATCTGTGCAGTCTATCGCACGCATGGTGAATCCTTATGTTATTCCATTCTTTATTATTCTGTAGGAATAACCTGTCTATGTGGATTACCACATGCATGGTGAATGATCCTTCGTATTCATTCCTTATTAAATTATGGAAATGATCTGTCTACGTGGATTACCGCATGGCGGGCGAAAATCCATTTGCAGTTTCATATATTCTATTATACTCAGTTGGTTAAAGTTTTGACTTCTATACTCCATGAAATTAGTGGAATATCCTTGATATTTGCGCTTCATCCAGTATCTTTTCATGGAAATATTCTTCTGAGGATTCTTGAATTTTACTCTATAAAGAAGTATCATGTTGACAATTTGGACGTTATTAGTTCCTGAATAAATTAATTCTTGAACTTGTTTTATTAAATTATTATGTCATTGTCATCATCCTCATGTTTATATTATATTGAAAGTCATCTGTGGCCTGTAGTGCATAGATGGACTTGGTATGATTATGACCAGGGATTATTCGGTACAATCATGATCGTAATGTTATAAATGATGTGAAAATAGTCCTTATTGGCCCGTGGTGCATTGATGGACAGTTTTTGGTATGATTATGGCTATGGATTCTCTATGGTCGTAGTGCAAAGATGAATTGTTTTATGGCACGATCAGGACCGTTGATGAAAACATGATTATTCTTGTAAGACCACAACTTTTTGATTAAAGATTAAATTTTCTCGAAATATATTTTTGAATATTATAGTGTGGATTTGATATAATGTTATAGTTGTGAGTAATATTTACAAATTTTGCAAAGTATGCAAGTTGTTATATAATATTCGATTGGTCGGGGAATATTCATTTTAACAGGAAATATACGTACAACGGCACAATCATTGGTGGACCCCCACAACGAAATTATTGTCGGATTGAAAAAACGACAAAAATACTTTATGAAAATAATGACGGAAGTTTTACCGTTAACTGTTGAACTACTCGGTAGTAAAAGTAAAGTAATATGCGTGGTTGTATAGTAGCACACGGTATTGATTATTTATGCTTACGTGAGAAGTCACTCATTTATACTCAATTATTGCTACAGTAATTGCTGCATCATATCTCTCATATTATTGATTCGTTTATTATCATAGTATCATCTGCATAATATGTTATTTATTAAATCACTAATTAAGACGACAAAGTTATTCATATTATTAAATTGTAATATTTACAATGTCTAGAATTTCTGTCAAGGAGAGGTTTGGTCACCTAATTGCGCGCCAATAAGGAGAAATCTTTTTTGGAAAACTCCCTCTTTCTTGGGAACGATCTGGTTGATAAATATTGTGAGTTATAATATAAATGATGAATGTTATTAAAATTGAAGTTGTTTTCGGAGTTGAATTTGGAGACACGAACGTGATATTTGAGTCCGGAACGATGAAATTAGTAAAAATAGTCTATAAACACAAAATTTTTCGGAATTCACAATTTGGTCAAAAAGTCAATAGTTGACTTTTTCGGGAAAAGTCAAACTTCAAAATTTAAAAATTTATATTTTTGATAAAAGTGATTTCATTGTGTTGGAATTATTTGTGTTAGTGAAAATCGACAATTATTTCGATAATAATTGATGTCTGGAGGTTATATTGACCAATCGGGTATTTAATCGGATAAATGAGCAATTGATTGCTATTATTTCACATGATTATAACTATTTGTTCACATGTGTATATTATTGTTTCACATTCTTGTTACTATTAGGGGAGTTGGTGCAAGATTGATAATACTTGCATGACTAAGTTAAAAATGGAGGTATAGATGGAGGTACTATACTGTAATTTATATTTTCACATGTCTAGAACTATTGATTCACATAATTTACTATTGAATCACATTATTTACTATTAAGGGAGGTGGTGCAAGTTTGATAATACTTCCATGACTAAATTAAAAATAAAGGAAAAGTTGGAGGTATTGTACTGTAATTTTTTGAGCCCCAAAACGTGCAATTATCGAAACTATATTTTTCTATAAATAGAAGCTCATTCTTCCTTCATTTCTCACCAATTCACAAAAGCTTTAGAGCGATTATTATAGAGAGAAATTATAGAAAGAAGAAGAGAAGTCTGCTACCTCACTATTCCAGTATCCAGTTTTTCTAAGGTAGGGAGTATTATTTCTTTCTTATCCATGAAGAGAACTTATGTTATTCTATTCTTTATTATTCTGTTGGAATAACTTGTATACGCGGGCTACCCTATACTTGGTAAAATTCTTCTGTTGTTCCATTCTTTATCATTCTGTTGGAACATCCTGTCTGTGCATTTTACGCCGGACCTGGTTCCGTATTTATTATTCTGTTGGAATATCCTGTCTGTGCGTTTTACGCCGGACCTGATTCCGTCTTTATTATTCTGTTGGAATATTCTGTCTGTGCGTTTTACGCCGGACCTGATTCCGTCTTTATTATTTTGTTGGAATATCCTGTCTGTGCGTTTTACGCCAGACCTGATTCTGTTATTTATTATTCTGTTGGAATAACCTGCCTGTGCGGTCTATCGCATGCTTGGTAATTTCTTTTGTTATTTCATTCCTTATTATACTCAATTGGTTAAAGTTTTGACTTCTATACTCCAGGAAATTAGTGGAATATACTTGATATTTGCGCTTCATCCAGTATCTTTTCATGGAAATATTCTTCTGAGCATATTTGAATTTTACTCTACAAAGCAGTATCATGTTGACAATTTGGACGTTATTAGATCCTAGATAAATTAATTCTTGAACTTGTTTTATTGAATTCTTATATCATTGTCATCATCCTCATGTTTATATTTTGTTGAAAGTCATTTGTGGCCTATAGTGCATAGATGGACTTGGTATGATTATGACCAGGGATTATTCGGTGTAATCATGACCGTAATGTTACAAATAATGTGAAAAAGTCCTCATTGGCCCGTAGAGCATTGATGGATAGTTGTTGGCATGATCATGACCATTATTGAATACACAAATATTCTTGGCCCGTAGTGCATGGATAATTGTGTTCATGATACTAAAGAATATCCTTGGCCGTAGTGCAGGGGTGATTCAATGATGTGGATTATTTATTAAGCTGAGTCCCAGCGATAAAAGTGATGAAAAACCTTCTCAATCATAAAAGATAGTAGATTTTATTCTCTACTTGACTCTTTTAATGGATTTCTTGTTCCGCTGCAGTTAAACTTGATGGTTGTTATATTATATCAGTTTAACACTGTTGAAGGCTAACGATAATATATTCTGCATTATCTTAGTCATAATATTTCCTACTGGGTTAGTTGAGCTCACCTTTTTACTTTGATTGTTCTCTTCAGGAAATGAGAACGTAGCAGGGACTAATTTGGGAACAGAGTGACGGACCAGATGATAGCATTAGTAGTCCTCACTATTTAGTGAAATAGTGGAAAATAAATATAATAATATTGAATTTGAGTTTGTATATCGTCTAGACGACAATATTTGTATTAAAACTCACAGCTTATATTTTGTCGTACTTTACACGACAGTTGTATAATTAAGTTGTATTTGTATTCTGTACCATGTATCTGACGACTAAGAATAGGTGATGTATACCTATTTTGGGGGAGTCACAATTCTTGGCCCGTAGTGCATGGATAATTGTGGTCATGATACTAAAGAATATCTTTGGCCGTAGTGCAGGGGTGATTCGATGATGTGGATTATTTATTAAGCTGAGTTCCAGCGATAAAAGTGATGAAAAACCTTTTAAATCATAAAAGATAGTAGATTTTATTCTCTACTTGACTCTTTTAATGGATTGCTTGTTCCGCTGCAGTTAAACTTGATGTTTGTTATATTGTATCACTTTAACACTGTTTAAGGCTAATGATAATTTATTCTGCATTATCTTAGTCATAATATTTCTTACTGGGCTAGTGGAGCTCACCCTTTCTTTCACTGTTCTCTTCAGGAAATGAGAATATAGCTGGGACGAGTCAGAGAACGGAGTGATGGTCCTAGATGATGCAATAGTAGTCCTCACTATTCTGTGAAATAGTGTGATAATAATTATAATGAGGACTCCTTTTGAGTTTGTATACTCTCTAGTAGATAATATTTGTATTCAAACTCACAGTTTATGTTTTGTCGTATTGTACACGACAGTTGTATTATCAAGTAGTATTTGAATTCTGTACCATGTATCTGGCGACCCAAGATGGGTGATGTATACCTTATTTTGGGGGCGTCACATTTAACGTCTGTCAACTTTTTTGGACGGAATGACCCAATTTTAATATTTTAATTAGTTTAATAGGGTAATTCAAAAAATTAAAAGTTCAATGGTGTAATAAGTAAAACTTGCCAAGTATAGTGGTGAAAAACATAGTTTTGCCTATTATTTCGTTTCGTATTCCGAATTCTACACTCATTTTTGTTAAGTATTACTTCTATACTCCGTGAAATTAATAGAATATTCTTGAAATTTGTGATTCATCTAGTATCTTTTCACAGAAATATTTTTCTGAACATTCTTGTTAAATTTTGATCTTTTCATGCCGATGTACTATTCTTGAAGTACTATTAACGGGGTACTATTCACTCGGGTACTATTCACCCGGGGTACTATTCATGATAAAAATTGATTTCTTTTCTGTCCAAATCATTTTTGATACAATATTATTCTTGAATTTTACTCCACAAAGCTGTATCATGTTGACAATTTGGACACTATTGAATTATGGATAAATTAAATTATAAAATATTTAAAATTAATCCTTGCTTTCATTTAATTGAATTCTTATATCATTGTCATCATCTTCATGCTTATATTGTGATGAAAGTCATCTTTGGCCTGTAGTGCATAAATGAACTGTTGATTGGTATGATTATGACTATGTATTAGTATAATCATGACTTGTAATGTTACAAATGATGTGGTAAAAGTCCTCATTGGTCCGTAGTGCATTGATGGACAGTTTTTGGCATGATCATGACCATTGGTGATAACACAAATATCCTTGGCCCGTAGTGCATGGATAATTCGTAGATGTGATACTAATGAATATATTTAGCCCATAGTGCATGGATAATTCAATGATGTAGATTATTTATTAAGATGAGTTTCAACGATAAAATTGATGATAAACTTTTAAATCATAGAAAATAGTAGATATCATGCTCTACTTGACTCTTCTAATGGATTATTTTTTCCGCTGCAGTTAAACTTGTTGTCTATTGTATTCTATCAGTTTAACATTGTTGAAGGCTAACGATAATTTATTCTGCATTATCTTAGTCATAATATTCTTTACTGGGATAGTTGAGCTCACCCTTTGCTTTCATTGTTCTCTTTAGGAAATGAGAATATAGCTGAGACTAGTCAGAGAATGGAGTGACAGTCCAGATGGTTGCTTTAGTAGTCCTCACTATTCTGTGAAATGGTGTGATAATAATTGTAATGAGGACTTTATTTGAGTTTGGATATTGTCTAGGAGACAATATTCGTGTTAAAACTCTTAGCTTATGTTACACGATAGTTGTATAATTAAGTTTGTATTTGTATTCTGTACCATATATTTGGCGACTCAGAATGGGTGATGTATAACTATTTTGAGGGAGTCACATTTGGTATCAAAGCTTAGGGATATGATCCCTGGATGAGATGTGAGGCTAGAACTAGGGGGGAGAGACAGGTAATTCCTTCGCCATTATAATCTACCCAAGCTTATTTATTATTTAATTGGCCGGTCAAATTATAGGGTTAATATGTGGCATATCAATTAACCCTTGTTTTATGGCAGTGTTTGAGAATGGCATCTGAAAATATTGAGATAAAAAATGGAGCACATGAGACCATTGAGTCATCGACGATCAATAACCAGGATAATGTGCATCAGAAAGGCAATAATCCTCGTGTAAACAACAACACCGACCAAATAACAAACGATGGTATGTTTAGGAGCTTTTTAGAATTTATGCAACACCAAACGAGAGAGACTTCTGCTCATAATGCAGGTGGAGTCAATGGCAACTCACAGCTGGTCACTGCTAAACAGTTCAAAGAGCTGGGACTACCGGATTTTTTGGGAAAGCCAGAGCCACTTAAGGCAGAGACATGGATTAAGTAGATCACCAAGATATTTGATGTCTTGGGATGCTCCGAGTAATAAAAGGTTCCCTTTTCTACCTTCATGTTGCATGAAGAGGCAGATTAGTGGTGGGAATCTGTAAAACGTACTCATCTTTCTTCACTAAAGATGTCTTGGGAGAAGTTCCAAGAATTGTTCAACGACAAGTGCTTTCCCGAAAGTATTCGTCACATGAAGGATGTGGAATTCATTTAGTTGGAGCAAAACAACATGATCGTGTCGCAGTACGAGGCTAAGTTTTTTGAGTTATCCCATTTCGCATCCCATTTGGTAGATAATGAGGAACGTATGAAACAAATGTTTCTGCGAGGTTTGAAACACGAAATACGTCAATACCTCATTTCTCACAAACATTGTCTATATTCAGATGTTTTGAATAGGGATCAATTATTAGAATGCGATTATGACTCAACTCAACCAAAAGGCAATGATCAACAACACGATAATAATCATACTGGTGGCAGTGGCCATCGGAACAACGATAACCATCGTGGAGGAAATTATCATGCCAAAAATGGTAACCACTTTGGTGGTAATCATGGCCAAGATAATAGGAAAGGTGAACTAAGTGAGAACAAATTCAAGAAGAGAAAGTTCAATAATGATGGAAAGACAACAGGACCAGCACCCATATTCTAGGAAGGAGAACGACCACTGGTGGTATGCTATAATTGCGGAGGGGAGGGACACATCAGTCCAAACTATACGCAGCAACCCAAAGCGTGTTTCAATTGCGGAAGAGAAGGTCACCTAGTTTGATTTTATCTTGTAGTGAAGTCAAATCCAGTTGGGATGGCAACACCAAAGGCTGTCCTAGACAAGTCAAAGTCGGTAGTTTAAGTGAGAGCGTTTATCAAGGAACCTGAACGAAGTTATTACGGGTAAGCTAATCATAAACTCTTGCGAAGTCTATATCTTATTTGATACCGGTTCTACCCACTCTTTTATTTTACCTAATTGTGTTCAACGTTTAAATTTGACTCCAGGGAAATTGGACTTTAACTTAACTGTTGAAACTCTGTTGGGAGAAAACTTCATTACATCCACTGTTTATAAATCTTTTTTGATTTAAATCGGCACCCTCACGTTACCTGTCGATCTCATTTCTTTGAAAATACTTGCATTTGATGTGATTTTAGGAATCGACTGGTTAACTACTCATCTTGCTAAAATTGATTGTTTTCGTAAGGTTGTTAGTTTTTATATTCCTAACCAACCTATTATGTGAATTCAAGCAATCAAACTACTAAAGTCAATCACTGTCATACCAAGCCATAAATAAAGAGCCTCAAGCCTTTCGCTGGTGACTTCCATGTGTGAGATACATCGAAGCCAGACTTTCCGTAGGGGACGTCATGAATAACAGTGACAAGTTGATAGGTATCAATGTGAGGTGCTATCCAAGTCTTGGATGAAAGTCACAATTTTGAATGATATTTCTATTGTTAATAAATTTCCTGACGTATTCCCCGAAGAACTTCCTAGCATACCCCAGAGCGTGAATTCGAATTTTGTATCGATCTTGAACTCAGTATAAAACCCTCAAATATTTCTTCGCCCAGAACGAACGTAACATGTGCCAAAGACGCTGGCTCGAGCTGTTGAAAGATTACGACTATACCATTAAATACCATCTTAGAAAAGCGAACGTGGTAGCTGACGCATTGAGTAAAAAATCCTATACGTTTACGAGTGCGATATTTCGTATAACTTACAAATGATGGAGATAGAGTTAAAGACTCTAGAGACCTACATGAAGATGACGAATATAAGATTAGAATCGACTTTAAATCAATAAATTTAAAGTTGCTCAAGCTATAGACCTAGAGCTGATGAATATGAAGAAGAAGGTGCAAGAAGTCGTTATTCCAAAAGCGAGAATCGATAATGTGAGGAAAGCTCAAACCTTCGATTTATTGGTTCATTAAAAATCCTCGATCGAGTAGGAAATGTGGCCTATACACTCGCCTTACCGCCAAATATGTCTCATGTTCATAACGTTTTTCACGTATCGATGTTACGTAAATATGTGGACGATCCGAACCACATTATTGAATTAGAACTAGACGAGATAGCAGAGGATTTAACGTATGAGGTGATACTTGTTAAAATCTTGGATAAGAAGAAACATATTCTACGCTCAAAGGTTATACCTCAAGACTTGGAATCTGAAATGGAAACAATGTATCCTCACCTCTTCGACATATCAGGTACGTACACCAATTTTAAGGACGAAATTTCATAAGAAGGGGAGGTTGTAAGACCCCAACTTTTATGAATAAAGATTAATTTTTTCGAAATATTTTTTTTGAATATTAATGTATGGATTTGATATAATGTTATAGTTATGGATAATATTTATAAATCTTGCAAAGTAAACAAGTTGTTATAAAATATTTGTTTGGTCGGGGAATATTCGTACAACGGCACAATCATTGGTAGACCCCACAATGGAATTACTGTCGGAGTTAGAAAACGACAAAAGTAACTTTTTATAAAAATAACAGCAGAAGTTTCACCATTAACTGTTGAATTACCTGGTGATAAAAGTACAGTAATACGCATGGTTGCATAGTAGCACACGATATTGATTATGGATGCTTACATGAGAAGTCACTCAGTTATACTCAATTATTTCTATAGTAATTGCTACATAGTATCTCACGTTATTGATTCAATTATTGTCATAATATTTTATATTATTAAATCAATAATTGACATGACAAAGTTATTCATATTATTATTTGCATTATTGACGATGTCTAGAAAGTTCTGTCGAGGAAAGGGGTTTGGTCACCTAATTGTGCGTCAATAGGGAGAAATCCTTATCAAAAATCCCCCTCTTTTCTGGGAATGATCTGGTAGTTAATATTGTGAGTTATAATATTAATGATGAATATTATTAAAAATATATTTTGTGAAGCTAAGTGAATTGAGATAAATAGAGGGAATTTTTATGAATTATTTGTTATAAATTTGGCTTATTACTTGGACCCCCACTTACCCATTTTTTAAATCTGTCTATAGAAAGTTATCTCAGTTTCGTTATATATATATATTATATAAGGTTTTTTATGTAAAATAGAACATATTATATTTTATTGTTTGCATAGTACTGCATAGTAAAATTAAATTTTTTCAGAATTCATCCATTATTTCTTTCGAAAGTTTTACTGTGTAGTTCATGATTTTATTTTCTAAATATTATCCTTTCATTCTCCTATAATATAGGATGCTCAGTTTAGAAATAAAAATCACACCAGAATCAAAGAATTCTTCTTCTATAATATTGAGCATATTTATTTTGAGTTAAGGAAACTTTGTGTGTTTCAAATAGTGCAAGTTTTTCTTCACGAATATATCCGCTATACCAGTCAGAAATACTCTTCTTTTGAGGTAAGAGGTATTATTTATTTCATATTCACTTACGATATTATTTTTTGTATTCGTAAGGAATTTTATTTTTGTTCAATATTCTTAAGAAATATTATTTTCGTTCAATATTCGTAAGGAATATTATCTTCGTTCAATATTCTTAAGGAATATTATTTTTGTTCAAAAGTTGCAAGGGATATTATTTTTGTTCAATACTCGTAAGAAATAATATTTTCTTTCATACTCTATAGTATATAAGTAATATTATTTCGTTTCGTATTCCGAATTTTACACTCATTTTGTTAAGTATTGCTTCTATACTCCGTGAAATTAGCAGAATATCCTTGAAATTTGCGCTTCATTTAGTATCTTTTCACGGAAATATTTTTCTGAACATTCTTATCAAATTTTTATCTTTTCATGTCGGGGTACTATTCTTGAAGTACTATTCACTCGGGTACTATTCACCTAGTGTACTATTCATGATAAAAATTTATTTCTTTTCTGTCCAAATTATTTTTGATACAATATTATTCTTGAATTTTACTCCACAAAGTAGTATAATGTTGACAATTTGGACATTATTAAATTTTGGATAAATTAAATTATAAAATCTTTAAAATTTATCCTTGCTTTCATTTAGTTGAATTCTTATATCATTGTCATCATCCCTATGCTTATATTGTGATAAAAGTCATCTTTGGCCCGTAGTGCATAGATAGGCTATTGATTGGTATGATTATGACTATGTATCGGTATGATTATGACCTGTGATGTTACAAATGATGTGGTAAATGTCCTCATTGGCCCGTAGTGCATTGATGGACAATTGTTGGCATGATCATGACCATTGGTGATAACACAATATTCTTGGCCTGTAGTGCATGGATAATTCGTGGATATGATACTAATGAATATCCTTGGCCGTAGTACATGAATAATTTAGTGATGTGGATTATTTATTAAGCTGAGTCTCAGTGATAAAATTGATGATAAACTTTTAAATAATAGAAGATAGTAAATATTATGCTCTACTTGATTCTTTTAATGGATTGTTTGTTTAGCTGCAATTAAACATGTTTGTCTATTGTGTTCAATCAGTTTAACATTGTTGAAGGATAATGATAATTTATTCTGCATTATCTTAGTCATAATATTCTTTATTGGGCTAGTTGAGCTCACACTTTGCTTTCATTGTTCTCTTCAGGAAATGAGAATATAACTAAGAGTAGTCGGGGAATGGAGTGACAGTCCAGATGGTTGCTTTAGTAGTCCTCACTATTATATGAAATAGTGTGATAATAATTGTAATGAGAACTTCATTTGAGTTTGGATATTATCTAGGAGACAATATTCGTATTAAAACTCTCAGCTTATGTTACACGATAATTGTATAATTAAGTTTGTATTTGTATTTTATACCATGTATTTGGCGACTCAAAATGAGTGATGTATACCTTTTTTGGGGGCATCACAACTGTCATGCAAAATACGATAAAACATAAGCTGTAAAACCCCAACTTTTATGAATAAAGATGATATTTCTATAAATATCATTTTTGAATATTATGGAATGAATTTGATATAATATTATAGTTGTGGGTAATATTTATAAATTTTGCAAAGTGCTCAAGTTGTTATATAATATTCGATTGGTCGGGGAATATTCATTTTAACAGGGATTATTCGTACAACGGCACAATCATTGGTGGACCCCACAACAGAATTATTGTCGAATTTAGAAAACGACAAAAATACTTTATGAAAATAACGGCGAAAGTTTTACCGTTAACTGTTGAAACACTCGGTGTTAAAAGTACAGTAATACTCGTGGTTGCATAGTAGCACACGGTATTGATTATTGATGTTTACGTGAGAAGTCAATCAGCTTTGTTCAATTATTTTTACAGTAATTGCTGCATAGTATCTCACGTTATTTGATTCAATTATTATCAATATTTTATATATTATTAAAATAATAATTGAGACGATAAAGTTATTAATATTATTATTTGAAATATTAACGATGTCTAGAAGTTCTTTCAAGGAGAGGTTTGGTCTCCTAATTGCGCGCCAATAGAGAGAAATCCTTATTGGAAATCCCCTTCTTTCCTGGGAACGAACTGGTCGATTAATATTATGAATTATAATAATGGTGATAACGTTTGTTTTATTATTATTATAAATATAATAAAATAGAAAACTTTTTATATAAAACATAATACTTTTTATAAATTTTTGTTTTATTTGATTATAAATAGAATATATTATATGTTATTTTGCATAGTGTCTGCATAGTGTTTGCATAATAAAATCTTTTTATATAAAATATAATACTTTTATAAAGTTATTTATTTTATTAGATTTTAAATAGAATATATTATATTTTATTATGCATAGTGTCTGCATAGTATTTGTATAGTAAAAACTTTTTATATAAAATAAAATACTTTTTATAAAGTTTTGTTTTATTTGATTATAAATAGAATATATTATATTTTATTGCATAGTGCAGCATAGTATCCTTTCCATTCTCCTATAAATAGGATACTTAGTTAGAATTGAAAATCACACCAAAAATTCAGAGAATTCTTCTTCTATAATCTTGAACGTATTTCTTTAGAGTTTTAAGAAGCTTTGAGCGTAGAAAACAGTATAAGTTTTCTTCAAGAATATTCTCGCCCTACCAATCGGAATACTCTTCTTTTTCAGGTAAGGGGTATTATTCTTTCGTATTCATGAAGAGAGTTATTTTCTTTCAATACTCGTAAGGGTTGTTATTCCATTTCTTATTATTATGTTGGAATAACCTGTCTATGCGAATTACCGCATACATGGTGAAAATCTTCCGTTATTCCATTCTTTATTATTCTGTTGGAACATCCTGTCTGTGCGAATTTCACATTACCTGGTTCCATTCTTTTACGCATGACCTGATTCCATTCTTTATTATTCTGTTGGAATATCTTGTCTGTGCGAGTTACGCATGACCTGGTTCCATTCTTTATTATTCTGTTGGAATAGCCTGTCAGTATGGATTACGCACGCCTGGTGAATTCTTCTGTTATTCCATTCTTTATTTTTCTGTTAGAATAATCTGTCTACGTAGATTACCGCATGACGGCAAAAATCCATTTGCGATTTCATATATTTTATTATACTCAGTTGGTTAAAGTTTTGACTTCTATATTCCATGAAATTAGTGGAATATCCTTGATATTTGTGCTTCATCCAGTATCTTTTCATGAAAATATTTTTTGAGCATTCTTGAATTTTACTCCACAAAACAATATTATGTAGACAATTTGGATGTTATTGAGTTAAGGATAATTTAACTTATAAATCTTTAAAATTTATTCTTGAACTTGTTTTATTGAATTCTTATATCATTGTCATCATCCTCATGTTTATAATATGTTGAAAGTCATCTGTGGCCTGTAGTGCATAGATGGACTTGGTATGATTATGACCAGGGATTATTCGGTATAATCATGACCGTAAATGTTTAAATGATGTGGTAAAAATCCTCATTGGCCGTAGTGCATTGATGGACAGTTGTTGGCATGATCATGACTATTGATGAATACACGAATATCATTGGCCCGTAGTGCATGGATAATTTGTGGTCGTGATACTAATGAGTAATGAATATCCTTGGTCGTAGTGCAGGGATGTTGTGGTTTATTTATTAAACTGAGTCTCAGCGATAAAAGTGATGAAAAAACCTTTTAAATCATAGAAGATAGTAGATTTTATTCTCTACTTGACTCTTCTAATGGATTGCTTATTCCGCTGTAGTTAAACTTTATGTTTATTATATTTTATCAGTTTAACACTGTTGAAGGCTAACGATAAATTATTCTGCATTATCTTAGTCATAATATTTCTTACTGGGCTAGTTGAGCTCACCCTTTCTTTCACTGTTCTCTTCAGGAAATGAGAACGTAGCCAGGACTAGTCGGGGAACGGAGTGACGGTCCAGATGATAGCATTAGTAGTCCTCACTATTCTGTTAAATAGTGTGACAATAAATGTAATGAGGACTCCATTGAGTGTGGATATTGTCTAGATGACAATATTCTTATTAAAACTCTCAGTTATGTCTTGTCATATTCTACATGACAGTTGTATTATTAAGTTGTATTTGAATTTTGTACCATTCATTTGGCGACTCAAGATGGGTGATGTATACCTATTTTGGGGGCATCACATAAGCTTAGAGTTTTAACATGAATATTGTTTTGTAGACAATATCAAAACTCAAATGGAGTCCTCATTATAATTATTATTACACTATTTTATAAAATAGTGATGACTACTACAGCCACCATCTCAGACCGTCACTCCATTCCCCGACTAGTCCCATCTATATTCTCATTTCCTAAAGAGAACAATGAAAGCAAATGGTGAGCTCAACTAGCCCAGTAAAGAATATTATGACTAACATAATGCAAAATAAATTATCGTTAACCTTTAACAGTGTAAAACTGATAGAATACAATAAACAACAACTTTAACTACAGCGGAACAAGCAATCCATTAGAAGAGTCAAGTAGGGCATGATATCTACTATCTTCTATGATTTAAAAGTTCATCATCAGTATTTAATCGCAATAACACAGCTACATAACTAATCCACATCATCGAATTATCCATGCACTATGGGCAAAGAATATTCGTTAGTATCACATCCATGAATTATCCATGCACTACGGGCCAAGGATATTTGTTATTATCACCAATGGTCATGATCATGCCAACAACTGTCCATCAATGCACTACGGGCCAATGAGGACTTTTACCAAATCATTTATAACATTACATGTCATGATTATACCGATACATAATTCCTGGTCATGACCCGTAATGTTACAAATGATGTGGTAAAAGTCCTCATTGGCCCGTAGTGCATTGATGGACAATTGCTGGTATGATCATGACCATTGGTGAAAAAATGAATATCTTTGGCCCGTAGAGCATGGATAATTCGTGGTCGTGATACTAATGAATATCCTTGGCCTGTAGGACAGGGATGATTCGATGATGTGGTTTATTTATTAAGCTGATTCTCAGCGATAAAATTGATGATAAACTTTTTAAATCATAGAAGATAGTAGATATCATGCTCTACTTGACTCTTCTAATGGATTGCTTGTTCCGCTGCAGTTAAACTTGTTGTTTATTAGTTTAATACTGTTGAAGGCTAACGATAATTTATTCTGCATTATCTTAGTTATAATAGTTCTTACTGGGCTAGTTGAGCTCACCCTTTTTTTTTCATTGTTCTCTTCAGGAAATAAGAACGTAACCGGGACTAGTCAGGGAACAGAGTGACGGTCCAAGATGGTGGCTATAGTAGTCCTCACTATTTTATGAAATTATGTGATAATAAATGTAATGAGGACTTCATTTGAGTTTGAATACTGTTTATGAGATAATATTCGTGTAAAAACTCTCAGCTACGCTTTTGTCGTATTATATAAAAGAAGATTGTATTTGATTTATGTACCATGTATTTGGCGACTCAGAATGGGTGATGTAAAGCTATTTTGGGGGCGTCACAGTTGGTATCAAAGCTTAGGAATTTGATCCCTGGCTGAGATGTGAGACTAGAACTAGGAGGGGAGAGACCGGCAATTCCTTAGCTGGTATGACCTACCTAAGTTTATTTGTTATTTAATTTGTTAGTCAGAGTATAGGGATAATATGTGATATGTTAATTAACCCTTGTTTTGTGGCAGTGTTTGAAAATGGCATCTGAAAATATTGAGATAAGCAATGAAGCACATGAGACCGTTGAGTCACCAACGATCAATACCCAGGATAATGTGCATCAGGAAGACAATAATCCTTAGGTAAATAACGACACCGGCCAGACGATGAACGATGGGATGTTCAGAGGCTTTATGCAATTCATGCAACATCAGGCGAGAGAGACTCCTGTGCAAAATGCAGGTGGAAATTACACTAACAACTCTCGGATGGTCACTGCTAAGCAGTTCAAGGAGATGGGACCACCAGAGTTTGTGGGAAAGCCAGAACCACTTAAGGCAGAGACGTGGATAAAGTAGATCACCAAGATATTTGATGTCTTGGGATGCTCCGAGGAGCAAAAGGTTCCCTTTGCCACATTCATGTTGCGAGGAGAGGCAAATTACTGTTGGGAATCTGTAAAGCGTACTCAACCTGCCGTACTGAAGATGTCTTGGGAGAAGTTCCAAGAACTGTTCAACGACAAGTACTTTCCCAAAAGTATTAATCACATGAAAGAGGTAAAGTTTATCAAGCTAGAGCAAAACAATATAACCGTGTCACAATACGAAGCTAAGTTTGACGAGTTGTCCCGATTTGCGTCTCATTTGGTTGATAACGAAGAGAGAATGGCGCGAATGTTTCTGCGAGATTTGAAACCTGAAATACGTCAATATCTCAATTCTCATAAACTGTGTTTGTATTCAGATGTTGTAAATAGGGTTCAGTTATTGGAGCGTGATAATGAGTCAACCCAACTAAGAGAGAGCAACCGACAAAAATGATAATATAAGTGGTTGCAATCATCGAAGCGGTGACAACAAACGTGGAAGAATTCAACATGCCAGAAATGGTAACTATTTCGGTGGTAATCATGGCCAAGGCAATAAAAATGGAAATTTCAAGAAGATGAGATTCAATAATGATGGAAGGACGTCATCACCAGCACCGATTGTTAAAGAAGGAGAACGATTACCGATCGTATGCTACAAATACGGAGGAGAGGATCACATCAGCCCAAACTGTACGCAACAGTCCAAAACATGTTACAATTGTAGACGAGAAGGTTACCTAGCTTGATTTTTTCGTGCAAGAAAGCCAAGTCTAGCTGGGATGGAGACACCAAAGGTCGTCTCAGAGAAGTCAAAGCCGGTAGATCAAGGGAGAGCGTTTGTCGTGACCTCCAAAAAAGCGAGGAACTCGAACAAGGTCATCACGGGTAAGTTAATGATAAACTCAAGCGAAGTCTATACCTTATTTGATACTATTTTTACCCATTCTTTTATTTCTCCTACTTGCGCTCAACTTTTAAATTTAACTCCGAAGAAACTAGACTTTTCCTTATCTATTGAAACTTCGTTGGAAGAAACCTTCATCACATCCATTGTTTATAAGTCTTGGTTGATTCATATCGGCAACCGCACGTTACCTGTCGATCTTATCTCTTTAAAAATACTTGCATTCAATGTGATTCTAGGGATTGATTGGTTAACTACTCATCATGCTAAAATTGATTATTTTCGTAAGGTTATTAGCTTTCATATTCCTAACCAACCTATTATACAAATTCAAGCAACCAAACCACTAAAGTCAATCACTATCATATCAAGCCATAAAGCTATTCGTTTATTGAAAAATGGATGTCAAGCTTTCTTAGCCCATGTCACAGATTTAAACAAAAACACATTAATTTTGAATCATATTTTTATTAATAAATTTCCTGACGTATTCCCTGAAGAACTTCCTAGCCTACTCCCAGAGCGTGAAATTGAATTTTGTATCGACGTTGAACCCGGTACAAAACCCATTTCCAAAGTCCCATATCGAATGACTCCTATTGAACTCCAGGAGTTAAAAATCCAATTGCAGGAATTGTTAGACATCGATTTCATTCATCCTAGTACGTCTCCTTGGGGTGCTCCTGTTCTATTTGTGAAAAAGAAAGATAGGAGTATGCGACTTTGTATTAATTATCAGGAGTTGAACCATGTCACCATCAAAAATAGGTACATGTTGCCTCGCATTGATGACCTGTTTGACCAGTTACAAGGAAACAAATTCTTTTCAAAGATCGATCTTCATTCCAGATATCATCAGTTAAAGATTAAAACTGATGACATTCCAAAGACTACTTTCAGAACTCGGTACGGGCATTACGAATTCCTAGTCATGTCTTTTGGATTGACTAATGCTCCTGCTGCCTTTATGGATATGATAAACCTAGTATTCAAGGAATATTTGGATCATTTTGTGGTCGTCTTTATAGATGACATCCTCATATACCCCAAAAGCCGTGAAGATCATGAGCAACACTTGAGGCTGATACTCCAAAATCTTCGTGAAAACAAGTTATATGCCAAGTTGAAGAAATGCGAGTTCTGACTTGAGGAAGTAGCATTCCTTGGGCACGTGATATCAAATCACGAAATATCTATTGACCCAAAAAAGATTGAAGTAATTCAAAGTCGGGAGCAATCTAAGTCAGTGACCAGAGTATGTAGCTTTCTGGGCTTATTTGGTTATTTTCGGAGATTCGTGGAAGGATTTTCTCGAATCGCTACTCCATTAACTTAGCTGACTTGAAAAGATATAAAATTTGGTTGGAGCGAGGAATGTGAGAAGATTTTTCAAGAACTCAAGAGGAGACTTATTTCAGCACCTGTTCTGACAATACCATCTGGTTCAGAGAGATTTGTCATATATAGCGATGATTTCGACAAAGGTTTAAGATGTGTTCTCATGTAACATGAAAAGTCATAGCATGTGCCTCACGACAACTCAAAGAATATGAGAGGAATTATCCCACTCATGATATAAAGTTGACAGCTGTCGTTTTCGCACTTAAAATCTGGAGGCATTACCTGTATGGGGAGAAAGTGGAGATCTATACGGATCATAAAAGCATCAAATACTTCTTCACCCAAAAGGAACTCAACATGCAGCAACGATGTTGGCTTGAGCTGTTAAAAGATTACGATCATACCATTCAACACCATCCTGGAAAAGCGAACGTAGTAGCTGACACATTAATTAGAAGATCATATGCGGGTACAAGTCCCATGAATAGTAACTTCGTGAATTACTCATGAATAGTAACTCATGAATAGTAAACCCGACACAAAAAGGTAGAAATTCTACAATAAAATTCATACCAATATTTCGGTATAATGATATTGAAATAACATTTCTTAAACTTATAAACAATTTATTTTAATTGTTTACACTTTACTAAATAATGCATTTAATCATCCTAAAATTTCAAATTCATAAGATTTCATCACCAATAACCAAAACCCTCATCAAAAATCTGCATATACCTCATATAGGAATCTCAAGCCATAAAATCCTATTTTTCAATTTTCTTACTTCACATAACATATTTAATTTATTTACACATAAGTAGTCCATTTTCATAAAAAATACCAAATCAGTTCCAAAAATATTTCTTTTTTGGAATTTAGTAGAATATAGTCTCATTTTGAACATATATTTTTCTCAGAATTTATAAAATTCATTTACTATTTTTTATATGGCCAAAACCGCCGAATATTTAAACATTTATCACAAATTGTACTTTTATCTAAAAATTCCGAAATTCACAGAGTAATCTGATATTATATAGATGTACTCCCAATAAAAATTTCATCAATTTTAGAGTTAACCACAAGGAGTTATAAGCGGTTACTTTTAAAATATTCTTTTCCCGTAAAATTCATAACTCTTAATCTATACATACAAAAATCACCATTTTGGACACAATCAATAAAACTCATCACAATATCATTACAAATTTTTCCAAAATTTTTGAAGGACTGAAAAGTTACGAAACATGAAAAACATAACAACCCTTAAAATTCTTTACCTCAAAAGAGCAGTATTGAATATCGGATATAACGCTAAACGAACTTGCGCCGTATAGTAACACTCAGGATATCTAAATACTAACAAAAATATTCTTGATAATATAGAGATATAGAAAAAAAAAACTTATGTTTCTGGTGTGATTTTCAATTCTAACATAAGCACCTATTTATAGGAAAAAGCTAGAACGCCAAAGGAGACTAAATTAATTAAAAAAATATTATTTATTTAACATCCTTCTACACATGCCTCTTGAAAATTCTCACCCACCAGCCAACTTTGAACCAATTTTCAGCATCCCACATGTTGATAACCAAGTGGGTCCCACCCATAAATTAATAAAAATTATTTTATTTTCTGAAACTTCAAAAATTCATAGAAAATATCCCGGTTTTCAGAAAAATACGAATTTTATGTCCATTCTGACTGAAATCAAATTCTCTACAACTTTGTAGCTTTGAGTTTTTCCAAATTCCAAACCAAAAATATCCAAAATTCACAAACTGATGATTTTTAATACCTCCACACCGACAAAATACTGATAAAATACCTCAGCATTAATTCTTTCATTTTTAACCACATAAATAAATCCATTATTTATATCTACATCAAATAAATATTTCCTTATCATATAAATCAATAATTAATTATTCACAAATAATATTACAGAATCAATTATGACAACGAGGCCGTTCCCAAGAAAGAGGGGGCTTTCCAATAAGAATTTCTCCTTACTGGCGCGCAATTAGGTGACCAAACCTCTTATTGACAGAACTTTCTAAACATTGCCAATAATGCTATCTAATAATATTATTCAAATAATATAAAATATTGATCTGATAATGGGAAATACTGTGCAGTGAAAATTATTGAAACAACAATAATATAAATATCAACGCAACAATTATTGAATGAATAAAATAAAATATTGAACAGTAATTACTGTAACAATTATTGAGTATTGCCTTCTTACGTAAGAATCAATAATTCAAAAATATTGTCCAATACCGTGTGCTACTGTGTAATAACGTGTATTACTGTATTTTAACCACCGGGTATTCCAACAGTGTTAGCGGTAACAACTACGTCGTTATTTGTAAAAACTCAAATTTGTCATTTTCTTCATCCGACAGTTATCCGTTATGGGGCCCACAAATGGTTGCGCCGTCGTACGAATATTCCCCGACAGAAAGAATATTCCACGACCAAACGAATATTCCCCGACAACAATGAATATTTTATAACCACTTGTGTATTTTGAAAAAAAATCATATATCACCCTTAACTTTAACCTTTTATCAATTTAACCATTTACTGATTAGTAATTATAAGAAAAATTGAATACTTTTATTTCATAAAATTCGGGGTCTTACAATCTCCCCTCCTTATGAAATTTCGTCCCCGAAATTTACGTATCTGGTATTTTAAAAAGTTGAGAATACCTTGCTTTCATTTCAGATTTTATCTCTCTGGTCATCATGATTTCTCCATTGCTCATCTCCCGTGATAACTTTATTTGGGTTCCTCACTTGTTGGGAAGTCATGACAACCTCTATCCCTCAAACTACTCGGCTTTTACTTGTCTGGGCCAACATTTGGCGTCACCACTACCGTTGGAATATAATTTTCTATAGGGCATATTCCTCCCTCAACTGCCTCGTCGTACTCCTGATTCATGATCTGAATCATCAATCTTTGATCCATATCGAATTCAGGTTGACCGCTCTGTACAGGGTAATTCAAAACTCAATGTTGGGTTCTCCCAATTGCTGTCCAAAAAGAGAAATTTATATCATCTATTTTAGCCTTCTTAGATCGGACATCTCTTTCCACAATATCAACGCGTCGTGTGGCTTTTACCATGCATCACTCATTCTCACTCGTTCAGTTGTTTCTTCTTTCAGCTCATATTCCAGCTTTATCATTTTATACTCTGCCAAAGAATGCTTCTGTTCAAGCATCACATATAGGGTAACACAAGCTTGAATCGTTGCATCCTTTTGCTCCACGACCGCCTGTCGTTCTTCAGCCTGCTCTTATAATTCATGAATAAGATTTTGCAATTCTACATTTTGATCATAAAATACCTCTAATAAATTCTCCTCAGGTTCATCTTATTCCTCACTCTCAGCTGCTACCTCTACGACTAGTTCGGGTGCAACTATTAATTCTTCCCTCACCACAAGAATATCTCTAATTCCTTCTTCTCCTGACATCACATTATCATGGTTGGTGATTAGAGGTATCCCCACTATCTCATTCACTCCATTATTAACATTCTCAGCTGTCATTCTCAAATACTGCCATAAAACAAGGGTTAATTAAACTAATTAACATATCACATAATATCCCGATATTATGACTGACCAACAAATAAGCTTAGGCAGGACACACTAGCGAAGAATTTACTCATCTCTCCCCTCCTAGTTCTATTCCACGATCTCCGCCAGAGACCATATCCCTAAGTTCTGATACCAACTGTGACAACCCCAAAATAGGTCAATTTCATCTAACCCATTCTGAGTCGCCAAATACATGGTACAGAAAACAACTACAACTTTATTAAAATAATTGTCGTGCAAAATACAACAACACATATGCTGTGAGTTTGGATACAAATATATACCAACTGTGACTTTCATCCCAACCTTGGATAGCACATCACAATGACACCTTACATAAAGGTATAGTCAAAAACCGTTTTAGAAATTAGAATCTTTGGGAAGTGCTCAAGGAAACCTTCGTACATGGGAGGCCATGTTTCTAGGTTATGATAGATATCATATGGCCACAGAATTATCCTTGGTTGACCCAATAGACCCCAAAGAAAAACGAGAAGATTACTATCATATTCTTCCCAATGGTGAGTCTTCTCTTGATATATAATTATCTCCGCTATCTCTAATTGAGAATTATACTTCAAACAAACACCAAGATTATATAGGTAGTTCTCATAAATATACTCAGCACGTGGATGTGCACAACCTTGTCTTATGATGACACGAGGTTGTATGTCAGTAGACATCTTGTATAATAGTGGCAAAACACCTTTCCAATGTTGGGTCCGCCTCACCCTATATGATTCACCAAATATAACTACTAAAAAATGTATACAACACACTTGTCTATACTGTTTATGGAGAACTCCACAGCTAGAGACCACCGTTCTATTCCCTTGTTGCCCCCGCTCGACCCAGCTACACTCTTATTACCTGAAAGGAATTGTGATGCAAAAGGGTGAGCACAACTAGCCCAGTATAGAATATTATGATTAAAGATAATTAAATTATCAATAGCCTTCATCAGTAATAAATCAGAGATTTAGAACATATGGTAGATGATAAAAATTTTCAACCATAGTTACAGCGGAACGAGCAATCCATTAGAAGAGTCAAATAGATAAAAAAGTCTATAATATTCTCCATGTTAAAAGTCCACCAACAATATTTTATCCCTGTAACATCAATCAACAGTTCCTTTCCACAATCGTATGAATATCTCATAATCATAATTGTGATTCTAAATTCCTCTTCGTACCCAGGACGAAGATAATATTCATCACATGTCTTTACTTGAAACATCAAAGTTCATTGTTATACCAAATCATAATTCATGTTCACAATCATACTAATAATTTCATCTTTGCACTACGGGCCAAAGATATTCGTCAACAGTTCATCTTTGCACTACTGCCCAAAGATATTCAACCACATATCATCTTTGCACTACAGGCCAAAGATATTCATCAACAATTCATCTTTGTACTACAGGCCAAATATATTAATATCTCAAAGAAATATATAATAATTTTAGAATTTATATATACAATAATTATAGCCATATTGATCATTTCACCTTTGCACTTAAACTAAAGATATTCAATTATAAATTCAATGGACATGATCATACCAGTCAACAATTTAACTTTGTACTACTGGCCAAAGAGAACCCATAGTCATGATCATATCAATAATCTACCCATCTTTACACTCAAGTCAAAGAGAAATTAATATCATCATTAGGGTTATAAAAATGTTATATATGATAGTAAAATCAATATAATCAAAACATCTAGATTTAATCTCTAGAGTAATATTCATAAATCAACTATAATTTGGTTAGAAAAAAGAAACCAATTTTGTCATGAATAGTAACTCGTGAATAGTAATCCATGAATAGTAAATTCATGAATAGTAACTCATGAATAGTAACTCGTAAATAGTAACTCGTGAATAGTAATCCCGACATGAAAAAGGTAGAAATTCCACAATAAAATCCATACCAATATTTCGGTATAATGATATTGAAAGAATAATATTTCTTAAGCTTATAAACAATTTATTTTAATTGTTTACACTTTACTAAATAATGCATTTAATCATCCTAAAATTTCAAACTCATAAGATTTCATCACCAATAACCAAAACCCTCATCAAAAATCTGCATATACCTCATATAACATAAAATCCTATTTTTTAATTTTCTTACTTCACATAACATATTTAATTCATTTACTCATAACTAGTCCATTTTCATAAAAAATACCAAATCAGTTCTAAAAATATTTTTTTCTGGGATTTAGCAGAATATAGTCTCATATTGAACATATATTTTTCTCATAATTTTTAAAATTTATTTACTATTTTTTATATGGCCAAAACCCCCGAATATTTAGACATTTATCACAAATTGTACTTTTATCTATAAATTCTGAAATTCACAGAGTACACTGATATTATATAGATGTACTCCCAATAAAAATTTCATCAATTTTGGAGTTAACCACAAGGAGTTATAAGCGGTTACTTTTAAAATAGTCTTTTCCCGTAAAATTCATAACTCTTAATCTATACATCCAAAAATTACCATTTTTGGACACAATCAATAAAACTCATCAAAATATCATTTCAAATTTTTTCAGAATTTTTAAAAGTCTTAAAAGTTACGAAACATGGAAAACATAACAACCCTCAAAATTCCTTACCTCAAAAGAGCAGCATTGAATATCAGATATAATGTTGAACGAACTTACGCCGTATAGCAACACTCAGGATATCTAAATACTAACAAAAATATGCTTGATTATATAGAGAGAGAAAACTTATGTTTCTGGTGTGATTTTCAATTCTAACATAAGCACTTATTTATAGGAAAATGCTAGAACGCCAAAGGAGACTAAATTAATAAAATAATATTATTTATTTATCATCCTTCTACGCATGCCTCTTGAAAATTCTCACCCACCAACCAACTTTGAACTAATTTTCAGCAGCCCACATGTTGATAACCAAGTGGATCCCACCCATAAATTAATAAAAATTATTTTATTTTCTGAAACTTCAACAATTCATAGAAAATAGCCCGATTATCAGAAAAATACGAATTTTATGTCCATTATGAATGAAATTGAATTCTCTACAACTTTGTAGCTTTGAGTTTTTCCAAATTCCAAACCAAAAATATCCGAAATCCACAAACGGATGATTTTTAATACCTCCACACCGACAAAATACTGATAAAATACCTCAGCATTAATTCTTTCATTTTTAACCACATAAATAAATCCATCATTTATATCCACATCAAATAAATATTTCCTTATCATATAAATCAATAATTAATTATTCACAAATAATATTACAGAATCAATTATGACAACGAGGCCGTTCCCAAGAAAGAGGGGGCTTTCCAATAAGAATTTCTCCTTACTGGCGCGCAATTAGGTGACCAAACCTCTCATTGACAGAACTTTCTAAACATTGCCAATAATGCTATCTAATAATATTATTCAAATAATATAAAATATTGATCTGATAATGGGAAATATTGTGCAGTGAAAATAATTGAAACAACAATAATATAAAATATCAACTCAGCAATTATTGAATCAATAAAATAAAATATTGAATAGTAATTACTGTAACAATTATTGAGTAGTGTCTTCTTAAGTAAGAATCAATAATTCAAAAATATTGTGCAATACCGTGAACTACTGTGCAATAACGAGTATTACTGTATTTTAACCACCGGGTATTCCAACAGTGTTAACGGTAACAACTACGTCGTTATTTATAAAAAATCAAATTTGTTATTTCTTCATCCGACAGTTATCCGTTATGAGGCCCACAAATGGCTGCGCTGTCGTACGAATATTCACCGACAAAAGAATATTCTACGACTAAACGAATATTTCCCGACAACAATGAATATTTTATAACCACTTGTGTATTTTGAAAAAAATTCATATATCACCCTTAACTTTAACCTTTAATCAATTTAACCATTTACTGAATAGTAATTATAAGAAAAATTGAATACTTTTATTTCATAAAATTCGGGGTCTTACAACGACCACGAATTATCCATGCACCACGGCTAAAAATAATCATGTTTTCATCAACGGTCCTGATCGTGCCATAAAACAATTCATCTTTGCACTACGGCCAAAGAAAATCCATAGCCATAATCATACCAAAAATTGTCTATCAATGAACTACGGGCCAATGAGGAATTTTTCCACATCATTTATAACATTATGGTTATGATTATACCGAATAATCTCTGGTCATAATCATACCAAGTCTATCTATACACTACAGGCCACAGATGACTTTCAACAAAATATAAACATGAGGATGATGACAATGATATAAGAATTCAATAAAACAAGTTCAAGAATTAATTTATCTAGGAACTGATAACGTCCAAATTGTCAACATGATACTGCTTTGTAGAGTAAAATTCAAGAATGCTCAGAAAAATATTTCCATGAAAAGATACTGGATGAAGCGCAAATATCAAGGATATTCCACTAATTTCATGGAGTATAGAAGTCAAAGTTTTAACAAACTGAGTATAATAAAAATGAAATAACAAAAGAAATCACCATGCATGCGATAGATCGCACAGGAAGGTTATTCCAACAGAATAATAAATAACAAAACCAGGTCCGGCGTAAAACGCACAGACAGGATATTCCAACAGAATAATAAAGAATGGAACCAGGTCCGGCGTAAAACGCACCGACATGATATTCCAACAGAATAATAAATAACGGAACCAGGTCCAGCGTAAAACGCACAGACGGGATATTCCAACAGAATAATAAATAACGGAACCAGGTCCGGCGTAAAACGCACAGACATGATATTCCAACAGAATAATAAAGAATGGAATATTAGAAGAATTTCACCATGTATGCAGTACTTTGCATAGACAAGTTATTCCAACATAATAATAAAGAATGGAATAACAGAAGAATTTCACCAAGTATAGGGTAGCCCGCGTATATAGGTTATTCCAACAGAATAATAAAGAATAGAATAACAAAAGTTCTCTTCATAAATAAGAAAGAAAGAGTAACCCTTATTAGTACAACAAATAATATTCCCTACCTTAGAAAGAAGAGTACTGGATATAGAAGTAGTGAAGTAGCAGAACACTTTTTATTCTTTCTCTCTATAGTTTATCTCTCTAGAGTTTCAGTGAATTCATAAGAAATAATGAAGGAATGAGCTTATATTTATAGAAAAATGGACTACATAGTAACTAACTCATGAACGGTCCAGATTAATTTACTTTAATCTGACGGTCCATAGTTAAAGCAAAATCTTTTAAATAAAATATAATATATTCTATTTATAATCTAATAAAATGAATAACTTTATAAAAGATTTTACTATGCAAATACTATGCAGGCACTATTCAAATACTATGCATAATAAAATATAATATATTCTAATTATTGTTTAATAAAAAAAATAACTTTATAAAAGTATTCTGTTTTATATAAAAAGATTTTACTATGTAAAACACTATGCAAACACTATGCATAATAAAATATAATATATTCTATTTATAGAATAACTTTATAAAAGTATTCTGTTTTATATAAAAAGATTTTACTATGCAAAATACTATGCAGACATTATACAACACTATACATAATAGAATATAATATATTCTATTTATATAATAACTTTATAAAAATATTCTGTTTTATTACATTAATAATACCAATAAAACAAAACTGAGTGACTTATCACATAAGCATCAATAATCAATATTGTGTGCTACTATGCAACCACACGTATTACTGTACTTTTACTACCGAGTAGTTCAACATTATTAATGGTAAAACTTTTGCCGTTGTTTTTAATAAAATATTTTTTTCGTTTTCTCAATCCAACAATAATTCTGTTGCGGGGTCCACCAATGATTGTGTCGTTGCACGAATATTCCCTGATAAAACAAATATTCCCCGACCAATCGAATATAATATGACAACTTGCATACTTTGCAAAATTTATAAATACTACCCACAACTATAACATTATATCAAATCCACACCATAATATTCAAAAAAATATTTCGATAAAATAAAATCTTTATTCATAAAATCTGGGGTCTCACAATCTCCCCTCCTTATGAAATTTTGTCCTCGAAATTTACGTACGTACCTGGTATACCGAAGAGGTGAGGATCTCTTGACTTCATTTCAGATTCTAATTCTTGAGGTATAACCTTTGAGCGTCGAATATGATCCTTCTTATCCAAGATTTTAACACGTATCTCCTCATACGTTAAATCTTTTGCTATCTCGTCCAGTTCTAATTAAATAATATGGTTCGGGTCGTTCACATATTTACGTAACATCGATACGTTTAAAACGTTATGGGCACGCGACATACTTGGCAGTAAAACGAGTCTATAGGCCACAGTTCATACTTCATCGAGGATTTCAAATGGACCAATTAAATCGAGGGTTGAGATTTCCTCTCTTCGTCGATTCTTGTTTCTAGAATAACGTCCTCTTGAACCTTCTTTTTCACATTTATCAGCTCCGGGTGTGTAGCTTGAGCGGCTTTAACTTTATCGATTAAAGTCGATTCCACTCGTATATTCGTTATCTTCACGTGGGTCCCTAGAGTCTTTAACTCTATCTCTATCATTTTTAAGTTATACGAAATGGGTCTCTGTGTTAACAACATCACACTCGTAAACGCATACGATCTTCTACTCAACGCGTCAGCTACCACGTTCATTTTTCCCACGATGATATTGAATGGTACGATCGTAATCTTCAACAGCTCGAGCCAACGTCTTTGGCACATTACACGTTCATTTTGGGTGAAGAAAATATTTGAGGGTTTTAGAAATGGGTTTTGTACTGGGGTCAATACAAAATTCGATTTCACGCTCTAGGGTAGGCTAAGAAGTCTTCAAGAATACGTCAGGAAATTTATTAACAACAGAAATATCATTCAAAACTGTGACTCTCATCCAAGACTTGGATAACACGTCACATTGATACCTATCAACTTGCCACTGTTATTCACAACATCCCCTACAGAAAGTTTGGCTTCAGTGCATTCCACACAAGGAAGTCAACAACGAAAGGACCGGGGCTCTTTACTTATGGCTTGATATGATAATGATTGACTTTAGTGGTTTGGTTGCTTGAATTCGCATAATAGGTTGGTTAGGAATATGAAAACTAACAACCTTACGAAAAGCATGATGAGTATTTAACCAATCGATTCCTAAAATCGCATCAAAGGCAAGTATTTTCAAAGAGATATGATCGACAGGTAACGTGAAAGTGTTGATTTAAACAAGATTTATAAATAGTGGAGGTAACGAAGGTTTCTACTAACGAATTTTCAACCAATAAGTCAAAGTATAACTTCTCCGGAGTTAAATTTAAACGTTGAGCGCAAGCAAGAGAGATAAAAGAATAGGTAGAACCTGGTATCGAATAAGGTATAGACTTTGCAAGAATTTATAACTAATCCGTGATAACTTCGTTCGATTCCTCGTCACGGAAAATGTTCTCCCTTAAACTACCGAATTTGATTTGTTCGGGGCAGTCTTTAGTGTCGTCATTACCACTAGAATTAACTTTCGCTATAGGGCATATTCCACCCTCAACTGCTTCGTCATACTCCTGCTCCATGATCTGAATCATTTGCCTTCGATCCATATCGAATTGGGGTTGATCGCAATGTATAGGGTAATTCAAAACTCGATAATGGGTTCTCCCAATTGCTGTCGAAAAAGAGAAATACATATCATCTATTTTAGCTTTCTTGGATCGGACTTCTCTTTCCACAATATCAACGCGTCGTGTGGCTTTTACCCATGTATCTTTCATTCTCACTCGTTCAGTTGTTTCTTCTTTCAGCTGCTCCTTGACATTTGAATTCTCATATTCCAGCTTTAATATCGTATACTCTGCCAAAGAGCGCTCCTGTTCAGCTATCGCACATCGGGAAATACAATTTTGAATTGGTACATTCCTTTGCTCCACGACCGCCTTCCGTTCTTCAGCCTTCTCTTCTAACTCATGAATACGATTTTGCATTTCTATATTTTGATCAATAAGTTCTTCTAATAAATCCTCCTCAGGTTCCTCTTCTTCCTCACTCTCAGTTGCTACCTTTACGACTAGCTTGAGTGCAACTTTTAATTCCTCAATCACCACATGGATATCTCTAATCACATTATCTTGGTTTGTGATTAGAGGTGTCTTTACGGTCTCATGTGCTTCATTGCTATTCTAAACATTCTCGGATGTCATTTTCAGATACTGCCATAAAACAAAGGTTAATTAACATGTAACATATTATCCATATACTCTGACCGACCAATTAAATATCAAATAAACTTAGGTAGGTCATACTAGCGAAGGAATTCCATGTCTCTCCCCTCCTAGTTCTATTCTCACATCCTAGCCAGGGATCATATCCCTAAGCTTTGATACCAACTGTGACGCCCTTAAAATTAGGTATACATCACCCATCTTGAGTCGCCAGATACATGGTACAGAATTCAAATACAACTTAATAATACAACTGTCGTGTACAATACGACAAAACATAAACTATGAGTTTAAATACAAATATTGTCTACTAGAGGGTATACAAACTCAAAAGGAGTCTTCATTATAATTATTATCACACTATTTTACATAATAGTGAGGACTACTAATGCACCATCTAGGACCATCACTCTGTTCCCCGAATAGTCCCAGCTACATTCTCATTTCCTGAGGAGAACAGTAAAAGAAAGGGTGAGCTCAACTAGCCCAGTAAGAAATATTATGACTAAGATAACGCAGAATAAATTATCGTTAGCCTTCAATAGTGTTAAACTGATACAATATAACAATCATTAAGTTTAACTGCAGCGGAACAAGAAATCCATTAGAAGAGTTAAGTAGAGAATAAAATCTACTATCTTCTATGATTTAAAAGGTTTTTTATCACTTTTATCCCTGAGACTCAGCTTAATAAATAATCCACATCATCAAATTATCCATGCACTATAGGCCAAGGATATTCTTTAATATCACGACCATGAATTATCCATGCACCACAACTAAAGATAATCATATTTTCATCAACGGTCCTGATCATGCCATAAAATAATTCATCTTTGCACTACGGCCAAAGAAAATCCATAGTCATAATTATATCAAAGACTGTCCATCAATGCACTACGGGCCAATGAGGACTTTTTTCATATCATTTGTAACATTACAGTTATTATTATACCGAATAATCCCTGGTCATAATCATACCAAGTCTATCTATGCACTACAGGCCACAGATGACTTTCAATAAAATATAAACATGAGGATGATGACAATGATATAAAAATTCAATAAAACAAGTTCAAGAATTAATTAATATAGGAACTGATAATGTCCAAATTATCAACATGATACTGCTTTGTAGAGTAAAATTCAAGAATGCTCAGAAGAATATTTCCATGAAAAGATACTAGATGAAGCGCAAATATCAAGGATATTCCACTAATTTCATGGAGTATAGAAGTCAAAGTTTTAACCAACTGAGTATAATAAAGAATGGAATAACAAAAGAAATCACCATACATGCGATAGACCGCTGATGAGTGAGTTTTATACACATGAATTGGATACATTCGGGCTTAATTTATTGTTGTTCTCAAGTCTTTTAGGATGTTTTTATGTTTTTGTGTCTATTCAAGCATGTTTTATATTGTTTTGTAGGATTTGGGACAAAAGTTGCTTGGATCGACGTTCGGGGTGGCTAGATGCGCGTTTTCGGCTTGTCATTTACACAGTAGTCACTTCAGAGCCAATTTGACTATAGCTCCGGACATTATTTCATAAAACTTCAAGAATGAAAGTTGTAGATCTACTTTTCCTCTTTCCAGAACATCTTGAATCATCTAAATCAGAGTTCGGACGAAGAAGTTATGGCCGTTTTCCCAAAGGACGTCGGAGCAGAAAATGTTAGACTTTGTGGCAGCGCCGGGGCGCTCGTTTTAGGCTTGATACCAGCGCCGGGGCGCTGGGGGACAGAATGCCAGCGCCGTGCCCAGCGATGGGGCGCTAGGGAAGGGCCTGGTGCGGGCCTGGACGCGTTTTGGGCGAATTTTGACACCTTTTCTACTCCAAATAGGATTGGGTTTGTTCCTAAACTCAAAATTAGACTTGTAATCTATAAATACATGATGTAAGGCATAAAATAAGGGGAGATTACATAGCTTAGCTTAGGGATTACATAGCTTAGATTAGATATACACTCCATTAGATTAGAACATAAACCCTAGTTCTTATTAGTTTTGGAGATTGAAGCAACTTGGAGACCATTGAAGATCAAGAGCAAGAGCAAGAGGGGAGCATCAGATTTGCTGACAACAGATTCTATTCTCTTCTCTCATCTTACTTTTATCTTTTAATGTCTATTCAGTTGTGGATTCTTGGTTTCCATTCATTAATTATGAACTAACTTTTTTTATTAAGATTTCAATTGAACCTTTTATGGCTATGAATTAGGTATTCATTATATTCCAATTATTTATGTTAAAGTGAGTTGTTTATCTTGTCTTGTGCATATTGCTTAATTATCTGATCAGTAATTACTTTGTTACTCTAGAAGGAATTAGAAGAGGAATTCTAGGGTTAGAACTGGGCATGATATCATGTGACTTAGTTATTTGCACAGTGAATAATTAGGTTTGTGAATTGAATGGAAATATCTGTTCACCGCATGTAACACATAAGGAATTGGAATTGAAGGAGTTTAATTCACTTATTTTGCATAGGAATATAGCAAGATTAATCTGGATTAAATAGAAGGCAATTGATCACTTGGAAAAGGATTTTTGGCATTTGAGAATTCTTGTTAACAATTCAGTAGGCATAATAATTGGGATAATTGGATAATTGATTTATAATTCATAATTGGGGATATTGAAGTCTTAATCTTTATTTATTTGAATTCATTTATAAAGTAACATAGTTTTAATTGGTTAATTTAGTTTTCTTAATTAGAAAAAACACAATTTGAGATTGTTTAAATAAAATTAGTTTGGTTAAGAATTAGTTCTTGGTGATTTTTATTAAATAATTCCTCGTGGGAACGATACTTTTCTTATCACTTTATTACTTGTTGACCGTGTATACTTACACGTATTCATTGATTGCGAAATCGATCAACAAGTTTTTGGCGCCGTTGCCGGGGAATTAATTTAATAATTATTTACCAATATTAATTTCAATCAAATTAGTCTTAATTTAAACATTTTTATTTTTAATTTTAATTCTCTTTCTATATTTCTCTCTTTTCAGGTACCATGGATGACTTTGTGTATCAATGGCCATACATGAATATGACTCAACCAAAGGGAGCGGAGATTGACAGACTCGAGAAACTTTCTGCATTGTCAGCACAGATTGAGACACTTTCGAGGATGTTTGAAGCTTTTGAAGCTCAGCGTCATCAAAGTATGGCGGTAACTTGTGATTATTGTGCTGGAAATCATATGAGTCATCAATGCGCCATCAGTTTCGAGCCGGTACAGTATAGTGGTGATTACCCCAATAATTATGTCGATCCCAACAACTATAATCAGGATTGGGGGTATCACCTGGATTTTTCATGGAGTAACAATCAAGATCAATTTTATGCTCGTCCAACATATCCACAGGATTTCTTGTGTCCACCTCCACTACAACAGGAAGAACATTCAAATTGGGAGGAAGCCTTGGAAAAATTTATTAAAGCTTCTGAAAAAAGGAATGAGGAACAAGACAAGAAAATGAATCAAGTAGAGATGAATTTGCAAAGCCAAGGTGCGTTGATCAAGAAACTGGAAAATCAAGTGGAACAGATAGCACATGCATTGAACAATCGTCCTCAATACACCTGGCCCTATGTCATGGATTCCGAGACTGATGGTGAGCCCGAGCCAAATCTACAACTTGATGAGCCACGAGATGAAAAAGAGGAGACAAGTGGGGATAATGACAACAAGGTCGGTGAAGAACTAATTGTGAGACCCAATGATGATGAGCCAATGTTGTTTATGCCTCAAGTGCCTTCTCCTCCACAGTTCAAGGGTTCGGCTAGATTTGCAAAACCTTGTCCGATTGGTAGTCATGTCGTCGGCAATACTCTCTGTAACGTAAGAGCTAGTACAGTTGTGGAGTCATGGTGGGATGAAAAAGAGAAGATAGATGAAGATTCCATTATGTTTATTAAGCTTCAATGCCCTAATCTGATCATCGACATAATGGAGGAAACACCTAGTGGTTTGCCGTTCTTAATGGGGATCCTATCTACAAAGAGTATGCTAGGTGACTTCAATTCAAGGGTTTTTACAAATGGGAACCTACCAAAAGCTATATTATTTCCGATGGATGGAGGGTTCCTCAACTTTCGTAGGGGAATTGGATAGAGAATTGAAGAAGTCAGGCTGAGACTATAAAACAAGCGCTTATTGGGAGGCAACCCAAGTTTAATTTTTATTTTTAGTTTTTATTAAGTTTTATATTAGTAGTTTTGAATTTGCATTTATTTAGGATTTAATAAAATTGCTTCTATCATGGTTTTACAGGTTATTCAAGTCAAATTCAAGTGTGGTGCCCAATTTGTTCCATGTGCTTAGCCTATTCTCCAAACTTAGCGGACAAGGAGGAAGATTGCTATATTTTCAGGGAAGTCCTCTGCTTTAATTTTTTCTATTTCAGTCATTGAGGATAATGTCTAGTTTAAGTTTGGGGGCATTTTAGTGTCGTATTGCATATAGTTAGTTATTTACATTTAGTTTTTGCATTCAATTTTTTTATTTAAAATTTTTTTTAAAAATCGCAAAAATAGTAGTTAGTTTACTGTGTTTGTTGCGTTTAGTTTATATTTGCATGATTCCAACTGTTAGATAGTAAAAGTCTATTTTGGCCAATGATGAGACTGAAGTTAAGTAGATAAGTATAGTATTGAATATTCAGGCTTTGATGTGATTTCTTGTTATGAATTGAATCTTTTCCTGTTTGAAACTGGTATAATTAAGGTTAGCACGTTAATAACAGCTATGTTTACTGATTAAGTTTAAATTGATACATAATGAATTTCTTAAGGATAATATTAGTGTGAAGGAATGAAAGACATGAATAGGCGGAGATGGCTAAATTTTGATAAAAACTTAAGTTTGGGGGGAAATTTTGGGGTATATAAGCTTTAAAAAAAACATGTTGAGTCTTGTGGTGGGTTGAGGAGAAACACTCCCCATAAACACAAGCGTGAGATGGAGCGTAAAACGCACTCACCAACCATCTATCAAAAAAAAAGAAAAAGAAAAATAAAAAAAATAAAATTTACCGTTGCTAGTTTTGTTTCGGGGCCTTTGTTACTTGAGTAAGTACGCCCGAAGGGGTATCTTAAAACCTAGCACCCTAAGGTCTTATATGGTCTGGGAGTCGTTGGTCGAAAGCTCGCTAAGGGGTGACACTGTTAGCCCAATGGAATGAGACATTGCACAGTCATGGTTAAAAAAAACAATAAAACGGGAAAAGAGTAAAAAGCCCCCGTAATGAAAAGTAAAGCATAAGTATCCCAGATTGGACTCTTGAACTTGGTGGATGTTTGACTTTAGTTAGATCTAGCTTGTTCGTGAATTTTGTGAGTTTTCACTGTATGATGCCTTCGAAGATATCTATTATGTCTTAAATTTGATTTTATATCAGTTAACATTGTTGTGGAGCACACACGCACTATATCAGTGATAACAGTCTAAGATTTGATGATTGATTGGAAAATTACTGATTTGTTTTAATATGATGTATTATCATGTTTACTTGATTTCTCTAAGGCCGGTTGAATAGACTTGTTTCTATCATTACTGTTAGATTCGTAGGCATATAGATTAGTTTTATTACATTGCATTGCATAACATTTTGGTGTTTTTGCTTGAGGACAAGCAAATGTTTAAGTTTGGGGGTATTTGATGAGTGAGTTTTATACACATGAATTGGATACATTCGGGCTTAATTTATTGTTGTTCTCAAGTCTTCTAGGATGTTTTTATGTGTTTGTGTCTATTCAAGCATGTTTTATATTGTTTTGTAGGATTTGGGACAAAAGTTGCTTGGATCGACGTTCGGGGTGGCTAGATGCGCGTTTTCGGCTTGTCATTTACACAGAAGTCACTTCAGAGCCAATTTGACTATATCTCCGGACATTATTTCGTAAAACTTCAAGAATGAAAGTTGTAGATCTACTTTTCCTCTTTCCAGAACATCTTGAATCATCTAAATCGGAGTTCGGACGAAGACGTTATGGCCGTTTTCCCAAAGGACGTCGGAGCAGAAAATGTTAGACTTTGTGACAGCGCCGGGGCGCTCGTTTTAGGCTTGATACCAGCGCCGGGGCACTGGGGGGCAGAATGCCAGCGCCGTGCCCAGCGCTGGGGCGCTAGGGAAGGGCCTGGTGCGGGCCTGGACGCGTTTTGGGCGAATTTTGACACCTTTTCTACTCCAAATAGGATTGGGTTTGTTCCTAAACTCAAAATTAGACTTGTAATCTATAAATACATGATGTAAGGCATAAAATAAGGGGAGATTACATAGCTTAGCTTAGGGATTACATAGCGTAGATTAGATATACACTCCATTAGATTAGAACATAAACCCTAGTTCTTATTAGTTTTGGAGATTGAAGCAACTTGGAGACCATTGAAGATCAAGAGCAAGAGCAAGAGGGGAGCATCAGATTTGCTGACAACAGATTCTATTCTCTTCTCTCATCTTACTTTTATCTTTTAATGTCTATTCAGTTGTGGATTCTTGGTTTCCATTCATTAATTATGAACTAACTTTTTTTATTAAGATTTCAATTGAACCTTTTATGGCTATGAATTAGGTATTCATTATATTCCAATTATTTATGTTAAAGTGAGTTGTTTATCTTGTCTTGTACATATTGCTTAATTATCTGATCAGTAATTACTTTGTTACTCTAGAAGGAATTAGAAGAGGAATTCTAGGGTTAGAACTGGGCATGATATCATGTGACTTAGTTATTTGCACAGTGAATAATTAGGTTTGTGAATTGAATGGAAATATCTGTTCACCGCATGTAACACATAAGGAATTGGAATTGAAGGAGTTTAATTCACTTATTTTGCATAGGAATATAGCAAGATTAATCTGGATTAAATAGAAGGCAATTGATCACTTGGAAAAGGATTTTTGGCATTTGAGAATTCTTGTTAACAATTCAGTAGGCATAATAATTGGGATAATTGGATAATTGATTTATAATTCATAATTGGGGATATTGAAGTCTTAATCTTTATTTATTTGAATTCATTTATAAAGTAACATAGTTTTAATTGGTTAATTTAGTTTTCTTAATTAGAAAAAACACAATTTGAGATTGTTTAAATAAAATTAGTTTGGTTAAGAATTATTACTTGGTGATTTTTATTAAATAATTCCTCGTGGGAACGATACTTTTCTTATCACTTTATTACTTGTTGACCGTGTATACTTGCACGTATTCATTGATTGCGAAATCGATCAACAACCGCACAGGCAGGTTATTCCAACATAATAATAAATAACGGAACTAGGTCCAGCGTAAAACGCACAAACATGATATTCTAACAGAATAATAAATAACGAAACCAGGTCCGGCGTAAAACGCACAGACAGGATATTCCAACAGAATAATAAATAACGGAACCAAGTCCGGCGTAAAACGCACTGACAGGATATTCCAATAGAATAATAAAGAATGGAATATTAGAAGAATTTCACCATGTATGCAGTACTTTGCATAGACAAGTTATTCCTACATAATAATAAAGCATGGAATAACAGAAGAATTTCACCAAGTATAAGGTAGCCCGCGTATACAGGTTATTCCAACAGAATAATAAAGAATAGAATAACAGAAGTTCTCCTCATAAATAAAAAAGAAAGAGTACCCCTTACGAGTACAACAAATAATATTCCCTACCTTAGAAAGAAGAGTACTGGATATAGAAGTAGTGAAGTAGCAGAACACTTTTCTTCTTTCTCTCTATAGTTTATCTCTCTAGAGTTTTAGTGAATTCGTAAGAAATAATGAAGGAATGAGCTTCTATTTATAGAAAAATGAACTGCATAGTAACTAACTCATTAACGGTTCATATTGATTTACTTTAATCTGATGGTCCATATTTAAAGCAAAATCTTTTAAATAAAATATAATATATTCTATTTATAATCTAATAAAACGAATAACTTTATAAAAGATTTTACTATGCAAACACTATGCAGGCACTATGCAAACACTATGCATAATAAAATATAATATATTCTAATTATTGTCTAATAAAACAAATAACTTTATAAAAGTATTCTATTTTATATAAAAAGATTTTACTATACAAAATATTATACAAACACTATGCATAATAAAATAAAATATATTCTATTTATAGAATAACTTTATAAAAGTATTCTGTTTTATATAAAAAGATTTTACTATGCAAAACATTATGTAGACACTATGCAACACTATGCATAATAGAATATAATATATTCTATTTATAGAATAATTTTATAAAAGTATTCTGTTTTATTACATTAATAATACCAATAAAACAAAACTGAGTGACTTATCACATAAGCATCAATAATTAATACCGTGTGCTACTATGCAACCACACGTATTAATGTACTTTTACTACCGAGTAGTTCAACATTATTAACGGTAAAACTTTCGCCGTTATTTTTAATAAAATATTTTTGTCGTTTTCTCAATTCGCTAATAATTCCGTTGCGGGGTCCACCAATGATTGTGCCGTTGCACGAATATTCCCTGATAAAACAAATATTCCCCGACCAATCGAATATAATATGACAACTTCCATACTTTGCAAAATTTATAAATATTACCCACAACTATAACATTATATCAAATCCACACCATAATATTCAAAAAAATATTTTGAAAAAATAAAATCTTTATTCATAAAATCTGGGGTCTCACAAAATATGCATTAATTGAATTGAAGAGACTGATGATGCCCAAAATATTAATTTAACAAATACTTCCTCCATCCCATGATAAAAGTCCTTATTACTATTTTTGAATAGTCTCATGTTAAATGTCCACTTTCCTTTAATAACCAAACTTTTACACATTTTTTTTCTATTATGCCCGTAGCATTAAATATCTCATATTTTTCTTATTCTAATTCTCTCTCCATATTTAATAAGTATAAAGAGAGAATATTTTGAATTGAATAGCTAGAAAGTCACTCTCTCACCTATATTAAAAATAATTAATGACATATTATTATGAACAATTTTGTCATTTCATTCATCTTCTTAATATGCGTAAAAAATTCACCAGAAATTTTATCCTGAAACGAAGGTAATAATATTTTTCAAATTATCACGTAAATCAACAAATTTAATTTCACCAGTTTTTTTTCGCTCCTATTTGGAGATGCTCTTAAATGATTAGAAAGGTGACTAAATGTACCCTTCCCACAATTATATTCCGAAGTCTGGTCTAACTCAAATAATCATAGTCATGAACAGTAGAACATACACTTGATTATGGTATCTGTTTGACTGTTTACATTCAAAAAAAACAAGAATATGAAAACTGAACAAAACTTTCTTCATATTACCTAAATTCTAACAAGACTAAAAGACACTTTGCACCCTAAACTTTAGACCAAAGTTGACTTTTGCACCCCAAATTATAAAAGGTGTCTAAGTACACCCTAAACTTCGGTTATACATAATAAAATGCACATTTCTTTCAGTTAACCGGTCAAAAATGACCGGCTAAGCCACACGTGTAAATCTGAAGGGGTATTTAAGTCTTTTCAATATCTTCTTCATCAACTAATTTAATTTCTCCCCTGTTTCTTCACTGAAACCATCTTTGCAAAATTATGGCAGTCAACACATATCCTGAGGTTTTTTACGACTCTTATTGTTGTGGCAGGCGGGGTTGTAAGAAGTTCAAAAGCAATGGCCAACTTTTCACTATGACAAGATAACCTAAATTGATTTTCTTCTGCACCCTGATTGTGCAACTCAAATGTTATTTCAGCAACATAACCAGCAATCTTCAATAGCTTTTCAATCTTTTCAAGCATTATCGTAGATTTCATTTTTTCTTGGATGTGAAATATCATCTACAACGAACTAATGTAGATCTCCTTACAGCTCAGTTGTACTAGAAGCAGGGGTTGTTTTAATTCCTTTTTCTTCCATCAATTTCCTCCAGTAGAGTCCTCCGCATAGCTTTATCTGACTTGATTCCCATAAGATTGTAGGCCTCATCAAGCAAGCCTGCTCGACCCATTAGATCAACCACGCATCCATAGTGATGAATGTTGGGCATTATTCCAAACTCTTTGCTCATGCAATTAAAAAACATCCGACCTTCATCAAGCAGTGCCAGAGTGACTACAAGCAGATAGTACCCCAGTAAAATTTTGATCATCAAGGGTAACACCCATCTTTTGTATTTCCCAAAATGCTTCAATAGCTTCTTTTCCAAACCCATGACTAGCTAAACCCGAAATCATAGCACTCCAAGAAACCATATCTTTATTATTTATACCCTTAAAAACTTCATAAGTCATGTCTAAACATCCACACCAAAAAACATTGCTATAAGAGAATTACAAATATTGAGAGCATTTCCATAGCCCTGTTGTCTAATATAATTATTAACTCGTTCACCAAATTGCAGCACACCCAAATTTGTGCAAGCTTGAAGAACAAACAAGCAAGTAACATCATCCGGTTTAGACTAATACCTTGAATTCTCCATCATATCAAATAAACCCAAAGTGTCCCGTGTACGACCATTGCGAGTATAGTAAGAAATTAGGACATTCCAAGCCACTGTGTCTCTTTTAGGCATTTCATCAAAAACCTTGCAAGCTTCATCACACTTGTGAAAATATGAATATTAATTGAATATCAAAAACCTTGCAACCTTGCATGCCCATCTCTCAAAATCAGGGAGACCATTAATATTAGTTGACTCACAATTCTCGGTGGAGGTATATAGGTGTAGGAAAATCATGTTGCCTTCTAATTGTAGAAGCTTCCCACTTTAAAACACATCCAACAGTGCCTTGTTAACATCACCAACCATTTTAAAAACAAATCCACCTACTTTATATGTTGGCCCTGCTACAATGAAACTCTTGTAGTAAGTGAACAAAATACTGCAGATCCAGATAAGGGCAACAAAGTCAACGCGGGAAAAAGGGTTGAGCATGGGGATATCTGGGTGTGGGCGGATCGGGGAAATTAAGGTAGCAATTGGTATCACGCACTTGCTAGCCTTCGCTTTGGTACTCGGCCAGGCGTTCCAAGTCATGCGAATTCCGTCAATGCCTCTAAGATCCGTCTGTGCCATCTCTGTCGCCATTTTTTTGTTTTTTTTTTTTTGATTTTTTCTAGAAATTAGATTTGTAGATGGAGGGAGATGTGACCCCTTGAGAGAGAGAATGTGAGAGGGGTCAGAGAAAGACGATGAAGAAACAGGGACAGAAAAGGGCAGGTAATGTAAATTACCAAAAGTACCCCTTTATAATAAAGATTACAGGTTTGTCAGTCATT